>CM060913.1:191102309-191472309 GCA_030737875.1 Allium sativum
TCTCTCATGAGGTCAGTAAACATCGTCCTCATGTCAGCAGCATTCCCATTATTGGCTCCTCTACCAGCACCTCTAACATATCGGCTCATCGTCAATCTGAAAAAGGAAATGATTAACGACTCCATAGTGGTGCTAGTGCAGTACGACTTCATCCTGATACTAGTGATAGTATATATATAGCTTTTAAAAACCAAAGTAATCACAAATACGCTCTCTCCTATACGTATAATATCTCTCCCTGATAACTTCCCTAGGTTAACTACGCAACCTAGAGCTCTGATACCAAGTGTGGTGGCCCGGCCCGCACCAACCGACATTTACTCCAAAAGTGTGCTGTACACATGTCCAGTTAGCACGGAACGGGTCGTTAGAAGGAAAAGGAAGAAGGGAATGAACTAAACGAGGAACCTGTAGAATGTCTCACAGCGCATGGAATAAAATATAATAATAACATGCTTGACATAAAACAGGCGAGACAGTGCATAAGCTGATAACTAATAATCAATGTCAACATCAGAGCAGCGGAAATCCAAATACAGCTTATTACAACTTTCCAAATTTATTGTCTCTAACAAAAGAAAACCAAAGCAGAAGATGCACCACCAATGCCCAAGCCGTGATCTTCAACAACACAGGGAGAATACTATATATATTACGTGGAAGCCTCCTGCTCGTCTCCGGATCATCTACCCGTGCATCACCAGCTAACCTGTCTCTAGTCTGCTCGTGTGAGCACCCAGAGTAATAAGAGGAGACATAAAACTCTGGGTCAGACATAAAGCCTAGTATGAGCGATAAGCATCTAAACAGAATAATAACAGGTATACTAAACCATACCTGAACCTGGACCTGCAACCAAAGAGTTAGTACCACATACCGTACAATACTCTAGGGTGCCATAATAAAGGGTGTAAGGATACGGGGGTGGGGTGTGCATGTCATAATGATAGCAAACAAATCAACCATAGCAACCATCCTCACATCTCTCACTCAGTGCGTAAAGCATACGATATCTACCACTTTGGAACACTAGACAAACTGAGGCAACGACGAATCCCGACTTGTAGAAACCCTGCTATGACCAAGCTAAACATATGGAGTCATGACCAAACATTTCAATGACCCATTTCATTGATCGTAGCCCTTGGTTCTACCGATGCCATAATGGCCCTGAATCCGCCTTCGTACCTCCTACCATAGTGGTCCAAAGCTATAGACGTCGATAACCCCTTGGCACGCGTCCCGCAGCAAAGCCCAATCATGAAGCCCACTCATTGGTTCCCAGCTGGATCCTGAGTCAAAGCTCCTCATTTGGACTTCCTTTGCATCTCGGGTTTTGATCGAATTGGAGTGGGTCTTCAGAAGAGTTGTCGTGCTGTAGCAGCCCTAGAATACGGTTCGGTTCGGTGGTCATTACCCTCGTCGGTTCGGTTCGGTCCTCCTTCCTTGTCATCTTTCCATTCGGTTCGGGTCGGGTATTCCACTTCAGGTCGGGTCGGTGTCCTCCTCCGGGTCGGGTCGGGTGTCCTTCCTTCCAGCGCTCCGATCCGCTCCCTTATTTCTTCACGTACTCCGATCCGATCCCTCCTTGCCATCTGATCCGCGTGGCCTTCCCTCTTGCTAGTTCTCCCAAATGCTTACTTCCGATCCGAGCCCTGCATCTCCAAGTAGATCCGATCTGGCCTCCAATTATTCTTCCGATCCGATCCCCTTGTCCACTCCAACTCCAAGTAAACGGCCTTCCTTCTCCCCAAGCCTCCTCCAGTGACAAGTTCCAATCCAGTTCGAATTCCCTTGGTCAGTTCACAAATCCGATCCGACCCCTTTCTCCGATCCGAACCGGTTCGGAACCTGCACACTTCTGCAACTTTCCAGCGAGCTTTCTACGCCATTCGACGACATTTTCGACCAATCTAACTATTCTAACCAATCATAAAACATACCATAGAGTCATAGCAACATGTAAGAACAACCACAAACACCTAACAATAATTCAAATGAACCAAAATGGATCAAAAGTGGCTAAAACCTCACATTTTCCTATAACCCCTCATAATCATGTTTAAGCATACGATTAGCAAAACACATCGAAATTAACCCAAATTTCTAACAGAGCCTTAAAACATTATTTTAGAATTTTAAGAATTTTTCTAGAATTTATTTACGTATAAATTCGCTAATCTTCACTAATTACTCTTAATCACCGTAATTAGTGCAAAAACTATGCAAATCACTCACCTTGGCCACAAATGAAACACCAAATCTGAAATACGCTCCGTTTGGGTCGAATTCCTATGTATAGCAGCAGCTCCAACCTTGCTTTGTTGCTATTTGGCCTTGCTTTGATGTAGTTTAGGCTTAATCTTCACTAAAAATGTGTTTTGGAGTGGTTTTAGAGGATGGAGGCCATTACTAAGGTCTCAAGAAAGTTTGTGGCTGCTCAAAACTGAAATGAAAGTGATAACCTAACCCTAATCAGTCCTCCTATACCTCTAAACCTGAAATTCCCTTCTGGGCCTAACTGCTAATCACCCGGTTAAGCCCAATTAAGCTGTTTTTCACCATCTGAAATTTGTTTCAGCCATATCTCCCAAAAGGTGAGTCCGTTTGACTAATGTGACCACTCTACGGAAAGAGAAACCATCATCCGGAGCCAATGGAAGTGGTTTCAGGTCAAAATTCCTTTCCAGTCAAAAGTTATGGCCAAAACAGTGCCAACTAGGGGTAAAATGGTCATTTAAAAATCGGGAAAAATCATGAACATGGGAAATGACCCTAATAGTCGTCTCCCAAAGTTACATGACCATACGACTTCGTATGTGACAGAAATAAATATTCTACGATCCTATGATGCGTAGAATGCGGGTCGTTACAATATATATTATATATATTTCGTCGATTTCCTTTTTAAAACTATTTTAAAAATCGTTTTAAATTCGTTTTCAAAACAAATTCAACTTCCTATTCAATTTTGAATAAAAATTGAATATTCCATATCATTTCTATATAAGTGATAATATTTTCAAAACGTTATATTTTGAAATCACTTCTTTTTCTATATTCATTTTAAAAACGAATATAATCGATATAAATATCGCTCACGTCAAAATGGCGCAACTCTAATCAACACGGCTTTATATATATTTCAATAAATTCGTTATTCTATTCAACAAATGAATATCTATTCTATTCAACACATGAATCTATATTTCTTTCAACACTTGACTAATCTCAACGAATGAGTACTGTCAACACATGACTATTTTTGTTATGTAATATATTTTATAAAATTTTGATAAAGATGTTAAGTTTTATTGTTAAAATATTTCGTTCAACACATGAATCTATATAATTTTTTTTTCAACACTTGACTAATATCAACAAATGAGTACCTTCAACACATGACTATTTTTATTATTAAATATATTTTATTTTCCCAATTGGAATGAGGCCCAATCAATTACCATATAATGTTAATTATATGGACTACATACAACACATGTATATAATAACAACGGTAAATAATCAATCATCATCCAAAGTGCACCACACAACTGCATAAGCATTAAATATAGATAATTAACGCTCACACAGTCTGTCGACCAATCGATCAACATACAATGAAATAATTGGGATTAGTGTATGCCAAATATCATTCCAATACCCGTGTGGGGTTTCAAATCAACAAACACAGATTTTTATTCATTCACATACCCGTTAAAAATTATATTTTTAACGATAAAATATTTTTAACTATATAAATATTTTATTTCATTTCACATCACACAATCAATTTTCAGTACAACTAACAATCAAACGTACAAGCCATCCATGGTCTGTGGATGATGGGTGTCGGGTGCTGCTAAGCACCGCCTGCATCCTGGTATATATTTTTAACTAGAAAAAGAAATTTAAAGGTGAGAAGTTCTCACAGAGGGTTCCACTCCGCCGTGCTTTACTGTTGAACTACTGAACCGTCTGGATTTGCTTGAAATTCCAGTGCAGTTCTTTTCACGCTGTTCAAATAAAAATTATATTTTTATTGCTTCATTTCAATAAATAAAAATCCATATTTTTATTACTACTTCATATATTTTTACAACGCTTATTTCAATATAAAAATTATATTTTTATATTTCTACTTCTTATAAAGAGATTGAATTTTTATATCCTCGCTACAAAAATCACATTTTTACTTCACTATATATATAATAAAAATCAAATTTTTATTTCGCTACATATATAAAGATAATATTTTTATATTTTCTATTATATAGAAATTCTATTTTCAATACACTATTTATATAAAAATAGTATTTTTATATCTTCTATTATATAAAGATCATATTTTTAATACTCTACACAAGTAAAAAATCATATTTTTGATTCACTACATATATAAAAATTGTATTTTTAATCTTTTACTAATATAAAAATTATATTTTTATAATGTTGCTACCTTCATAAAAATCACCTCTTTCTTTAATAAAAATCATTTCTTTCTTTAATAATGATCGAATCTTTAATGTGTTAAAAATCAAATCTTTTTAACAAACAAAATCTTATCTTTAATCAAAATTCAATCTTTTTATTATTAAAAACCCTAATTCTCATATGAATAAAACCTATTCTTATGTAAATAAAAATTTAGTTTTTCTATGGTTAAAAACCCTATGTTTAAAACTGAAAATAAAATCTACATTATTAACTATAGTTAACAAATTAAAACTAAGTAATTAAATTAACAAATTACCTTAGTTCGTCTATTGTCGAAGAGGGGGGGGGGTTTGCGCAGGCAGGCGGTGGTCGTGGGTGGTGCGGGTCTGGTGGCGTGGATCTGAGGTGGATTGGAGCGATGGGATTGGACTTGTGGGGCGTCGAATTTAAGAGGAGAGGGAGAAGGGGATAGGGAGAACGAGGAGGAGGGGACGGTGGTGCGCGAGGCAAACTAGCGGTGGGTGCTTCGGCTGAACGGAGGGTGGCGCGTCAGTAGATTAAGGTGGAGGGAGGAAAGGTGTAGCGGAGGAGAAAGGAGAGCGAGAGGGTGAGGGAGGCGGTGGCGCCCCGTCGTGAGAGGCGGCGGCGGCGAATCGACGGGGCGGGGGGACGAATCGCGATCCCCCCTTCTCTCTCCTTTATTTTTTTTATTTTAATTTTTAAAATGAACGGGGGGTCTGAGAAGAGATAGTGGAAAGGGAGAAGAGAGTTTTATTTTATTATTTTATATAAAAAAAAGTTGACTTTTTATTTCGACCTCGAAACGAGACCCATCGCCTGTCGTCCATAGCTAATTACCCCCATTCCAAACACAATGGGATATGTATCGTAGTCTGATTCGATCGTTTCGATCAGTTGTCGTCAAATTTACATTTAAATCATTATATTGAACTTTAAACGTACATTTCAATTTACTGGGGTCACATACTAACCTGAAAAAATCCAGAAAATTATTTTCTGGCTTCGTATTGATGATACGGTCCTAACAAAACTATTTTCATCGAATTCTGAGACCGTTTGAAAAATGGCCATTTTCCAGTCGATTAAAATCAACTTAAACTGGTCAAACGCGATTTCCTTTGCCACGCTCACATATTGATTCGAAAAATTATGAAAATTGGAATCTAACAATAACTTGACATCACGGATCCCACAAAAGTGGTTTCGTCGAAATCCGAGGTTGTTTGCAAAATTTCTATTTTTAGGGGCCAGAATTCCATAACGACTATTCTGAAAATTCATTTAGCCATATCTTTTGATTCCCGCTATGAAATTTTGATTTTTCGGATTCGTTGGAAAGATATTCTCTATTAGATTCTAATATTTTTGGTTTCACTAAAATCCGGTTTATTTTGCACCCGGTATGTTCAATTGAAGTTTGAAATCGAATTATCGAACTACCGCGCAATTTTCAATTCCTTTTATAACTAAAATAAATTATTTATATTCTAACGACGATGTATATAAATATATACGTTCGAATTATATTCAAAAAAAATTTCTCGTCATTATTATTTAAAATAATTCATTTTAAATAATCAAAATTCACTAAAATTGCCAAAATAAAAATTTTAAACTGTCTCGCATTTCCGGGTTGTTATAGATTCGAGACGCTCTAGCCCGAGTCTCAGGTCAGAGCTCGAGTGACCTTTGGATCGTCAGGGCCAGTCCACCGATGTGGATTAAAATGCCTAAACACTGCGCTTCCCCACCCTTTGGGGTGTCAATGAGCCAACGAATGACTCCATCGGCTTCACAAAGTCACCGATATATCCGAGGCACCTCGCAACAACAACAACCACATAAGTCAAACTCGTCAGGGCGTGTAAAACCACCGACGCCACTTCTAGCTAGAAAGAAATGCATGCCCTCCCTGAGGTCCTCTCCCGTTTCTGGTTCACAACCGGGGTGTGAGGCTCGCGAATTCACGCTACACAAAGCGATGCCACAAAGGCCGTGCTTTGATCATCAACCACAAGACTTTGCTTTTCAACAGAAGCCTTGATCATTTGCCATTTAGGCATGCCACACAGGCAATTCACTCCATGCGATTGATATCCATCAATATATAACCCCTGAACTCGTACGTCTCAGAGAAGGGCATTAAGCAAGAGAATAAATTCTCCGCCGCTAAACAGATATATATTTAATAGAAATCAGTCACACAGACTAAAATCCAGTGTCAGACACACAGTCCATTTACAAGTTCGTTCTGGGTCTGAACGAAACCGGAGGCACCTTGTACCTCGCATATCCATCGATCTCCAAGTACGTTTGGACGACAACTAACGAATTCCCTCCTCTTGGGTGTACAACCTAATCAAGATCATCGGTAATTATCCAAACGACATGAAGACCTCTGGTCTTCAACCACCATCTTCATCTTCGACTCATCGTCGAATCAGTTATTCAGAATGGGACAAACTCGGTCTTTCTGAATAACTAACTTATATAATAAACAAGTGTTACACAAACACAACATACGCCTCATTCCAATTCATTAGTCACTAACCGTAAATCAACAAGAGAATAATTCCCCAAATATTAACCTCGAAGGCCGAAACCAACATCAGATCAATACCCAGGAAACCATTCTGCTTAGCTAACCAACAGTTAGTTTCTAAATTTCACATTCTTAGGGATAGGTTCCCATTAATTTTATCAAAGATAAATCCCTCAAATTTATTCTTTAATCTTCTTTTGAATATCAATTCAAACCAAATTATGGTTTAACCAAACTAGCCGAGATTAAAGAACCTTACCGAAGTATTCATTTATTTTAAATTTCCCAATCCCAACCTATTCATCACATGAAGTAAAACTAGTAATAATTCATATCTAACACCACAGTGTTATAGGTAAATTCAATTTCCATTTCATGTTCAAATCTAATTAAAGATTTAACTATCGCCTGGAGCAAAACTGGGGATACTCCATTCTCGATCATTTCAATCTAATTAAAGATTGATTAAAACTCCACTTAGTTTTAATCTTTGACTGGGTTAAAGAATCTGTGTCATTTAAAACACGGTTCACGGTAAAACCCAAAATCACATCACATTTCAATCAGTCCGTAACCGTAAATTAGCAAGTGAGAAATTCCCTAAGTATTAAACCCGAAGGCCGAAACCAACATCAGATCAATACCCCAGAAACCATTCAACTTAACCAATCTCCAGTTAGTTTCTGATTTTCTTAACCCCGTTGGGCCTAAGAACAGTATTATTGAAGACATCATTCACGACAAACCCAAATCACATTTGATATTAAATACAAGGCTCTGAATAGAAAATATATTGGCTTATATTCAATATCAAATTCGACGACCAACAAATATCATATTGGAAATAACGATATAAATATATCTTTCAAATTTCCATAACAACTTCTGTATAATCACGAAATCCACATCGAAATATTCCGAAGACACTATCGATTCAAATCCATTCCAATTCAATTATTGGAAATTCTGTTTATTTTCAAAACCATTTAAAATCCACTTTATTTATTTTAAAAATAAATAGAATTATAATTCTAGTTCAAAACTAGTTCATTTCGATAAAAATCTATTTTTATCTTTTCAAATATGGAGTTTTTCATCTCAATTCTTCCCAAATCATTTCTTATGATTTTACACAAATTATTACTATTTTTAATAGTTTTATCAAGGCCCGTACAGTGTTAGTACATGTATATGCATGCAAATGCGACAAATTTTCAATTCAATTCACTATTTGATTCAATTTGGTTATAGGTTCAACTTTCAATTAATCAAACAATAATTAAACAACACAATCAGCAATCAATTAGTTGATTAGCTTTTCAAATTCATAACTTTGATACATAGTCTAAAAATCAGATTTTAGATGCCAAATCACAACAATAAGCCCTATATAATTTTGGTTCTCACACCAGTCTAATGGAAATATATAGATATCCCACTTTCGACACTCGAAAACAGACTACTGATGCCGTACGTCATCAGTAGAATCATGCCCGGGCGACTAGAGTGGTATTCTATATCTATCCAGTATATTAAAACTTCGAATACACATTTGCAAGGCGTATATGCAAAATCTTTATATACTGGATCGTCCAAATTCAATACAAAGAAATATTCAAATACGTATAAAACGATTTAAATTTCAAAACAAAATTTGTTTTCATTTTCAAAAATATACTCTTCACACTCGTCTTAGGATACTACTGATCCCATCTCTAAGGAGTCATTCCCATTGGATATTACTAATCCAATATCTGATGAATTCTTTCGTATGGTCCTAACGTGTCTTGTTCTCTGAGCTTTATAAACCAAAGCTCTGATACCGTATGTAAAGACCTGTAACTTCCCCGGTAAGGAAAAAGCGGATACTTCGAGAACAACACACAAAAGAACGCAGACAGAAGAACATTTCATCGTATATTACAACAATTCCATCAGAATACAAGAATATAACAGAGTATGAACAAATAATATACATTTGATAAATATCAGAGATTACAATAAATTACATAGCAGTGGAAAATAATACAAAACACAACTGAAGGAGATATACAGATACAAAGCTTTCCGGATATCGTTCCAGTTGTAGCAGGACCCTGTGAATATAAATCTGCAAAACCAAAACTACTAGCTGCCCGTGTCGAAAATAAGGGCACCCAGAGTTTAGGTTAAAACAATAAACTCAAGGTCAATCATGTGACTAGTGTGAGAACTAAAACAGTTATTTAAAACTTTACTTTTAATCAGATATATCAAGGGACCATGCGGTATAACACGGAACGGGTTTCCTCCCAAGAATACCAGTGCATAAAACAAAACAGCGCAATGCTTTTTGGAAAAATGAAGCTATTATAAGACACAGGTCCTATCACACAATGCAACGCAATCCGGGGGATAGGGTTTTCCCTTATATTAGCCAAACATGCTCAGTACGTTTAAAACAAATCAATTGATACTATAATAAGTGCATAGTGTATAAAACAACTTCAAATCATAAGTATCAATCATTGGCAGCACGGGTACCATATATCATGTCGCCATACTAGTTCTACAATTAAAACCGCAAAATAACGTATTTGGGAATTGGATTTACATCTTTGAACTGAGGAAAAAGATAGTCCTCTATCGATTCGAGACGCTCTAGCCCGTGTCTTAAGTCAGTGCTCGAGTGACTTTTGGATCGTCAGGGCCGGTCCACAGATGTGGATTAAAATGCCTGAACACAGCGTTTCCCCACCCTTTGGAGTGTCATTGAGCCAACGAATGACTCCATCGGCTTCACAAAGTCACTGATATATCCGAGGCGCCTCGCAACAACAACAACCACATAAGTCAAACTCGCCAAGGCGTGTAAAACCACTGACGCCACTTCTAGCTAGAAAGAAATGCATGCCCTCCCTGAGGTCCTCTCCCGTTTCTGGTTCACAACCGGGGTGGGAGGCTCGCAAATTCACGCTACACAAAGCGATGCCACAAAGGCCGTGCTTTGATCATCAACCATAAGATTTTGCTTTTCAAAAGAAGCCTTGATCATCTACCACTTAGGCATGCCACACAGGCAATTCACTCCATGCGATTGATATCCATCAATATATAACCCCTAAGCTCGTACGTCTCAGAGAAGGGCGTTAAGCAAGAGAATAAATTCTCCGCTGCCAAACAGATATATATTTAATAGAAATCAATCATACAGACTAAAATCCAATGTTAGACACACAGCCCATTTACAAGTTCGTTCTGGGTCTGGACGAAACCGGAGGCATCTTATACCTCGCATATCCATCAATCTCCAAGTACGTCTGGACGACCACTGACCGATTCCCTCCTCTTGAGTGTACGGATCAAATTTTTACTATCTATTATAATATAAAAATCATATTTTTATTCTTTCTATAATATAAAAATCATGTTTTTATTATTTCTATAATATAAAAATCATATTTTTATTCTTTCTACAATATAAAAATATGATTTTTATATAATAGAAAGAATAAAAATATGATTCTTATATTATAGAAAGAATAAAAATATGATTTTTATATTAAGGAATAAAAATATAATTTTTATAATTTTAGTGGATTTTAAATATTTAAAATAAATATTTTGAATAATAACGATGAAAAATATGTTTGAATCGATATTTGAAAATAAATATAATTATTTTAAATTGTAAACAAGGCCTGAAATGGCGTGGTAGTTTCAGAATTTCAGTTCAAACTTTGACTGACTATACTGGGTGCAAAACAAAATAGATTTTAGTGAAACCAAAAATATTTAAATCTGTTTATGAAGATCTTTCTAACAAATCTGAAAAATCGAAGTTTCATAGCGGGAATCAAAAGTTGTGGCCAAATGAATTTTCAGAAAGGTCGCTATACATATATTGCCCTTGAAAATAGACATTTTGCAAACGACTTCTGTTTTCGATGAAACCACTTTTGTTGGATCCGGGATGTCAAATTATTGCTAGGTTTCAAATTCCATAATTTTTGCAGTTAATATGTGAGCGTGGCGAAGGAAAATGTGTTTGGTTAATTTCTGTTAAATTGGATCGACAAGAAAAGGGCCATTTTTCAAACGGTCTCAGAATTCGATGAAATCTGTTTTGTTGGGACCGTATTGTCGAAACATAGCTAGATTCATTTTTCTGGGATTTTTGGGATCAGGATGTAGCCCCGGCAAATTGAAATGTACGTTCAAAACAAATATTGAATGTTTTATATTTTAATTTGAAGAATAACTGACTGAAACAGTCGAATGGGCCTACGAAACATATCCCATTGTGTTCGGAATGGGGGTATTTAGCTAGGGATGACAGTCGTTGGGTTTGGATTGAAATTTGTATGAGACAAGGGGTAATTTAGAATTTTAAAAATATATAAATAAAATAAAAAAATCCCATTGGCCATCACAACTCTCTCTCTCCCCGATCCCTTTAATCGCGACGGCGGAAAGGGCTACCAACTTCTATCCTCGATCTCTCCTTCCACATACGATAAAACCCATCCACCCTGTTGAGGATTTTGTAGTACTCTCCGAGCTCTTCAAATCCATACCTATTGGAGATTTTTTCGTGGAGTGTAGAGGCTGAATTACCTCCGAGAAGTAGCCGACTTCCCACCGCCGCCGTGAGCAGCTCCGACCACCGAAGTGGGGCCCCGTCCTGGCACACGTGCACCTATCCAAGCACTTCGACGTGGTGCATTCTGATCGGGACATCGTGCTACGGATTGGGCTAAAAATTGAAACCTAGATTTGAAGATTTTTCTGAGGTAACGGCCTGTTCTAATTTGAACTAATTTTTTCACTTTTAAGTGTTGCAAACTTCTAAAAATCATATCTTTTTACTACGTGATCGAAATCCAGTGAAACAAGAGACAATGGACTCGTGTGGACGTCTTCTACATTCTAGAAGAGACCGGATATTTTTCTGAGCCTTCTAGAATTTTTGTTGGAGTGGAACCCAATGCGAGATTTCTAAATTATAAACGTTATGGAAAACAACGATGTATAAATTATATAGTCGAAGTATGAGTTATATAAGCGTTGTACACCTCATGTATAAGCGCTGTATAAGTTGTATGCTCGATGTGTAAGTTATATATGCGTTGTATAAATGATATATGCATTGAAATAAATTGAAATGATGTTGAAATGAAATCGAAATATAGTTATATACGTATATATATATATATATTCTCCCCTCGTCCACAGACCATGGACGATATATATATTGGTTGTGATATTATTTAGATTATTGGTTGATGTGAAAATTTGGTGAATATCATGAATGGTTGATTTGAAATGATTGATTGTGGTTGAAATCCCAATAGGATTAGTATATGGGAAAATTCATCTGCGTACGAACTAGATATTGAAAATCCCCATTGTCAAAAGCTGCGAGGCTTTAAGGTAGAGCGAGGAGCCGTACAAGGGACGGTGCCGGTTTTAACTACCCTGCCGTTATGTTGCCGAAATTTTCTGAAATATTTCTGTGTTTGATTTAAATTCATGTGTTGAAATAAAATTCATGTGTTGAATAAAACTCATGTGTTGAAATAAAATTCATGTGTTGAATATAAATTCATGTGTTGAAAGAAAATTCATGTGTTGAATAGAAATTCATGTGTTGAATAAAATTCATGTGTTGAATGGTGTTCATATATTGAATAAATTCTTTGAAAAATAAAAATAACATTTTTATCATATATATAGATCATATAAAATACTAGTGTTTTGAATAAATTGTTTTAAGAATAAAAATAACATTTTTTTATCCTATATATGAACTATATAAAATATTAGTGTTTTAAATAAATTGTTTTAGCACCAAAAAAATAACATTTTTACCTTATATATAAACTATATAAAATAATCGTGTTTTTGAAATAAATTGTTTTACAATAAAAATCACATTTTTATTATATATAAGAACTATAGAAAAATTCATGTATTGAATAAAGGACTAGAACGATAAAAATCATATTTTTATCGTATGTGTGAAGTCGAAAACATTCATGTGTTGAATATATATAGATTGAACAATAAAATCTAAATTTTTACAGTGAATATGAAGTGCTAAAAAGGGTTATGTGTTGAAATAAATATCTGTTGGATAAAAATATCATTTTTATCAAATATATGAAGTGAATATGGTTTTGAAATCGAAGAATGAATTATATTTGTGTATATATATATATAAATAAAAAAAATCGAATAACGAAGCTGCAGTTCGTGTTTTGAAACCGTGATTTCAAACGATTAGTGCGGGAGATCCGACCATCGGATTTTCCCAAAACCGAAACCGTTGGGTTCGCTTCGGAAATATCTTTCCAACGACACCCACTTTGTAAAGATCCAACGGTTGGACTGTCTGGAATGTTTAATTCAAATCTGAAGAAAAAAAGCGCCAGAATCGATTATATTTATATATATATATACATATAAAAAAATATAATTAAATCGAATAACGACGCTGCAGTTCGTATTTTGAAATCGTAACTTCAAACGATTGTACCGGGAGATCCGACAGTCGGATTTTCCCAAAACTGAAACCGTTGGATTCGTTCTGAAAAGATCTTTCTAATGATATGAAATTTGTGAAGATCCAACGGTTAGATATTCAGATATGTGTAAATCAAATCTGAAGAAAAACAGCGCCACGGCCGCGTTATGGCCTGAAGCGTCGTTTGAATGAATTGACTATTTTTCAATGAAGAAAAATAGCGATAAATCGTTATAAAATATTATAAGTGATGTGGAATGGAAAATAAACCGAATTTACCCAGTTTATTAGATATTTGATGGTTGAATGTGTTTGGCGTGAAAATTACATTTAAAAACCGAATTATTGATGTCGAATAATTTAACCATTGAAATGAATTGATTTAAATTCTAAATATACGTGAATTATTTGAAAAGGCCGAGTTAAATCTCATTTCAAATAATTGATCGGCGATAAGAAGTCGATGATGAAGACGGTGGTTGAAGACCGGAGATCTTCACCTCGGTTGGATGATAACTGATGTCTTGATTGGGAGGCAACCCGAAATATAGATAATAAGTGGTGATCGTCCAGACGTACTTGGAGATCAATGGATATGCGAGGTATATAGTGCCTCCGGTTTCCTTCAGACCCAGAACGAACTTGTAAATGGACTATGTGTCTGACATTGGATTTTGTTCTGTGCTGATTGATCTCTATTAAATATATATCTGTTTGGTGGCAAAGAATTTATTCTCTTGCTTAACACCCTTCTCTGAGACGTACGAGCTTGGAGGTTATATATCGATAGAAATCAGTCGCATGGAGTGAATTGCCTATGTGGCATGCCTAAGTGGCAGATGATCAAGGCTTCTGTTGAAAAGCAAAGTCTTGTGGTTGATGATCAAAGCACGGCCTGTGTGGCATAGCTTTGTGTATAACGTTGAATCGCGAGCCTCACACCACGGTATGAACCATAAACGGGAGAGGACCTCAGGGAGGACATGTGTTTCCTTCTAGCTAGGGTGGTGTCAGTGACCTTCCAGCCCTGACAGTTATATTATATTCACCTGTGTGGTTGTTGTTGTTGCAAGGCGTCTCAGATATATCAGTGACTATGTGGAGCCGATGGAGTCATTTGGCTCATTTACGCCCCAAAGGGCGGGGAAACACAGTGTTCAGGCATTTTAATCCACATCGGTGGATCGGCCCTGATGATTCAAGGGTCAATGCGCTCTGTCCTTGAGACTCGGGCTAGAGAGTCTCGAAGTTGGTAAGGACTATCTTTTGCCTCGGTTCGTGATGGAAATACAGTTTCCAAATACGACACCGTGCGATTTTGATTGTATACCTATATATGGCGACATAGTGGTATGGGGCATTAATGTCGTCTATGATTGATACTTATGATTTGAAATTGTTTTTGAAACATATAAACACTAGTAATAATGTCAAATGCTTTTGTTTTATTTGTATCAAGCATATTTTGGCCATTATAAGGTAAAACTCTATCCTCGGGTTTGCGTTGCATTGTGTGATGGGAACTGAGTGTTATAATGGCTTCATTTTTATAAAAAGCATTGCAATGTTTAAAAGGTTTACTTGTTTTAAAGCACTGGCAATCCAATGGAGTAAACCCGTTCCGCGAAAGTGGCATGGTCCTGTGATTGGCCATACTATAAAATATGTTAAGTAGATTTCTCATACCAGTCCCATGACTGGCTCGTAGTTTGTTTCACTTGCAAACTCGGGTGCCCCTCTTTCTTCACGGGCAACCTTGTATTCAGGTTTTAGCAGGCTCTTTCTGGATAGCTGGAGCTGAAGATGGATTCTACCATTTATCTCTTTTTATGCTGTTCAGCTCCTATTGTACATATTATGTTTTGTTTCCGCTGTAGACATTTATGTATTGCTGAACTGTATCTTGTACTAAGTATGATCCTGTATATTGTGTAACTTGATGTTTATATTTATCCAGTGTATTATTTGTACATTATCTGGTGTATTAATTTATTTCTGTTATGCTGTTATCTATTTTTGTGTTATATTCCAAAGATTACCCTTACTACCATCGTACGGGGTTTTGGGGTCGTCACATTAAGTCTAAACCGCCTGCTCATTCCATTTCTCTTCCGTTCAAAATTAACGCAACCTGGAGCTTCCCAAACCATTTATTGATATTCTGTTGCCCCTATCTCCTTCTTCTTTCACCTTAAAATCAAACTAAATATACCAATGAACTTTTCATTTCTCCCTCTCCATATATCCATATAAATTTCACACCTCACACTCCACCTTCAAAAGCCGTTTTTTAGCCTCTTACCCACGTCGTTTCACAAACCTGCGACATTCCCAAGCACTATTCTTTACCAAATTATGCAAGCACACTAGTAATTTCACCTACGGCTAATCCTCTTTCGAGCTTCGTAGGGTTTTCCGCGCGATGGGGGCAACTTTAGAGAAAGACTTGTTAACATGTAAGAAGACTGGTTGTTTTCAGTGCGGTGAGATAGGACATCTGATCATGGATTGCCCCAAAAGGCAAGGGCATAATCTTTTGGAAGATAGGCGAATGCTCTCGTAGTTGGTGTGCAGGATATAGGTGGAAAAATTTTCGTAGAAAATTTAATTTCCTTATCTGATCATTCTGGCATTTTAATTCTGTAGTTGAGTCTCTACACTTTAATACTAGTCTTGTTTCTGATCCCGCTATAGTCTCAAAGCCCATAAGGGTTATGAATCATCTGTTTGTGATAGGTTGGGGTTGAGGTTATCTATGTTGGGCGTTAAGTAGACTCTGACGCATACATTCTGTGTTTTGTGGGATATGGTGGGGTTTTATCATGCTTAGTTTCCTAAGAATCATTTGATAATCTGATCTGTACCAGTAGTCTGTATGTATCTGAATATTTCTGAAAAGGATAAGGGTTTTTACTAGAAGCATGAAGTAGATTTCTAGTTTTGACATTGTTTAATGGGAGTAATTCTCTGAGTGTCAATCCGATGTTGATTTCGGTCTTCGGGGTTAAGACTTAGTGAATTATTCTCTTAACCGATGTCTAATGGGAACAGAACTTTTGTTTTAATTGTACTTGCTTCTATCACTCGGCTGTATCCTACCAATCGAGTCTTCGACCTTTAGGTAGAAACCAATGGGTGTAAACATGTGTTTGAGACAAGTTATGTTTGATGGTTGCAAATGGATGCAAGTGGTTGCTAGTGGTTGCTCGTGGATGCATATACACACTCTAGCACTAGATCGGCTCAGAAACACTCTCATACTGCATATGGATATGTGTGCATTTTTCAATTTTTGTGGATGCAAAACGATTGACTCATCACATGGGTGTTGCATTTGGATGAATGGTTATGCACTCATATAGAAATGATGTGTATCAAATAGGATTTTTTGCATACATGACTGGACTCATGGCACTTACATAATTCGTATTAAGGAGGTCAACTGAATCAGTAGACGGCCTGATCTTTTGCATTCGATAGGGGACATGTGCACACACTTTTGCATATGTTCATATGGCATTAGAAAACCTTTTAAGGATAATGGATGCTTGTGGATGATGGTTGAGTAGATGGATGATTGGATAGTCGGATACATTCTTCTTAACCTGGAGATTTCGGGGACGAAATCCTTTAAGGAGGGGAGAATGTAACACCGCGTAATTTTATAACATTAAAATTCACAAATTAAAGTAATTTTTAGAAGAAGAAATAAGTGAAATGGGTTGCATTATTATGTTCGTTTCAAAATTTTGGGTCAAGATAGACATTTGGTTTGCACAAAACGGATACCTTATGAAGATGTTGTTAAGCCTTGAAGTTTGTATGCATATGAGAAATATATATATATATATATATATATATGTATAAAAATTAAATAAATAAATATGCAAAAAGTTCAAAATAGCGAATCAGGAAGGGGAATAACCGAACCGGCCCATTTTTGAGGTCGACCCGAGCCCCGCTAGGTCGACTAGGGGTTGATTCATGGTGTTTGGCTGTCAACCCGTGGGCCGATTCGCTCTAAGGCAGATGTGGCATCTGATTGGTCCTCATGGTTCAGGGTTAATCTAATGGTCCTATAACAATCTCTACAACTATATAAGGACCCTAAATCTAAACCCTAATTCATTAACAAAGAGGAATGGTGGCTCCATGCTCCTAAAACATAAAGTGACATAGCTTCCACCCTAATAATCAATTCAAAAGAGAAGATAAAGATAACAAATCAACGCTTACATAAAAGGAAAGCTAAATCAACTCCAGAAAATCAGATCCCAGAATCGTTCTTCTCTTTCTCAAACCACAATTTGTGAGTACGTTTATTTTCAGATATGAAATTTAATTATGATCTTGACATGGGTATAAATCTGAATTGGAGATCTATCTTATTCTTGTTTATCAGATCTGTTTTTATGTGTAGATCCATCTTATTCTTGTTTATCAGATCTGTTTTTCTGTGTAGATCTATCTTATTTTAACTATTCTGTATCTCTTCCTTCCTTCTGTTCTATAGCCAGGCTACTACGAGCATGAGCCAAATCTCATAAGAGATTGACACGCGAACGCTATATTTGGGGAAAATATTGAATGATGCATAATTGGACATAACTGATTTTTGACTAAATTGAGAACACAACATAAGTTGTAATTTAAGATCTAGATCTAGGTATACTATATATGACAGTTTATGATTTGGAAGAAGGAGAATTAATGTATGACAACATATGACTTGTAGTTTGGGGACATAAAGCATGTTATAATTCAAGATCTGATTTTGAGGACATAATACATGTTGTAATTTAAGAGCTATATTTGGGGCATATTTTATATGGTGATCTATGACTTGGAAGAAAAAGGATATGCGACTTAGGCCTGAAAAACCTATATTAAAACAGGGATAACTATTAATGTGAATACGCCTAATTCGGATTATTGGATATTTGACATACACGGTAATCAACGGCTATATATTGGCATAATTCATATTGTATATCATGATTTGGGGCTTTTAGAGAATATTCTATATTGTGGAAAATCTAACTAAATTTGGGCATATGTTATGTTTAGAATTGTGACTATAATTTGGGCATGTAAAATGAGGCTTAATTTATGATTGGGCAAGATATGTTAATAGAACTTTAGGATATGTTTAAATCTATTAAATTGCCCAATCCGCTAGATCTGTTGGAATTGATTATTGCGATCTGAGTATGTAATCTGTAGGCTCGATCTAAAATTGAGCAAAACATGTTAATTGAACTTTGAATAATCTGCTGTAACTTGTAAAGAAGTTAATTTGTTGAATTGGCATAATTAATCAGATGTTGGCATAATCTGTGAATGAAAACTTTAGCTACAAATAAGAATGCTGGGACACGAGGTTAGACTCAGTTTGCGGTGGAAGCCTGCCCGGACCCAACCGGCTTAACCAGCAACTGCAAACTATCAGTCTAATGTGAGAGGCCGTAGGCATAAGGATGCTTAGACAAGAGGTTAGGTCTGGCTTGTGGCCAAAGTCTGCCCGGAACTGCCCGGCACATCCAACGGCCACAAGCTACCGACCTAATGTGAGAGGTCTGTGCATTAATATTTAATTAATGCAAATCTAAGATAAATATGATGCCTAAAACGTGTTGGGTGGATAGGGTTAAAACAACTGGACTGATGAATCTAGTAAACCCGTTTCATGAATCTGTAGGCCCAATACAAAGTTAGGTAAAACAATCTGTAAGTCTGTTAATCTGTATATCTGATCCACTAGTCTAAGAAATTGTTAATCTGTACATCTGATCCATTAGTCTGAAAACATGTTAACTTGTATGTCTGATCTGAAAACTAGTTAATCTTAACTTTATACATCTGAAATATGTAAACAAGTTAATATGAAATCTGTTAGTCTGGGGACACAAGGTTAGGAGGGATAATTACTTGTGTCATCTGTTGTTTGGGACCCATATTAGTCAATAACCCTTTCTGGTATCAAAACTATGACCCAACACTAAGAGGGGTCCGGGCACGCTTACTGAACTAATTGTAAGAGGTTCACTCTGATAATGGCGAGGGGTGTTGATGGCGCATTCCAACTGGGTCCTGTGCGTGCATGGATCCAGTCTTCTCTGAGGATGTAAAACACCGTGACATATGTAAATAGGTCTGTTTCTATAGGTTGCCACTTTATGGAGTGATACACCCTTTGTGGGGTCGGCATAGGGTATTTATGTATTAGGGAGCCGATCGCTTAGGGTAGAATTTAGGGTACACTTAGTTCTGTCTATTTTAGTTGGGGTGGTAACACCTATTTGTTTCCGTGTGGTACTGTCTATTGGGGTGGTAAAGGCCCATTACTAGTGTACACCTAACTCTAATATTCTTTTTCCATAGGGATTATTCTATTTCTGTCTCTGGTTTCGTTCTTGATTCTGTTTCTGTACCGTCTGTCTCTATTCGGGTGGTAAAGGCCGATTTCTAGCATCGTGTTTCAGAAGAAATCATTTTGTTTTCTATTTAGACGATAGGACAACACCTAATTCTATCATACTAGGATTAGTGCAGAGAAGTGAAAACTAAGTAAGGAGCTTAGCTTAGCCTATATCATTCTGTTTCTTCTGTTAACCTGCTACTCCTGTTACGGCTATCTCTCATCCTGTTTTATTTACAAGTCACGATAATGTTATCTGTTTAAATGCTGAAAGTCACTTGACTCACCAGACATATGTCTGACTTAGTTTTTTTTGCCTCTTTTCTTCCGTTTTCCCCCCCAGGTACTCATGTTGGGAACGTAGCAGCTTGATTTAGATTTCTCTCTGCTTGAAGTGCTAGAAGTGCTTGAAGTATTGCTTGGCTTTGATTCTACCTATTTATGGCATTTTCTGTTGGGGATTATGGCTTTGAAATTACATACTCTGAAGGCTTTTGTACAAGACTGATATTTATGTACTTGAATTCCGATATTGTGGTTTGGAAAGATGTAACCAAACTTACTTCTGTTTCTGCTGTAATAAAGTTATAAAATTTTCAAGTACTACTTTATGTATCTGTCTTGTAATATTATGTTCTGTTTACTTATAATGCTTCAGGGAAGTTAATGCATTCCCTTTGTGAGTGACATTAACGGACATGGGGTGTTACAAAATTTATGTCTGATACTTTTGTACTTGACTTGTGATTCTGTGATCAGGCTCAGTGTTGTTGAAATGAAACTATGTTCTACTTACTGTTCTTAAACTTTTACTTTGGCTTTTGTCGTACTTTCTCGTTTTGCATTCCATACTTGTTTTCTTTTCATGCTCACAACACAAATTCTTTCATATTACCAACCATATGTTACTGCAATGTTTGGTATTATAGTGACCTCGTGGTACATTTTTTGTAAATAATGATTTTTCAGTTGTAACCACAGATCATTATTAGCTGGATTTTCTTAACTAATTTTGTTGAATTTCCTTGATTCTGACTGGGGTAATATTTGAGAATTCTTTCCTATGACTAACCACTTGTGTGCTTGTCACTGTATCGAAGCCCTCAGGTTTTCCTTAGTCATTTCAAATGATTCAACTTTGTTGGTTAGAGTAATCCTTGTAGATGCTTAGCCTTTAATGTAAAGTTGTGACGTGTTTATGGTATGTTTAAGTGAGCATTATTGAATTTCCTTAATGCGGTGGAAATGCCCCCATACCAAAATTCATCACAGACTTTAAAGGTTAGGCATGACATTTGTGACACTGCTTCAGAGGTCTTATATTTTAGTATATTCAATCATGTTTCTCGCTAACCTGGCAATCCAGGCCCTTTGAAGATTAGATTTGAACATATGCACCCGGAGAGGTCTTATTTTCGTGCCTCCAAAGAGGTCTTTGTAAATCCGTTATTCGTTGTGACTGAATAATTCAACCACTTGTAGAAATTGTTGGATGCCTTTGAAAAGGTCTTTGGGTCCATCACTAACTGAATTTGGAAGACCTGACTTATGATCAGATGCACCCCCCCAAAGGGGTCTTTAACGTCCGTTAGTAACTGGATTTGGAAGATCCAACATCAGTAACTGGGTTTAGAAGACCCAACATCTGATCGGATTCCTTTGAAGAGGTCTTTAGAAGCCCAGGACTTGTCATAATCGGACAATGTATTAATTGTACTGACGATCGACTAGGTGCCCCTCGGGGAGGTCTTTGGTTTAGAAACCTAGTGTTTGTCGCAATCCAGCCATGTATTAATGGCACTGACTATCGATTGGGTGCCCCTCGGGGAGGTCTTTGGTTTAGAAACACAGTACTTGTCGCAATCCGTCCATGTATTAATGGCACTAACGATCGACTATGAGACGACCCAAATCCTCCTTATGGAAATCGTGGATTGTACCGAGGACAAGCCACATCAAAACGCAAACAGAAGAACATTTAATTGTTTTTTACAACAATTCCATCAGAATGCAAGAATATACAGAGTATAAACAAATAAAATACATTCGATAAATATCAGAGATTACAATAAATTACTACAGCGTAAAAATAATACAACACACAACTGAAAGAAATATATGGATACAGAGATTTCCGGATATCGTTCCAGCTGTAAATCAGGATCCTGTGAATGTGAATCTGTAAAACCAAAACTACTAGCTGCCCGTGTCAAAATAAGGGCACCCAGAGTTTAGGTTAAAACAATAAACTCGAGGTTAGTCATGTGACTGGTGTGAGAACTAAAACAGTTATTTAAAACTTTACTTCAAATTAGATATATCATGGGACCACACCGTATAACACGGAACGGGTTTCCTCCCGAGAATACTAGTGCATAAAACAACAGCGCAATGCTAAATAAAGAACAATGAAGCTATTATAAGACCCAGGTCCCATCACACAATGCAACGCAAGCCGGAGGATAGGGTTTTTACCGTATAATAGCCAAAGAATGCTTGATACGCTAAATTTCATGTTTTATTATTACTATAAGTGTATAGTGTTAAAACAATTTTAATCATAAGTATCAATCATAGACGGCATAAGTGCCCCATACCACTATGTCGCCATATATAGGTATACAATCATAACCGCACGATGTCATAATTGGAAATTGGATTTCCACCTGTGAACCGAGGCAAAAGATAGTCCTCTACCGATTCGAGACTGTCTAGCCCGAGTCTCAGGCAAGTACTCAGTCAAGCCTTTGGATCGTCAGGGTCGGTCCATCGATGTGGATTAAAATGCCTGAATAGTGCGTTTCCCCGCCCTTTGGGGCGTAAATGAGTCCAATGACTCCATCGGCTTCACACAGTCACCGATATATCTAAGGCACCTCGCAACCCAACAACCACATAAGTCAAACTCACCAGGGCGAGTCAAACCACTGATACCACTTCTAGCTAGAAGCAAACACATGCCCTCCCTGAGGTCCTCTCCCGTTTCTGGTTCACAACCGGGGTGTAAGGCTCGCGAATCAACTCTACACAAGACTTTTCTTTTCAACAGAAGCCTTGATCATTTATCTTTTAGGCATGCCACACAGATAATTCATTCCATGCGATTGATATCCATCAATATATAACCCCTGAGCTCGTACGTCTCAGAGAAGGAGGTTAAGCAAGAGAATAAATTCTCTGCTGCTAAATAGATATATATTTAATAGAAATCAATCACGCACAATAAAATCCAATGTCAGACACACAGTCCATTTACAAGTCCTTTCTGGGTCTGAACGAAACCGGAGGCACCTTGTACCTCGCATATCCATCGATCTCTAAGTATGTCTGGACGATCACCAACTGATTCCCTCCTTTTGGGTATACAGCCCAAATAAGATCATCAGTAATCACCCAAACGATGTTGAAGAGCTACGGTCTTCGACCACCATTTTCATCCTCGACACATCGTCGAATCTGTTATTCAGAATGGGATAAACCCGGTCTTTCTGAATAACTCGCGTATATAATAAACAAGTGTTACACAAACACAACATACGCCTCATTCCAATTCAGAATATTCTTTTATTCAAATATTCTTATACTTTGGGAAAGTTCCCATTAGTTTTATCAAAGATAAATTCTTTAAATTTATTCTTTAATCTTCTTTTGAATATCATTTCAAACCAAATTATGGTTTATCCACACTAGTTGGAATTAACGAACCTTACCGAAGTAATCATTTGTTTGAATTTCCTAATCCCAACCTTTTCATTCCATGAAGTAAAACTGGTAATACTTCAAATCTAACACCACGGTGTTATCGGTAAATCAATTACCATTTGATGTTTAAATATAATTAAAGATTTAACAATCGCCTGGAGCAAAACTGGTGATACTCCCTTCTCGATCATTTCAATCTAATTAAAGATTCATTAAAACTCCACTTGGTTTTAATTGTCCCAAAAATTAATATCAAGGATTGTTTAACTTGGGAAACCATATCCTGTCTTTAACTGGGTTAAAGAACCAATGTCCTTTAAAACACGGTTCACGATAAACCCAAAATCACATTCATTAATTATCGGGTTAAAGAACAAGTGTTATTTAAAACACAATTCACGATAAACACAAAAATCAATTTCAATTTAAATCCAATTAAATATTATTTAATTGGTATACTTCATTAAATCTAAATAAAAAGATTTAATCTTTTTCAAAACTGGGTTTAAGAACAGTGTTAATGAAGACACCATCCACGACTAACCCAAATCACGTTTGATATTAAACAAAAGGCTCTGAATAGAAAATATATCGTTTTATATTCAATATCAAATTCTACGACCAACAAATATCGTATTGGAAATAACGACATAAATATATCTTTCAAATTTCCATAACAATATCTGTATAATCTCGAAATCCAACATCGAAATATTCCAAAGGCAATTTCGATTCAAATCAACTTCTGGTATATATATTGGAAATTCTGGTTATTTTCAAAACCATTTCAAATCCACTTTATTTATTTTAAAAATAAATGGGATTATAGCTCTAGTTCAAAACTAGTTCATTTTGATAAAAATCTATTTTTATCTTTTCAAATTTGGAATTTTTCATCTCAATTCTTCACAAATCATTTCTTATGATTTTACAAAAATTATTACTATTTTTAATAATTTTATCAAGGCTCGTACAGTCGATTTCCATCAACGGCCATTGAACTGCACTTACAGCGACATTTTCCAAATTTGATTTGGACATAATTCCAAATCCAACCGTTATATTTCAAATCTATAATATTAGTTAGAAAGCTCTTTTCGATACGAACCCAACGGTACCGGTTTTAGGAGAATCCGACGGTCGGATCTCCCGTAATATCAATTCAAAGTCAATGGTCGAAATTCGCGAATTGCCGCGGCGCGGCGCGTTCTATTCAGGCCATTTAATATATATAATATATATATTATATATATTTCGTCGACTTCCTTTTAAAACGTATTTTATAAATCATTTTAAATTCGTTTTCGAAACGATTTCAACTTCATATTCGATTTCGAATCAAAATTGAATATTCTATATCATCGATATACAAATGATAATATTTTCAAAACGTTATATTTTGAAATCACTTCCTTTTCTATATTCATTATAAAAACGAATATAATCGATATAAGTATCGTTCGCGTCAAAATGGCGCATATCTAACCAACATGGCTTTATATATTTCAATAACTTCGTTATTCTATTCAACAAATGAATATTTTCTTCAACACATGAATATATATTTTTATTCAACACATGAATATTTATTCCATTCAACACATGAATTTTTATTCTGTTCAACACATGAATTTTCTTTTTCTATTCAACACATGAATATATATTTTATTTCAACACATGAATATATATTTCTATTCAACACATGAATTTTCTTTCTATTCAACACATGAATTTTCTTTTATATTCAACACTTGAATTTTCTTTTATATTCAACACATGAATTTTCTTTTATAACATTCCTTATTTTCCAAATTGGAATGAGGCCCAATCAATTAACATATAACGTTAATTATAAAGATTCCCTACAACACATGCATGTAATAGCAACGATAAATCATCAACCACCATCCAGAGTGCATGCTACACTGTATAAGCATCAAATATAAATATTCAACGCTTATAATAGCCTGTCAATCAATCGATCGACATACAGCTAATTATTGGGATTAGCGTATGTCCAATTTCATCCCAACACCCGTGTGGGGTTTCAAACAATCAAACATAGATTTTATTTGTGCAGTTGGGCGATATGTAAAATTTATCGTCCCAATCAATATCAGTTAAATCGGTGTACATAAACAAATCGTTTGATTTGTAAATGAATATATATTTTATTTCAACACATGAATATATATTTTATTTCAACAAATGAATATATATTTTCTTTCAACACGTGAATATATATTTTCTTTCAACACATGAATATATATTTTATTTCAACAAATCAAAATAAAAGTGAGGTGTTCTCACCTTAGGGTTCCACTCTGCCATTTCATTTCTGAATTACTGAACCGTTCGGATTTGTTTGAAATTCCAATGCAGTCCTTACAACGCTGTTCATAAAAAAATTATATTTTTATTTCGACTTCATATAAAAATCGAATTTTTATCTACTCTTCGTATATATATAAATCGAATTTTTATATTCTTTATCTTATAAAAATCATATTCGATAATCTCTACTATATAAAAATCATAATTTTATTACTCTACTAATATAAAAGTCATATTTTTATATCTTCTTTTATATTTTAAAGATCATATTTTTAATTCATAACTTGTCATATTGAAATCCCACTTATTCGTATTTAAAAATCAAATCTTTATCTCTTTAAAAATAACGTCCTTTCAAATTAAAAATCATTTCTTTTCTCATGTTAAAAATATAATCTTGACTTGAACAAAAACCTAATTTTTACTTGAATAAAAACCTAATCTTTATTTGAATAAAAACCTAATCTTTACTTGAATAAAAACCTAATCTTTATTTGAATAAAAACCTAATCTTTACTTGAATAAAGATCACAACCTTATTTAAATAAAGATTATAACTTTATCTAATTAAAAATCATATTTTTAAATTAAGAAAAAAATCAAATCTTTATAACAAACTATTACACATGAAAACTAATTTTAAACTAAACTGAATTTAATAAAACTAATTTTAAATAAAACTGATTTAAAACAGGGCTTGAATAAAGGAAACTAAAACTCACATATGTTTTGATCGGAGAAGGGGGTAGCATAGGTTTTTTGGTGGTCGGGGGAGGCACACACGGCCAGTGGCAGGTGATGTGGTGCCTACGGCGGTGGCTCACGTCGGAGAGGGGCTAGGGCACATTGGCGGGATCAATGGGGTCTCGATTTGGGGCTAGGCTTGATCGATAGGAGAAGGTGCCGCTGGAGGAGGCTTGGCGAGGTGGGTGGTCGGATGGTCGGTTGAGCGACGTCGTCGTTGGATCGCCAGAGGCGGCAGCTCGATTTTGGGAAGCGCGTTCTTTTTTCTTTTTATTTTGACTGTGAACGATTAAAGAGAGAGAGAAGTAAAGGAGGAGGGCCTAATATATATAATTTATATTTATATTATTTTAATATTTAATTTTTCTTTAAAGCTCAACATCATAACCAACTCCAAACGAATCCCAACGACTGTCGCCCCTTGCTTTATCCTCATTCCGAACACAATGGGATAGGTTTCGCAAGCCGATTCGACCAATACGATCAGTTTTCCTCAAAATTAAAATACAAATCATTATATATTTAATTTAAACGTACATTTCCATTTATTGGGGTCACATATGGACCCCAAAAATTCTAGAAAAATTATTTCTAGCTTCGTGTTGACGATACGGTTCTAACAAAACTAATTTCGTCAAATTCCGAGATCGTTTGAAAACTGGCCATTTTCCAGTCGACTAAAATCAATTGAAACTGGTCAAACGCGTTTTCCTTTTCCACGCTTACATATTGATTCAAAAAATTACGAATTTTGGAATCTAACAATAACTAGACATCCCGGATCCAACAAAAGTGGTTTCGTCAAAAACAGAGGTCGTTCGCAAAATTTCCCTTTTTAAGGGCCAGAATTCCACAGCGACGATTCTAAATTTTCAACTGGGCATAACTTTTTATCCCTGATATGAAATTTTAATTTTTCGGATTCATTGGAAAGATATTCTCTAATATATTCTAATATTTTCTATAACAACCCGAAAAATTTAAGCAATTTAAAAATTTTAAACTGCCTATTTATTGAATTTTAGATATTTAAAATAAATTATTTTAAGTAATAATGACGAAAAGTATGTTTGAATCGATGTTCGAAAATAAATATAATTATTTTTAATTATAAACATGGCCTAAAATGGCTCGACAGTTTCAAAATTTCAATTCAAACTTTGACTGACTGTACCGGGTGCAAAATAAAACGGATTTTAGTGAAACCAAAAATATTTAAATCTATTAGTGATTATCTTTCTAACGAATCTGAAAAATCGAAGTTTCATAGTGGGAATCAAAAGTTATGGCCAAATGAATTTTCAGAAAGGTCGCTATAGAGAATATATAGCCCTTGAAAATAGACATTTTGCAAACGACCTCAGAATTCGACAAAACCACTTTTGTTGGAACCAGGATGTCAAATTATTGCTGGGTTTCAAATTTTATAATTTTTGAAGTTAGTATGTGAGCGTGGCAAAGGAAAATGTGTTTGGTCGATTTTTGTTAAATTGGATCGACTAGAAATGGGCCATTTTTCAAACGGTCTCAGAATTCAATGAAACTAGTTTTGTAGGGACCGTATCGTCAAAACATAGCTAGATTTATTTTTCTGGAATTTTTGGGATCAGTATGTGGCCCCGGCAAGTTGAATTGTACGTTCAAATTAAATATTTAATGTTTTATATTTTAATTTGAAGGAAAACTGACTGAAACAGTCGAATGGGCCTACGAAACATATCCCATTGTGTTCGCAATGGGGGTAACTAGCTAGGGAAGACAGTCGTTGGGTTTGGATTGGAGTTCGTATGAGGCAAGGGGTATTTTTGGATTTTTAAAAATATATAAATAAATAAATAAATATTATTGGCCCATCACACTTTCTCTCTCCCGGTAAGTCTAAATCGCGAACGGCGGTTTTTCTTCCAACCTTCTCTCCTCTTTTTCTCTCCGATCTCTCATCAAAACACATTGGTCCTGTTGGGGACTTTGAAGAGCTCTCTTTAAGCTTTAAATCCATATAGGTGGCTCCCTCCATCGTTTAGCCATCAGGGAGACCGAGCTCCTAGAAGTCGCCGCAAATAGCGCCGCCATACTCCTCCGATCTGGGTTCGAACTGACGGAGGTGGGTACCATAGGGCGTAGTTTTCCAAGATCTACCTCATGGTGAATACCGAACGACGAATCGTTGCACGGATTTCACGAAAAACGAAAACCTAGTTTTGAACGAAATTTGAGATGTAACGGTTTAATTATTTTAAACTGATTATAGCACTTTAAAGCGCTACGGATTTTGATTTCACGATAAAAATCATATCTTTTTGCTATGTTGTCGAAATCCATTGAAAAAATAGATAATGGACTCGTGCGGACGTCTTCTACATTCTAGAAGAGGCCGGATATTTTTCTAAGCTTGCTACAAATTTTGGCAACGCGAAACCCAATATGAGATTTCTGAATTATAAACGATATGGAAACAACGATGTATAAATTATATAGTCGAAGTATGAGTAATATAAGCGTTGTACACCACATGTATAAGCATTGTATAAGTTGTATGTTCGATGTATAAGTTATATATGTGTTGTAAAAATGATATGTGCGTTGAAATAAATTGAAATGAAATCGAAATATAGTTATATACGTATATCTATATCTATCTATCTATCTATATATATATATATATATATACACACACACGCACATACTCCCCTTGTCCACAGACCATGGACGATATATATTGGTTGTGATATTTTTGGATTATTGGTTGATGTGAAAATTTGGTGAATATCATGAATGGTTGATTTGAAATGATTGATTGTGATTGAAATCCCAATAGGATTAGTATATGGGAAAATTCGTCTGCGTATGAACTAGATATTGATAATCCCCATTGTCAAAAGCTGCAAGGTTTTAAGGTAGAGCGAGGAGCCATACTAGGGACGGTCCCGGTTTTAACTACCCTGCCATTACGCTGCCGAAATTTTCTGAAATATTACTGTGTTTGATTTAAATTCATGTGTTGAAAAGAAATTCATGTGTTGAAATAAAATTCATGTGTTGAAATAAAATTCATGTGTTGAATGGAGTTTATATGAATAAATTCTTTGAAAAATAAAAATCACATTTTTATGATATATATTAACTATATAAATTAATCGTGTTTTGAAATAAATTGTTTTACAATAAAAATCACATTTTTATGATATATATAAACTATATAAAATATTTTTGTTTTGAAATAAATTGTTTTACAATAAAAATCACATTTTTATGGTATATATAAACTATAAAAAATATTCGTGTTTTGAAATAAATTGTTTTGCAATAAAAATCACATTTTTATTATATATATGAACTATAGAAAAATTCATGTGTTGAATAAAGGACTAGAACGATAAAGATCATATTTTTATCGTATGTGTGAAGTCGAAAACATTGATGTGCTGAATATATATAGATTGAACAATAAAATCTACATTTTTATTGTGAATATGAAGTGTTAAAAATGGTGATGTGTTGAAATAAATATTTGTTGGATAAAAATATCATTTTTATCAAATATATGAAGTGAATATGGTTTTGAAATCGAAGAATGAATTATATATATATATATATATATATATAAAATAAATCGAATAACGAAGCTGCAGTTCGTGTTTTGAAACCGTGATTTCAAACGATTAGTGCGGGAGATCCGACCATCGGATTTTCCCGAAACCGAAACCGTTGGGTTCGCTTTGGAAATATCTTTCCAACCACACCCACTTTGTAAAGAACAAATGGTTGGATTGTCCACAATGTTTAATTCAAATCTGAAGAAAAACAGCGTCAGAATCGATTATATTTATATATATAAATATAATTAAAATAAATCGAATAACGACGCTGCAATTTGTATTTTGAAATCGTAACTTCGAACGATTGTACCGGGAGATCCGACCATCGGAATTTCCCAAAACTGAAACCGTTGGGTTTATTTTGAAAAGATCTTTCTAATGATATAAAATTTGTGAAGATCCAATGGTTAGAATTTCAGATATGTGTAAATCAAATCTGAAGAAAAAGAGCGCCACGGCCGCGTTATGGCCCGAAGCGTCGTTCGAATGAATTGGCTATTTTTAAATGAATAAAAATAGCGATAAATCGTTATAAAATATTATAAACGATATGGAATGGAAATAAACTGAAATTACCCGGTTTATTGGATATTTGACGGTTGAATGTGTTTGGCGTGAAAATCGCATTTGAGAACAGAATTATTTATGTCGAATAATTTAACCATTGAAATGAATAGATTTAAATTCTAAATATACGTGAATAATTTGAAAAGGACGAGTTAAATGTCATTTCAAATAATTGATCGGCGGTAAGAAGTTGATGATGAAGATGGTGGTTGAAGACCGGAGATCTTCACCTCGGTTGGATGATAACTGATGTCTTGATTGGGAGGCATCCCGAAATATAGATAATAAGTGGTGATCGTCCAGGCGTACTTGGAGATCGATGGATATGCGAGGTATATGGTGCCTCCTGTTTCGTTCAGACCCAGAACAAACTTGTAAATGAACTGTGTGTCTGACATTGGATTTTGTTCTGTGCTGATTGATCTCTATTAAATATATATCTATTTGGCGGCAGAGAATTTATTCTCTTGCTTGACGTCCTTCTCTAAGACGTACGAGCTCGGAGGTTATATATCGATAGAAATTAGTCGCATAGAGTGAATTGCCTGTGTGGCATGCCTAAGTGGCAGATGATCAAGGCTTCTGTTGAAAAGCAAAGTCTTGTGGTTGATGATCGAAGAACGGCCTGTATGGCATAGCTTTGTGTATAACGTTGATTCGCGAGCCTCAAACCCCGGTATGAACTAGAAACGGGAAGGGACCTCAGGGAGGACATGCGTTTCCTTCTAGCTAGGGTGGTGTCAGTGACCTACCAGCCCTGATATTTATATTATTTTCACATGTGTGGTTGTTTCTATTGCGAGGCGCCTCGGATATATCGGTGACTATGTGGAGCCGATGGAGTCATTTGGCTCATTTACGCCCCAAAGGGTGGGGAAACGCAGTGTTCAGGCATTTTAATCCACATCGGTGGACCGGCCCTGATGATCTAAGGGTCGATGCGCTCTGACCCTGAGGCTCCGGCTAGAGAGTCTCTGTAATAACCCGCAAAATGCGAGCCAGTTTGAAATTTTTATTTTAGCGATTTTAGCGAATTTTGAATATTTAAAATGAATTATTTTAAATAATATCGACGAGAAATTTATTTTGAATATAATTCGAACGTATATATTATACGCGTCGTCGTTAGAATATAAATAATTATATATAATTATAAATAGAATTGAAAATGGCGCGGTAGTTCGATAATTCGATTTCAAACTTCAATTGAATGTACCGGGTGCAAAACAATCCGGATTTTAGTGAAACCAAAAATAATGGAATCTAATTGTGAAGATCTTTCCAACGAATCCGAAAAATCAAAATTTCGTAGCGAGAATCAAAAGATATGTCCAGTTGAAAATTCTGAATAGTCGCTATGGAATTCAGGCCCTTAAAAATAGACATTTTGCAAATGACCTCGGATTTCGACGAAACCAGTTTTGTTGGGTCCGTGATGTAAGATTATTGCTAGGTTTCAAATTGCATAATTTTTCGAATCAATATGTGAGTGTGGCAAAGGAAAACGCGTTTGACCAGTTTCAGTTGATTTTAATCGACTGGAAATTGGCCATTTTTCTAACGGTCTCAGAATTCGACGAAACTAGTTTTGTTAGGACCGTATCGTCAATACGAAACTAGAAAATATTTTTCTAGAATTTTTAAAGTCCGTATGCGACCCCAGTAAATTGAAATGTACGTTTAAAATTCAATATAGTGATTTAAATGTAAATCTAACGGAAACTGATTGTAACAGCCGAATCAGCTGACGATACATATCCCATTGTGTTCGGAATGGGGGTATTACCCTAGGGACGACAGTCGGTGGGCTCAAAAAGGAGTTCGAATTTCCAAAGTAACTTTTTGAAGATAAAATTAAATTAAAAATATAAATTAATATATTCTTCTTTATAATAACCCCCCCCCCCGAATTAAAATCAGAAATCAAAAAAAAAAATAAAAAAATAAAAAAAGAAAATCGCGATCCCCCCCCGTTGCCTCGACCGCCGCCAGAGGCTGGCGCCGCCACCGCCGCTGTTTCCTCTCCACCCTCCGCCTGCTTCTCCTCCGCGACCCCCTTCTTCTCCTTCCACTGACGCTTCTCTCTCTTCTCCTCCTTCCTCTCGAGCAACCGCGACGCCCCTACCCAAAAACCCGATGCGCCCTATCCACCCACAACCGCAACCGCCTGCTCCTCCCCCTCTTCCACCTCCAGCCTCGCGCGAGCAGCAAATCCCCTCCCCCCCCGATAACCGACGAAGTCGATGCCCCTTTTTTTTTCTTCGATACAGTAAGTTTTTTTTTTCTCTTTACTTTATTTTATTTTTACTTTCAATTCTGAAAAACTGATTTTAATTAGGTTTCAAAAACTGATTTTTAAAAGAGGTTTAAAAACTGATTTTAATTAGGTTTCAAAAACTGATTTTTAAAAGAGGTTTAAAAACTGATTTTATTTTGATTTTTTAAAATATTAAAAATATGATTTTTATATTTTTAAAGTATTAAAAATATAATCTTTACTATATAGGAATATTAAAAATATGATTTTTATATTTTTAAAGTATTAAAAATATAATCTTTACTATATAGGAATATTAAAAATATGATTTTTATATTTTTAAAGTATTAAAAATATAATCTTTATAGGATAGAGAATATAAAAATATCATCTTTGTATATGTAGCGAAATAAAAATCTGATTTTTATTTTATATACGTTGAAATAAAGTGATGATTTTTATAAAGATGAAATCTATATTTTTGAAAAGGCGAGATCTTTATATGAAGAATAGCGAGATAAAAATATAATTTTTTTCCATACAGTAGCGTTGTGGAAAATTCGATTTTTAAACATATGAAGTGATTATAAAAATATGATTTCTAAATTGAAAATGAATAAATAAAAATGTGATTTTTATTTTAAAGACATCAAAATATAAAAATGTGTGATTTTTATATATGTAGTAACTACGGGCAACGAAGATGGCGAAGATAGGATAACGACGAAGATTTTCTACAAAAGAAGTGACGTGAAGTTGGATAGCTATTGGTGAGAACTTCTCACTCTAAATTTCTTTTCTAGTTATGTATATATATACTAGGATGCAGACGGTGCTTAGTAGCACCCGACACCCGTCATCCACAGACCATGGATGGCTTGTTTGTTAAATTGTTTGATTGTGTAGTTGGTTAGGTTATTGGTTTGAATTGAATTATTTGGTGAATTGAAATTGATTTGATTGATGTGTGAATGGCGTGGGCCTTCACTAGACCGGGGATAAGGCTAGGCCTCGTCCCGTTTGTAGTATCGTGCCGTTATGCCGCCGAAATTTTCTAAAATATGTTAGAAAAATAAAAATATCATTTTATTGAATAAATGAACTGATAGAAATTCATGTGTTAAAATAAAATGTTTTATCGTTAAAAATATAATTTTTAACGTGAAAATGGATAAAGGAATATTTATAAACAAATCGGCCGATTTGTTTATATACACTGATTTGACTGATATTGATTGGGTCGATAAATTTTACACTTCGCCCAACTGCACAAATAAAATCTGTGTTTGATTGTTTGAAACCCCACACGGGTGTTGGGATGAAATTTGATGTTCACTCATCCTGATTGATTAAATATGTCGATCGGTCGATTGACAGACTGTTATAAGCGTCAGATATCTATATTTGATGCTTATACAGTGTAGTGCACTTTGGTTGATGATTGATTATTTTTCAATGCTATTATATACATGTGTTGTATGGAATCCATATAATTAACATTATATGGTGATTGATTGGGCCTCATTCCAATCGGGAAAATAATGAATATTATAAAAGAAAATTCATGTGTTGAATATAAAAATAGTCATGTGTTGACGAGGTTCATGTGTTGAGTGAAATATTTTATATAATAAAAATTTACATCTTTATCATATTTAAAATTAGAACTACTTCCCAGTAGAAGTCTAATTAAAAATCAAACGATAGATACCATAGTTTTATAAAATATTTTACATAACAAAAATAGTGATGTGTCGACATTACTCATGTGTTGAGATTAGTCGTGTGTTGAAAGAAATATAGATTCATGTGTTGAATGGGATAAATATTCATTTGTTGAATAAAATAAAGAAGTTGTGAAAAATATAAAGCCGTGTTGATTAGTTTTGCGCCATTTTAACGTGAACGATATTTATATCGATTTTAATTCGAAATTGAATATTGGAAAGTGATTTCGAAATTAAATATTTTGAAATTGGAATTCGAAATGAATTGAATTGAAAACGAATTCGAAATGAATTGAATTGAAAACGAATTCGAATTGAATTGAATTGAAAACGAATTCGAAATGAATTGAATTGAAAACGAATTCGAAATGAATTGAATTGAAAACGAATTCGAAATGAATTGAATTGAAAACGAATTCGAAATGAATTGAATTGAAAACCAATTCGAAATGAATTGAATTGAAAACGAATTCGAAATGAATTGAATTGAAAACGAATTCGAAATGAATTGAATTGAAAACGAATTCGAAATGAATTGAATTGAAAACGAATTCGAAATGAATTGAATTGAAAACGAATTCGAAATGAATTGAAAACGAATTCGAAATGAATTGAATTGAAAACGAATTCGAAATGAATTGAATTGAAAACGAATTCGAAATGAATTGAATTGAAAACGAATTCGAAATGAATTGAATTGAAAACGAATTCGAAATGAATTGAATTGAAAACGAATTCGAAATGAATTGAATTGAAAACGAATTCGAAATGAATTGAATTGAAAACGAATTCGAAATGAATTGAATTGAAAACGAATTCGAAATGAATTGAATTGAAAACGATTTCGAAATGAATTGAATTGAAAACGAATTCAAATTGAATTGAAAGTGAATCGAAATGAATTCAAATTGAATTAAAATTTGAATTGAATAGAAATGAATTTTAAAACGGATTTATAAAGAAGAATTCAATTTTGATTTGAATTGAATATAGAAGTTGAATTGTTTCAGAAACGAATTTAAAACGAGTTATAAAATTCGTTTTAAATGGAAATCGACGAAATATATATTATATATATAATATAATGGCCTGAATAGAACGCGCCGCGCCGCGGTAGTTCGTGAATTTCGACCATTTATTTCAAACGGACATTGCGGGAGATCCGACCGTCGGATTCTCCTAAAACCGGAAACTTTGGGTTCGTATCGAAAAGAGCTTTCCAACGAATATTAGAAATTTGAAATCTAACGGTTGGATTTGGAATTATGTCCAAATCAAATTCGAAAAAGGTCGCTGTAAGTGCAGTTCGATGGCCATTGTTGGAAATCGACTGTACGGGCCTTGATAAAATTATTAAAAATATCAATAATTTGTGTAAAATCATAAGAAGTGATTTGAGAAAAATTGGGGTGAAAAACTCCATATTTGAAAAGATAAAAATAGATTTTTATCGAAATGAACTAGTTTTGAACTAGAATTAAAATCAATTTATTTTTAAATAAATAAATTGAATTTGAAAGTGATTTTGAAAATAATCAATATTTCCAATACGTGGATTGGACTGGAGATGAATCGAAATTATCTTCGGGATATTTCGATGTTGGATTTCGTGACTATACAGATATTGTTATGGGAATTTGAAAGATATGTTATATATCGTTATTTCCAATACGATATTTGTTGGTTTCAGAATTTGATATTGAATATAAGCCGATATATTTTCTATTCAGAGCCTTGTATTTAATATCAAATGTGATTTGGTTTGTCGTGAATCGTATTTTTGATGACATTGGTTCTTTAACCCAGTTAAAGGCAGAATATTGATTTTTGAGAAGATTAAAACTAAGTGGAGTTTTAATGAATCTTTAATTAGATTAAAAATGTGAATTGATAATTTAAATTATCAAATTTGAAAGGTGATCGAGAGTGGAGTATCACCAGTTTTGCTCCAAAGCGATAGTTAAATCTTTAATTAGATTTGAACGTGAAATGGTAATTAATTTTATCGATAACACCGTGGTGTTAGATATGGAGTATCACCAGTTTTGCTCCAAGGGATATATAGGTTGGGATTGGGAAATAAAACAAATAATTACTTCGGTGTGGTTCGCTAATCCCGACTAGTTTGAAATGATATCCAAAGGAAGATTAAAGAATAAATTTAGAAGAATTTATCTTTGATAAAATTAATGGGAACCTTTCCCTAAGAATGTGATTTTGTGAATAAAAGAATATTCTGAATTGGAATGAGGCGTTCGTTGTGTTTGTGTAACATTTGTTAACCATATACGTGGGTTATTCAGAAAGGCCGGGTTTATACCCATTCTGAATAATCGATTCGACGAGTTGTCGAAGATGAAGACGGTGGTCGAAGACCGGAAGTCTTCACATCGTTTGGGTGATTACTGATGATCTTGATTGGGCTGTACACCCAGGATGAGGGAATCAGTTGGTGATCGTCCAGACGTACTTGGAGATGGATGGATATGCGAGGAAAGTGCCTCCGGTTTCGTTCAGACCCAGAACGAACTTGTAAATGGATTGTGTGTCTGACATTGGATTTTATTCTGTGTTGATTGATCTCTATTAAATATACATCTGTTTGGCGGCGGAGAATTTATTCTCTTGCTTAACGCCCTTCTCTGAGACGTACGAGCTCAGAGGTTGTATATCGATGGACATCAGTCGCATGGAGTGAATTTCCAATGTGGCACGCGTAAGTGGCAATTGATCAAGGCTTCTGTTGAAAAGCAAAATCTTGTGGTTGATGATCAAAGTATGGCCTGTGTGGCATAGCTTTGTGTATAACTTGAATTCGCGAGCCTCACACCTTGGTATGAGTCAAAAACGGGATACGGACCCAAGGAGTGCACGACGTTTCTTTCTAGCTAGGGTGGTGTCAGTGACCTACCAGCCCTGACATTTATATACTTTTCACCTGTGTGGTTGTTGGATATGAGGCGCCTCGGATTTAGGTCTGTAAGGACTGGGAAACGTGTGTTCAGGAATTGCCAATCCTCAAAAGTAAGAGAGGACCGGCCTTGGAGGATCCAGGGGATTGCTGTGTGCGGTCCCGAGGCATTTGCTAGAGTGTCTCGAACGCGGAGAGGAGCTTGCCCCTTGCCTCGACTCATGATGGAATCCAATTTCCAATACGTGTATTGCGGTTTTAATTGTAGAACTAGTATGGCGACATGATAGATGGTACCCATGCCGCCTATGATTGATATTTATGATGTGAAATTGTTTTGACACTATACACATATAGTAATATCAAAATAATGTGTTTTAAACGTATCAAGCATGCTTTGGCTGTTATAAGGGAAAACCCTATCCTCCGGCTTGCGTTGCATTGTGTGATGGGACCTGGGTCTTATAACAGCTTCATTTTTCTTTATTTAGCATTGCGCTGTTTGTTTTATGCACTGGTATTCTTGGGAGGAAACCCGTTCCGTGTTATACGGCGTGGTCCCTTGATTTACCTTACTTTAAAAATAAAGAATTATAACTGTTTTAGTTCTCACACCAGTCACATGACAGACCTGGAGTTTATTGTTTTAACCTAAACTCTGGGTGCCCCTATTTTCCACACGGGCAGCTAGTAGTTTTGGTTTTGCAGATTTATATTCACAGGGTCCTGATTAACAGCTGGAACGATGCTCGGAAAGCTCTGTATCCGTGTATCACTTCTAGTTGTATTTTGTATATTTTTCCGCTGCTATGTAATTTATTGTAATCTCTGATATTTATCGAATGTAATTTATTCATTTATACTCTGTATATTCTTGTATCTGATGGAATTGTTGTAATAACAATGAAATGTTCTTTCTTCTGCATCCTATTTTGTCTTGTCCTCACAGTAATTCTTTCTCATCTCTTCGGAGACCGGGGAAGTTCGGGTCGCTTCAGTTGGTATCGGAGCTTTGGTTTACAGAGCTCGAGAACAAGACACATTAGAACCATACGAAAGAATTCATCAGATATTGGATTAGTAATATCCAATTAGAATTACTCGTTAGAGATAGGATCAGTAGTATCCTAGAACGAGTGTGAAGAGTATATTTTTCAAATGAAAACAATTTTGTTTTGAAAATTTAAATCGCTTTATACGTATTTGAATATTTATTTATATTGAAAATGGACAATCGAGTATATAAAGATTTTGCATATACGCGTCATGAACGTATATTCGAAGTTTTAATATACTGGATAGATATGGAATCATACTCTAGTGGCCCGAAGATGATTCTGATGATTGACTAGTCGTCATTAGTATTCATGTTCGAGTAACGAAGGTGTGATATCGATATATTTCCATCAGACTGGTGTGAGAACCAAACTTATATAGTTAGAACACATTGTTGTGAATTGGCATCAAAAACAGGATTTTCTGTATATGTATCAAATTTATGAATTTGAAACGTTAATCCACTAATTGATTGATGTTTGTGTTGTTTGTTTATTTGTTTGCTAAATTTTAACCATTTATGCCTAATATAATCAAAAATTGAATTGTATTGAAATCGGTCGCATTTGCTTGCATGTACATATACTTACATTGAACAGGTCATAGCAAGGAGGCTAGAGCAGAGAATAAAATTTGTTTGCCCGACAAATAGGTACATGTTTACTACATAATTTCCTGTTTTGTTTGGGTGATGATGATTTTATGAGCCTATTGGCTAGCCGCTTGGCTTATTCTTTTTCTTTTTGAGATCTGAAGGACCGGGGAAGCTATTTGAAATTCCCCGATGCTCCCGGTGCAGGGGAGGTTATGGCGAAATTTTTCGAAAATTTAGGGTGTCAGCCAAATTTTTGAAGAATTTGAAAATTCTCAGAAACTGAAAAGTTGGAGAATGGAAGCCAGATCGAATGTAGAGCTTAATAATCAAACCACTTTCGACTTTGTTCCTTTTCGGGGACGAAAAGTTTTAAGTGGGGGAGATTGTAATAACCCGCAAAATGCGAGCCAGTTTGAAATTTTTATTTTAGCGATTTTAGCGAATTTTGAATATTTAAAATGAATTATTTTAAATAATATCGACGAGAAATTTATTTTGAATATTATTCGAACGTATATATTATACGCGTCGTCGTTAGAATATAAATAATTATATATAATTATAAATAGAATTGAAAATGGCGCGGTAGTTCGATAATTCGATTTCAAACTTCAATTGAATGTACCGGGTGCAAAACAATCCGGATTTTAGTGAAACCAAAAATAATGGAATCTAATTGTGAAGATCTTTCCAACGAATCTGAAAAATCAAAATTTCGTAGCGAGAATCAAAAGATATGTCCAGTTGAAAATTCTAAATAGTCGCTATGGAATTCAGGCCCTTAAAAATAGACATTTTGCAAATGACCTCGGATTTCGACGAAACCAGTTTTGTTGGGTCCGTGATGTAAGATTATTGCTAGGTTTCAAATTTCATAATTTTTCGAATCAATATGTGAGCGTGGCAAAGGAAAACGCGTTTGACCAGTTTCAGTTGATTTTAATCGACTGGAAATTGGCCATTTTTCTAACGGTCTCAGAATTCGACGAAACTAGTTTTGTTAGGACCGTATCGTCAATACGAAACTAGAAAATATTTTTCTAGAATTTTTAAAGTCCGTATGCGACCCCGGTAAATTGAAATGTACGTTTAAAATTCAATATAGTGATTTAAATGTAAATCTAACGGAAACTGATTGTAACAGCCGAATCAGCTGACGATACATATCCCATTGTGTTCGGAATGGGGGTATTACCCTAGGGATGATAGGCAGTGGGCTCAAAAAGGAGTTCGAATTTCCAAAGTAACTTTTTGAAGATAAAATTAAATTAAAAATATAAATTAATATATATTCTTCTTTATAATAACCCCCCCCCCCCGAATTAAAATCAGAAATCAAAAAAAAAAAAAAAAAAAAAATCGCGATCGCCCCCCCCCCCCCCCCCCCCCCGTTGCCTCGACCGCCGCCAGAGGCTGGCGCCGCCACCGCCGCTGTTTCCTCTCCACCCTCCGCCTGCTTCTCCTCCGCGACCCCCTTCTTCTCCTTCCACTGACGCTTCTCTCTCTTCTCCTCCTTCCTCTCGAGCAACCGCGACGCCCCTACCCAAAAACCCGATGCGCCCTATCCACCCACAACCGCAACCGCCTGCTCCTCCCCCTCTTCCACCTCCAGCCTCGCGCGAGCAGCAAATCCCCCCCCCCCCCTCCCCCCCCCGATAACCGACGAAGTCGATGCCCCTTTTTTTTTCTTCGATACAGTAAGTTTTTTTTTCTCTTTACTTTATTTTATTTTTACTTTCAATTCTGAAAAACTGATTTTAATTAGGTTTCAAAAACTGATTTTTAAAAGAGGTTTAAAAACTGATTTTAATTAGGTTTCAAAAACTGATTTTTAAAAGAGGTTTAAAAACTGATTTTATTTTGATTTTTTAAAATATTAAAAATATGATTTTTATATTTTTAAAGTATTAAAAATATAATCTTTACTATATAGGAATATTAAAAATATGATTTTTATATTTTTAAAGTATTAAAAATATAATCTTTACTATATAGGAATATTAAAAATATGATTTTTATATTTTTAAAGTATTAAAAATATAATCTTTATAGGATAGAGAATATAAAAATATCATCTTTGTATATGTAGCGAAATAAAAATCTGATTTTTATTTTATATACGTTGAAATAAAGTGATGATTTTTATAAAGATGAAATCTATATTTTTGAAAAGGCGAGATCTTTATATGAAGAATAGCGAGATAAAAATATAATTTTTATCCATACAGTAGCGTTGTGGAAAATTCGATTTTTAAACATATGAAGTGATTATAAAAATATGATTTCTAAATTGAAAATGAATAAATAAAAATGTGATTTTTATTTTAAAGACATCAAAATATAAAAATGTGTGATTTTTATATATGTAGTAACAACGGGCAACGAAGATGGCGAAGATAGGATAACGACGAAGATTTTCTACAAAAGAAGTGTCGTGAAGTTGGATAGCTATTGGTGAGAACTTCTCACTCTAAATTTCTTTTCTAGTTATGTATATATATACTAGGATGCAGACGGTGCTTAGTAGCACCCGACACCCGTCATCCACAGACCATGGATGGCTTGTTTGTTAAATTGTTTGATTGTGTAGTTGGTTAGGTTATTGGTTTGAATTGAATTATTTGGTTAACTGAAATTGATTTGATTGATGTGTGAATGGCGTGGGCCTTCACTAGACCGGGGATAAGGCTAGGCCTCGTCCCGTTTCTAGTATCGTGCCGTTATGCCGCCGAAATTTTCTAAAATATGTTAGAAAAATAAAAATATCATTTTATTGAATAAATGAACTGATAGAAATTCATGTGTTAAAATAAAATGTTTTATCGTTAAAAATATAATTTTTAACGTGAAAATGGATAAAGGAATATTTATAAACAAATCGGCCGATTTGTTTATATACACTGATTTGATTGATATTGATTGGGTCGATAAATTTTACACATCGCCCAACTGCACAAATAAAATCTGTGTTTGATTGTTTGAAATCCCACACGGGTGTTGGGATGAAATTTGATGTTCACTCATCCTGATTGATTAAATATGTCGATCGGTCGATTGACAGACTGTTATAAGCGTCAGATATCTATATTTGATGCTTATACAGTGTAGTGCACTTTGGTTGATGATTGATTATTTTTCAATGCTATTATATACATGTGTTGTATGGAATCCATATAATTAACATTATATGGTGATTGATTGGGCCTCATTCCAATCGGGAAAATAATGAATATTATAAAAGAAAATTCATGTGTTGAATATAAAAATAGTCATGTGTTGACGAGGTTCATGTGTTGAGTGAAATATTTTATATAATAAAAATTTACATCTTTATCATATTTATAATTAGAACTACTTCCCAGTAGAAGTCTAATTAAAAATCAAACGATAGATACCATAGTTTTATAAAATATTTTACATAACAAAAATAGTGATGTGTCGACAGTACTCATGTGTTGAGATTAGTCGTGTGTTGAAAGAAATATAGATTCATGTGTTGAATGGGATAAATATTCATTTGTTGAATAAAATAAAGAAGTTGTGAAAAATATAAAGCCGTGTTGATTAGTTTTGCGCCATTTTAACGTGAACGATATTTATATCGATTTTAATTCGAAATTGAATATTGGAAAGTGATTTCGAAATTAAATATTTTGAAATTGGAATTCGAAATGAATTGAATTGAAAACGAATTCGAATTGAATTGAATTGAAAACGAATTCGAAATGAATTGAACTGAAAACGAATTCGAAATGAATTGAATTGAAAACGAATTCGAAATGAATTGAATTGAGAACTAATTCGAAATGAATTGAATTGAAAACGAATTCGAAATGAATTGAATTGAAAACGAATTCGAAATGAATTGAATTGAAAACGAATTCGAAATGAATTGAATTGAAAACGAATTCGAAATGAATTGAATTGAAAACGAATTCGAAATGAATTGAATTGAAAACGAATTCGAAATGAATTGAATTGAAAACGAATTCGAAATGAATTGAATTGAAAACGAATTCGAAATTAATTGAATTGAAAACGAATTCGAATTGAATTGAATTGAAAACGAATTCGAAATGAATTGAATTGAAAACGAATTCGAAATGAATTGAATTGAAAACGAATTCGAAATGAATTGAATTGAAAACGAATTCGAAATGAATTGAATTGAAACCGAATTCGAAATGAATTGAATTGAAAACGAATTCGAAATGAATTGAATTGAAAACGAATTCGAAATGAATTGAATTGAAAACGATTTCGAAATGAATTGAATTGAAAATGAATTCGAAATGAATTGAATTGAAAACGATTTCGAAATGAATTGAATTGAAAACGAATTCGAAATGAATTGAATTGAAAACGAATTCGAAATGAATTGAATTGAAAACGAATTCGAAATGAATTGAATTGATAACGATTTCGAAATGAATTGAATTGAAAACGAATTCAAATTGAATTGAAAGTGAATCGAAATGAATTCAAATTGAATTAAAATTTGAATTGAATAGAAATGAATTTTAAAACGGATTTATAAAGAAGAATTCAATTTTGATTTGAATTGAATATAGAAGTCGAATTGTTTCAGAAACGAATTTAAAACAAGTTATAAAATTCATTTTAAATGGAAATCGACGAAATATATATTATATATATTATATATATAATATAATGGCCTGAATAGAACGCGCCGCGCTGCGGCAGTTCGTGAATTTCGACCATTTATTTCAAACGGACATTGCGGGAGATCCGACCGTCGAATTCTCCTAAAACCGGAACCGTTGGGTTCGTATCGAAAAGAGCTTTCCAACGAATATTAGAAATTTGAAATCTAACGGTTGGATTTGGAATTATGTCCAAATCAAATTCGAAAAAGGTCGCTGTAAGTGCAGTTCGATGGCCATTGTTGGAAATCGACTGTACGGGCCTTGATAAAATTATTAAAAATATCAATAATCTGTGTAAAATCATAAGAAGTGATTTGAGAAAAATTGGGGTGAAAAACTCCATATTTGAAAAGATAAAAATAGATTTTTATCGAAATGAACTAGTTTTGAACTAGAATTAAAATCAATTTATTTTTAAATAAATAAATTGAATTTGAAAGTGATTTTGAAAATAATCAATATTTCCAATACGTGGATTGGACTGGAGATGAATCGAAATTATCTTCGGGATATTTCGATGTTGGATTTCGTGACTATACAGATATTGTTATGGGAATTTGAAAGATATGTTATATATCATTATTTCCAATACGATATTTGTTGGTTTCAGAATTTGATATTGAATATAAGCCGATATATTTTCTATTCAGAGCCTTGTATTTAATATCAAATGTGATTTGGTTTGTCATGAATCGTGTTTTTGATGACATTGGTTCTTTAACCCAGTTAAAGGCAGAATATTGATTTTTGAGAAGATTAAAACTAAGTGGAGTTTTGATGAATCTTTAATTAGATTAAAAATGTGAATTGATAATTTAAATTATCAAATTTGAAAGGTGATCGAGAGTGGAGTATCACCAGTTTTGCTCCAAAGCGATAGTTAAATCTTTAATTAGATTAAAAATGTGAATTGATAATTTAAATTATCAAATTTGAAAGGTGATCGAGAGTGGAGTATCACTAGTTTTGCTCCAAAGCGATAGTTAAATCTTTAATTAGATTTGAACGTGAAATGGTAATTAATTTTATCGATAACACCGTGGTGTTAGATATGGAGTATCACCAGTTTTGCTCCATGGGATATATAGGTTGGGATTGGGAAATAAAACAAATAATTACTTCGGTGTGGTTCGCTAATCCCGACTAGTTTGAAATGATATCCAAAGGAAGATTAAAGAATAAATTTAGAAGAATTTATCTTTGATAAAATTAATGGGAACCTTTCCCTAAGAATGTGATTTTGTGAATAAAAGAATATTCTGAATTGGAATGAGGCGTTCGTTGTGTTTGTGTAACATTTGTTAATCATATACGTGGGTTATTCAGAAAGGCCGGGTTTATACCCATTCTGAATAATCGATTCGACGAGTTGTCGAAGATGAAGACGGTGGTCGAAGACCGGAAGTCTTCACATCGTTTGGGTGATTACTGATGATCTTGATTGGGCTGTACACCCAGGATGAGGGAATCAGTTGGTGATCGTCCAGACGTACTTGGAGATGGATGGATATGCAAGGAAAGTGCCTCCGGTTTCGTTCAGACCCAGAACGAACTTGTAAATGGATTGTGTGTCTGACATTGGATTTTATTCTGTGTTGATTGATCTCTATTAAATATACATCTGTTTGGCGGCGGAGAATTTATTCTCTTGCTTAACGCCCTTCTCTGAGACGTACGAGCTCAGAGGTTGTATATCGATGGACATCAGTCGCATGGAGTGAATTGCCAATGTGGCACGCGTAAGTGGCAATTGATCAAGGCTTCTGTTGAAAAGCAAAGTCTTGTGGTTGATGATCAAAGAACGGCCTGTGTGGCATAGCTTTGTGTATAACGTGAATTCGCGAGCCTCACACCTCGGTATGAGTCAAAAACGAGATACGGACCCAAGGAGTGCACGACGTTTCTTTCTAGCTAGGGTGGTGTCAGTGACCTACCAACCCTGACATTTATATACTTTTCACCTGTGTGGTTGTTGGATATGAGGCGCCTCGGATATAGGTCTGTAAGGACCGGGAAACGTGTGTTAAGGAATTGCCAATCCTCAAAAGTAAGAGAGGACCGGCCTTGGAGGATCCAGGGGATTGCTGTGTGCGGTCCCGAGGCATTTGCTAGAGTGTCTCGAACGCGGAGAGGAGCTTGCCCCTTGCCTCGACTCATGATGGAATCCAATTTCCAATACGTGTATTGCGGTTTTAATTGTAGAACTAGTATGGCGACATGATAGATGGTACCCATGCCGCCTATGATTGATATTTATGATGTGAAATTGTTTTGACACTATACACATAAAGTAATATCAAAATAATGTGTTTTAAACGTATCAAGCATGCTTTGGTTGTTATAAGGGAAAACCCTATCCTCCGGCTTGCGTTGCATTGTGTGATGGGACCTGGGTCTTATAACAGCTTCATTTTTCTTTATTTAGCATTGCGCTGTTTGTTTTATGCACTGGTATTCTTGGGAGGAAACCCGTTCCGTGTTATACGACGTGGTCCCTTGATTTACCTTACTTTAAAAATAAAGAATTATAACTGTTTTAGTTCTCACACCAGTCACATGACTGACCTGGAGTTTATTGTTTTAACCTAAACTCTGGGTGCCCCTATTTTCCACACGGGCAGCTAGTAGTTTTGGTTTTGCAGATTTATATTCACAGGGTCCTGATTAACAGCTGGAATGATGCTCGAAAAGCTCTGTATCCGTGTATCACTTCTAGTTGTATTTTGTATATTTTTCCGCTGCTATGTAATTTATTGTAATCTCTGATATTTATCGAATGTAATTTATTCATTTATACTCTGTATATTCTTGTATCTGATGGAATTGTTGTAATAACAATGAAATGTTCTTTCGTCTGCGTCCTATTTTGTCTTGTCCTCACAGTAATTCGTTCTTTCTCATCTCTTCGGAGACCGGGGAAGTTCGGGTCGCTTCAGTCTCGAAGTCGGAAAGGACTATCTTTTGCCTTGGTTCATGACGGAAATCAAATTTACAAATACGACACCGTGCGGTTTTGATTGTATACCTATATATGGAGACATAGTGGTATGGGGCATTAATGCCGTCTATGATTGATACTTATGAATTGAAATTGTTTTTGAAACATATAAACACTAGTAATAATATCAAATGCTTTTGTTTTATTCGTATCAAGCATATTTTGGCCATTATAAGGTAAAACTCTATCCTCCGGTTTGCGTTGCATTGTGTGATGGGAACTGAGTCTTATAATGGCTTCATTTTTATAAAAAGCATTGCGATGTTTAAAAGATTTACTTGTTTTAAAGCACTGGCAAAACAATGGAGTAAACCTGTTCCGTGAAAGTGGCATGGTCCTGTGATTGGCCATATATTAAAGTAGATTAAGTAGATTTCACATACCAGTCCCATGACTTACTCGTAGTTTGTTTCACTTGAAAACTCAGTTGCCCCTTTTTCTACACGGGCAGCCTTATATTCAGGTTTTTGCAAGCTCTTTCTGGATAGCTGGAGTTGAATATGGATTCTACCATTTATCTCTTTTTATGTTGTTCAACTTCTATTGTACATATTATGTTTTGTTTTCCGCTGTAGACATTTATGTACAACTGAACTGTATTTTGTACTAAGTATGATCCTGTATACTGTGTAACTCTGATGATTATGTTTGTCCACTGTATTATACTGTACATTATCTGGTGTATTTATTTATTTCTGTTCTGCTGTTATCTGTATATGTGTTATGTTCCAAAGGTTACCCTTGCCACCGTCGTACGAGGTTTTGGGGTCATCACATTTTTGGTTTCGCTAAAATCCGGCTTATTTTGAATCATGTACATTCATTTGAACTTTGAAATCGAATTTTCAAACTTCCGCCCCATTTTCAATTCCTTTTATAATTTAAAATAAATATTTATATTCTAACGACGATTCAAATAAATATATACGTTCTATTTCTATTCATAATAAATTTCTCGTCGTTATTATTTAAAATAATTCATTTTAAATATTCAAAATTCATTAAAATTGCAAAAATAAAAATTTAAAATTGGCTCAGATTTCCGGGTTATTACAATCTCCCCCACTTAAAAAATTTCATCCCCGAAAAGGAACGAAGCCGAAAGTTGTTTAACTAATCAACTCAACTTTCATTATTTTCATTACGGCTTAAGTTCATCAACTTTTCAGTTTCTAAGAACTTTTCAATTTTTTCAAAAATTTGGCTAACACCCTAAATTTTTGAAAATTTTCGCTATAACCTCCTCTGCACCGGGAGCTTCGGGATATTTCAAATAGCCTCCCATGGCCCTCACCAATCCAAAAGAAAACGAAAAAGCCAAACGGCTAGCCAATCAGCTCATAAAATCATCAAAAACCCATGAAATACAATAAATATGTACCTATTTGTCGGGCATACAATTTTATTCCTCTTCTCTAGTATCCTTGCTATGGCTTGTTCAATGGATATACATGTATGCATGCAATTGTAATCATTTCCCAATACAGTTCAATATTCGGTTCAATTTGGCATAATGGTTCAAAATTTCATTAATCAAACAATATCAAACAACACAACCAACAATCGATTAGTTAATTAACTTTTCAAATTCATAACTTTGATATATAGTCTAAAAATCAGATTATTGGTGCCAAATCACAACAATAAGCCCTATCTAATTTTGGTTCTCACACCAGTCAATTGAAATCATATAGAAATCCCACTTTCGTCACTCGAACATAAATACTGATGATGCCATGGTCATTATCAGCATCATCTCCGGACGACTAGAGTGTGATTCTATATCTATCCAGTATATTAAAACTTCGAATACACGGGGATCAGACGTATATGCAAAATCTTTATATACTTGATTGTCCAAATCAATACAAATAAATAATCAAATACGAATAATTGATTTAAATTTTCAAAACAAAAATTGTTTTCATTTTAAAAATATAATCTTCACACTCATTCTAGGATACTACTGATCCCATCTCTAACGAGTCATTCCTATTGGATATTACTAATCCAATCTCTGATGAATTCTTTCGTATGGTTCTAATGTGTCTTGTTCTTGAGCTTTGTAAACCAAAGCTCTGATGCCAAATATAAGAACCCGTAACTTCCCCATGAAGGAAAGAGCGGATACTTTGAGGACAAGACCGATCAACTGAGATGACCCGAAATCCCCCTTACGGGAAATCGCGGATTGTACTGAGGACAAGCCACATCAAAACGCAAACAGAAGAACATTTCATTGTTTATTACAACAATTCCATCAAAATACAAGAATATACAGAGTATAAACAAATAAAATACATTCAATAAATATCAAAGATTACAATAAATTACTACAGCAGAAAAATAATACAATACACAACCGAAAGAGATATACAGATACAGAGCTTTACGGATATCGTTCAAGCTGTAAATCAGGATCCTGTGAATGTGAGTCTTCAAAACCAAAACTACTAGCTGCCCGTGTCGAAATATGGGCACCCAAAGTTTAGGTTAAAACAATAAACTCCAGGTCAGTCATGTGACTTGTGTGAGAACTAAAACAGTTATTTAAAACTTTACTTTAAATCAGATATATCAAGGGACCACGCCGTATAACACGGAATGGGTTTCCTCCCAAGAATACCGGTGCGTAAAACAACAGCGCAATGCTAAATAAAGAACAATGAAACTATTATAAGACCCAGGCCCCATCACACAATGCAACGCAAGACGGAAGATAGTGTTTTTACCTTATAATAGCCAAAGAATGCTTGATACGCTAAATTTCATGTTTTATTATTACTATAAGTGTATAGTGTCAAAACAATTTCAATCATAAGTATCAATCATAGACGGCATAAGTGCCCCATACCACTATGTTGCCATATATAGGTATAAAATCAAAATCGCACGATGTCATATTTGGAAAATGGATTTCTACATGTGAACTGAGGCAAAAGATAGTCCTCTACCGATTCAAGACTGTCTAGCCCGAGTCTAAGGAAAGTACTCAGTCAAGCCTTTAGATCGTCATGGCCGGTCCACCGATGTGGATTAAAATGCTTGAACACTGCGTTTCCCCACCTTTTGGGGTGTAAATGTGTCCAATGACTCCATCGGCTCCACACAGTCACAGATATATCCGAGGCACCTCGTAACCCAACAACCACATATGTCAAACTCGTCAAGGCATGTCAAACCACTAATGCCACTTCTAGCTAGACGGAAATGCATGCCCTCCCTGAGGTCCTCTCCTGTTTCTGGTTCACAACCGGGGTGTGAGGCTCGCGAATAAATGCTACACAAAGCTGTGCCACACAGGCTGTGCTTTGATCATCCACCAAAAGACTTCGCTTTTCAACAGAAGCCTTGATCATTTGCCACTTAGGCATGCCATACAGGCAATTCACTCCATGCGATTGATATCCATCAATACATAACCTCTGAGCTCGTACGTCTCAGAGAAGGGCGTTAAGCAAGAGAATAAATTCTCCGCCGCCAAACAGATATATATTTAATAGAAATCAATCACACAGAATAAAATCCAATGTCAGATACACAGTCCATTTACAAGTCCGTTCTAGGTCTGAACGTAATCGGAGGCACCTTGTACTTCGCATATCCATGGATCCCCAAGTATGTCTGGACGATCACCAACTGATTCCCTCCTCTTGGGTGTACAGCCCAATCAAGATCATCAGTAATCACCCAAACGATGTTGAAGACCTCCGGTCTTTGACCACCGTCTTCATCCTCGACACATCGTCGAATCAGTTATTCAGAATGGGATAAACCCGATCTTTCTGAATAACTCGCGTATATAACAAACAAGTGTTACACAAACACAACATACGCCTCATTCCAATTCAGAATATTCTTTTATTCAAATATTCTTATACTTTGGGAAAGGTTCCCATTAATTTTATCAAAGATAAATTCTTTAAATTTTTTCTTTAATCATCTTTTGAATATCAATTCAAATCAAATTATGGTTTAACCACACTAGTCGATATTTACGAACCTTACCGAAGTAATCATTTGTTTTAATTTCCCAATCCCAACCTATTCATCCCATGAAGTAAAACTGGTAATACTTCATACCTAACTCCATGGTGTTATCGGTAAATTCAATTGCTATTTCACGTTCAAATCTAACTAAAGATTTAACTATCGCCTGTAGCAAAACTGGTGATACTCCCTTCTCGATCATTTCAATCTAATTAAAGAATCATTAAAACTCCACTTGGTTTTAATCTTCCCAAAAATCAATATCAATGATTATTTAACTTGGGAAACCATATCCTATCTTTAACTGGGTTAAAGAACCAGTGTCCTTTAAAACACGGTTCACGATAAACCCAAAATGACACTCATTAATTATCGGGTTAAAGAACAAGTGTTATTTAAAACACCGTTCGCGATAAACCCAAAAATCAATTTCAATTCAAATCCAATTAAATATTATTTAATTGGTATACTTCAATAAATCTAAATAAAAAGATTTAATCTTTTTCTCAACTGGGTTTAAGAACAGTGATAATGAAGACACCATCCACGACAAACCCAAATCACGTTTGATATTAAACACAAGGCTCTAAATAGAAAATATATCGGCTTATATTCAATATCAAATTCTACAACCAACAAATATCGTATTGGATAACGATATAAATATATCTTTCAAATTTCCATAACAATATCTGCATAATCTCGAAATCCAACATCGAAATATTCCAAAGACAATTTAGATTCAAATCAATTTCCAATATATATATATATTGGAAATTCTGATTATTTTCAAAACCATTTCAAATCCACTTTATTTATTTTAAAAATAAATGGGATTATAACTCTAGTTCAAAACTAGTTCATTTCGATAAAAATCTATTTTTATCTTTTCAAATTTGGAATTTTTCATCTGAATTCTTCACAAATCATTTCTTATGATTTTACACAAAGTATTACTATTTTTAATAATTTTATCAAGGCTCGTACAATCGATTTCCATCAAGGACCATCGAACTGCACTTACACCACCTTTTCCAAATTTGATTTCGACATAATTCCAAATTCAACCATTAGATTTCAAATCTCTAATATTCATTAGAAAGCTCTTTTCGATACGAACCCAACGGTTCCGGTTTTAGGAGAATCCGACGGTCGGATCTCCCGTAATATCAACTCGAAGTCAATGGTCGAAATTCGCGAAGTGCCGCAACGCGGCGCGTTCTATTCAGGCCATTTAATATATATAATGTATATATTATATATATTTCGTCGATTTCCTTTTAAAACGTATTTTATAAATCGTTTTAAATTCGTTTTCGAAATGATTTCAACTTCATATTCAATTTCGAATCAAAATTGAATATTCCATATCATCGATATACAAACGATAGTATTTTCAAAACGTTATATTTTGACATCACTTCCTTTTCTATATCCATTTTAAAAACGAATATAATTGATATAAATATCATTCGCGTCAAAATGGTGCATATCTAACAAACACGGCTATATATATTTCAATAACTTCGTTATTCTATTCAACAAATGAATATTTTCTTCAACACATGAATATATATTTTTATTCAACACATGAATATTTATTCTATTCAACACATGAATTTTTATTCTATTCAACACATGAATTTTCCTTTTCTATTCAACACATGAATATATATTTTATTTCAACACATGAATATATATTTCTATTCAACACATGAATTTTCTTTCTATTCAACACATGAATTTTCTTTTATATTCAACACATGAATTTTCTTTTATATTCAACACATGAATTTTCTTTTATGTTTAACACGTGAATTTTCTTTTATAATATTCCTTATTTTCCAAATAGGAATGAGGCCCAATCAATTACCATATAACGTTAATTATTTGGATTCCCTACAACACATGTATATAATAGCAACGATAAATCATCAACCATCATCCAGAGTGCATTTTACACTGTATAAGAATCAAATATAAATATTCAACGCTTACAACAGCCTGTCAATCAATCGATCGACATACAGCTAATTATTGGGATTAGGTTATGTCCAATTTCATTCCAACACCCGTGTGGGGTTTCAAACAATCAAACACTGATTTTATTTGTGCAGTTGGGCGATGTGTAAAATTTATCGTCCCAATCAATATCAGTCAAATCGGTGTACATAAAAAAATCGTTCGATTTGTAAATGAATATATATTTTATTTCAACACATGAATATATATTTTATTTCAACACATGAATATATATTTTCTTTCAACACATGAATATATATTTTCTTTCAACACATGAATATATATTTTATTTCAGCACAAGAATATATATTTTATTTCAACACATGAATATATATTTTATTTCAACACGTCACAAATCAAATTCACACCAATTCATCAATCAAATCAAACAATCAACCAAGTCTTTCATGGTCTATGGATGACGGGTGTTGAGTGCTGCTAAGCACATCCTAGTATATATTTCAAACTAGAAATCAAAATAAAAGTGAGGTGTTCTCATCTTGGGGTTCCACTCCGCCATTTCATTTCTGAATTACCGAACCATTCAGATTTGTTTGAAATTCCAATGCAGTCCTTGCCACGCTGTTCATAATAAAAATTATATTTTTATTTCAACTTCATATAAAAAACGAATTTTTATCTACTCTTCATATATATAAAAATAGAATTTTTATATTCTTTATCTTATAAAAATCATATTTTGATAATCTCTACTATATAAAAATCATATTTTTATTACTCTACTAATGTTAAAGTCATATTTTTATATCGTCGTTTATATTTTAAAGATCATATTTTTAGTTCATAACTTGTCATATTAAAATCCAACCTATTCGTATTTAAAAATCAAATCTTTATCTCTTTAAAAATAACTTCCTTTCAAATTAAAAATAATTTCTTTTCTCATGTTAAAAATCTAATATTTACTTGAATAAAAACCTTATATTTACTTGAATAAAAACCTAATCTTTATTTGACTAAAAAACTAATCTTTACTTGAATAAAAACCTAATCTTTATTTGAATAAAAACCTAATCTTTACTTGTATAAAAACCTAATCTTTACTTGAATAAAGATCACAACCTTATTTAAATAAAGAATATAATTTTATCTAATTAAAAATCATATTTTTAAATTAAGAAAAAAATCACATCTTTATAACAAACTATTACATATAAAAATTGATTTTAAACTAACCTGAATTAAATAAAACTAATTTTAAATAAAACTGATTTATAACAGTGCATGAATAAAAAAACTAAAACTCACATATGTTCTGATCGGAGAAGGGGGTTGCACAGGTTTTCTGGTGGTCGAGGGAGGCACACGCGGTCGGTGGCAGGTAATGTGGGGCCTACGGCGGCGACTCGCGTCAGAGAGGGGCTAGGGCATGCTGGTGGGTTTAATGAGGTCTCGATTTGGGGCTAGGCTTGGTCGATAGGAGAAGGAGCCGCTGGAGGAGGCTTGGCGAGGTGGGTGGTCAGATGGTCGGCTGAGCGACGTTGTTGGTGGAGCACTAGAGGCGGCTGCTCGATTTGGGGAAGTCCCTTTTTTTCTTTTTATTTTGACTGTGAACGATTAAAGAAAGAGAAGTAAGGGGGAGGGCCTAATATATATAATTTATATTTATGTTATTTTAATATTTAATTTTTCTTTTAAGCTCAACATCATAACCAACTCCAAACGAATCCCAACGACTGTCGCCACTAGCTAAATATCCTCATTTCGAACACAATGGGATAGGTTTCGCAAGCCGATTCGACCATTACGATCAGTTTTCCTCAAAATTAAAATGTAAATCATTATATATTTAATTTAAACGTACATTTCCATTTATTGGGGTCACATATGGACGCTAAAAATTCTAGAAAAAATATTTCCAGCTTCGTGTTGACGATACGGTTCTAACAAAACTAATTTCGTCAAATTCCGAGATCGTTTGAAAAATGGCCATTTTCTAGTCGATTAAAATCAACTGAAACTGGTCAAACGCGTTTTCCTTTGCCAATCTCACATATTGATTCGAAAAATTATGAATTTTGGAATCTAACAATAACTAGACATCCCGGATCCAACAAAAGTGGTTTCGTCATAAACAGAGGTCGTTTGCAAAATTTCCCTTTTTAAGGGCCAGAATTCCACAACGACTATTCTGAATTTTCAACTGGACATAACTTTTTATCCCCGCTATGAAATTTTGATTTTTCGGATTCGTTGGAAAGATATTCTCTAATAGATTCTAATATTTTTGGTTTTGCTAAAATCCGGCTTATTTTGAATCCTGTACATTCATTTGAACTTTGAAATCGAATTTTCAAACTACCGCGTCATTTTCAATACCTTTTATAATTTAAAATATATATTTATATTCTTTGTTTTGGAGTTGTATTGTTTAATGGGGCAGATGCAAGTTTATTTATAGGGTTTACCATGATTTGTTAGAACTAGGGTCCTGGACCTTGCAATTAAGAAGGTGCCCCTGTGTTGAAACTCCCAACTTTGTTTGTAGTCTGAACACCGCATCGTTTAACCGTTCGGTTCCTGATGTCCCCTATTTGCAATATTGTGCTCCACACCCTCGTATTTTTTGCGAATGATGTTTTAAGCATTGAGCAATATGCATTTGAGCTATCCCAATCGGGATGTGCTGCGGTGGTCACCAGACTTTACTAGGTTATAGATGCCACGACGTTCTTTTAGGGAACCTGCAATCAAAATCGAATCTCAGTAACTTGCAATCAAGAATTTGCAAATGTGCGATTTAGGCAAGTAAAGCAATTTCTTTCATCAATATGTACAAAGCTTAAAGCAATATTATAACGAAACGGATTTCACCCAATCCTAATCGATCCCTAAATCGACCAAGATCGTTTGAATCCCGCATACGCAAACTCTGGTTATACAACACATCAAAACAACAATAGAAGACTTTTATAAACATCATAATAATGTTACATCAGGGTACAGAATATATCAGAGTACATCAAAATAAAATACAGCGGAAGTTTAATTTACAATAAATTTAATATAGTGTAGTGGAAGACTATCGTTGCTCTGGACAAAGCTTTAAGCTTCGATCCAGAATCCTATTTGCAAAACAAGCCACTTGGCATACCGTGTGAAAATAAGGGCACCCGAGTTTGCAAGTGAAACGAACTGCGAGTCAGTCATGGGACTGGTATGTGAAATCTTACTTAACTTATCTAATAATAATGCTAATCACAGGACCACGCCGCTAACGTGGAATAGGTTTACTCCATTGAATTGTCAGTGCATAAAATAAGTAAATCTTTTAAAACAATGCAAAGCTTTTTGGAAAAATGAAACCATTATAAGACTCAAGTAGCATCACACAATGCAACGCAAACCGGAGGATAGCGTTTTACCTTATAATGGTCAAACATGATAGATACGTATAAAACTTGATATTATTATTATTGTCTAGTAAGTTTAAAACATTTTCAAAGTAAATGTATAAATCCTAGACGGCATGGTACCCCATCCTACTACGTCGCCATAAATAGGTTTACAATCAAATCTATAATGTCATATTGGAAATAGGGTTTCCATCATGAGTCAAAGATAGGGATGGTTTCCTTATTGTTTCGAGACACTCTAGCAAATGTCTCAGGGACTGGACGCTGGCGAACCCTTAGATCCTGCAGGGCCAGTCCACAAATACTTTAGTGGATTGGCAATTCCTGAACACACGTTTCCCGGTCCTATTGGACCTATCACTTGGCCAGTAACGACCATTATTCGAGGTTCCTCATTCCATCATCCACATAAGTAAAAATGTCTGGGCTCTATACCATGACACCACTTCTAGCTAGAAAGAAATGTCGTACACTCCCTGCGTTCCCTTATCCCATTTCTGACTCTTACTAGGGTGTGAGGCTCGCGAAGTTACGCTATACACAAAGCTATGCTAAATAAAGCTGTTCTTTGATCATTAACCATAAGGCTCTACTTTTTTTTACAAAAGCCTTGATCATTTGCATCTTGGTATGCCATATTGATAATTTGCTCCATGTAACTGATATCTATCAATGTATAACCTCTGAGATCGTACGGCTCAGAGAAGGGTGTTAAGCAAGAGAATAAATTCTCCACCACCAAATAGATATATATTTAATAGAAATTAATTAACATAGAACGAAGTCCAAGGTCAGACACACATCCATATACAAGTTCGTTCTGGGTCTTAAATGAAACCGGAGACACCTTATTCCTCATCCCGTATGTCCAATACGAAAGAGAGGTTATCGCATATACAGACAATCAACGAGTACGTCCGGACAACTACCACTTTAACCCTTCACTAGGTGCTACCCAATTCAAGGCATTAGTAGTTGTCCATTCGATGTGAAGATCGCCGGTCTTTAACTAGCGTCTTCAATGTCTTTGACTTTAAATCATCGTATAATTATTTGAAATGAGACCGAACTCGGTTTTTTCAAATAATTCTCATATGTATATAATTTAAATCATTTCATATCGTTAATGTAATAACCCGGAAATTCTAAGCCAATTTAAATTTTTTATTTTGTCTATTTTAATGAATTTTGAATATTTAAAATGAATTACTTTAAATAATAACCACGATAAATTTATTTTGAATAGAATTAGAACGTATATATTTATACAGATCATCATTAGAATATTAATATTTTTTATAATTATAAAAGGAATTGAAAATGGCGCGGTAGTTCGATAATTCGATTTCGAATTTCAAATGAATGTACAGGGTTCAAAATAAACCGGATTTTGGCGAAACCAAAAATATTAGAATCTACTGGAGAATATCTTTCCAACGAATCAAAAAAATTGAAATTTCATATCGGGAATCAGAAGTTATGCCCAGTTGAAAATTCAGAATAGTCGCTATGGAATTCTGGCCCTTAAAAATGGAAATTTTGCAAACGACCTCGGTTTTCGACGAAACAACTTTTGTTGGATCCATGATGTCAAGTTATAGCTAGATTCCAAAATTCGTAATTTTACGAATCAATATGTGAGCATGGCAAAGGAAAACGCATTTGACCAGTTTCAATTGATTTTAATCGATTGGAACATGGTCATTTTTCAAACGGTCTCGGAATTTGACGAAATTAGTTTTGTTAGGACCGTATTGCGAATACGAAGCTAGAAAATATTTTTCGGGAATTTTTAGAGTCAGTATGTGGCCCTAGTAAATTGAAATGCGCATTCAAATTCAATATAAAAATTTATATTTTGATTTTGATAGAAACTAATCGAAATGATCGAACCAGCTTACGAAACATATCCCATTGTGCTCGGAATAGTGGTAATTAGCTTTGGACGACAGGCAGTAGGTCCCGTTTTGAGATCGAAATTTAAAGTTACTTTTTGTAGGATAAAACAAAAATATAAAAATTATACATACCCCCACCATCCCTTTTCTCTCTCTAACCCCAGATAAAATAAATCGTGCCCCAATTGAAAACCGCTCCCTCCATATGGTCGTCGCCCGTCATAGCTCCGCCCTCCCCCACCCTATGCGCCGCCACGCCGCCGTTCAGGCTGGCCCACACCCCGTTGCGCTTCCTCACTTCTCCCTCCTTCCCTTTCTCTCCGCCCCACCTTCGATTTGTAGCTCCACCGCCCAAATCCGGCTACCCACGACCACCTATGGCCAGCCCCCCCCTCCCCGCACCAGTCCAGACCCCGACGCTGATCATCCCCCACCCCCACTCCGACTGTAAACCCCTCTTCTCAGTAAAAATCTAATTTTTATGTTTTCATCTTTGTGTATAACCTTCGCCAAGCCTCCCTACGCCAAAAAGAAGTCGTCAATTACCTCCAAGCATCCTTGGCATTAGTACGCAGGCCATTGAAGAAGAAGAGGGTTGGGTTTTCTCCGATGATCGAAAATCGATGTGAGCTTTTTATTCGAAAAAGTTGAGATTTTTATAGTAATAAAGTTGAGATTTTTATAGTAATAAATTTGAGATTTTTACAATAATAAAGACGAGATTTTTATATCATAGAAAGGATAAGAATATTATTTTTATATAAGTATGATAATAAAAACATGATTTTTATTAGTTGTGAAGAATAAAAATATAATTTTTATATATGTAGCGAAATAAAAATCGGATTTTTATTATGTATATGTTGAAATAAAAATGTGATTTTTATAGCGTCGAAATAAAAATTCGATCTTTATAGAGGAAGTAGAGTTATAAAAATATAATTTTTATATAGAAAGAAGCGATAAAAATATATGATTTTTATATATGAAGTGATAATAAAAATGTGATTTTTATATATGAACAGCGTGAAAAGGATGCGTTGGAATTTCGAAAAAATTCAAACCGTTCGGTAAGAAAGGCTGATGGAGTGGAACCCTCGGTGAGAACTTCTCACTTTTAATTTATTTTCTAGTTAAAATATATACTAGGATGCAGACGGTGCTTAGCAGCACCCGACACCCGTCGTCCACAGATCATGGACGACTTGTATGCTTGTTTGATGTGTTGTGAAGTTGTTTGTGATGTTGATGTGAAATGGATAATAAAACCTTCATGTTTTGAAATAAATTAATTATCGTTAAAAATATAATTTTTAATGTGAATGTGAATAAAATAAATATTCATTTACAAACCGGACGGTTTGTTTATATATACCCATTTGAAGGATACTTATTGGGACGATAAATTTTACACGTCGCCCAACTACACAGATAATATTCAGTATTTGTGGATTGAAACCCCACACGGGTGTTGGGATGATATTTGACGTACACTAATCCCAATTGTTTAGTGGTATGTCGATCCTTTGATTGACAGACTGTATGAGCGTTAATTAGTTATATTTAATGCCTATGCAGTTGTGTGGTGCATTTTGGATGATGGTTGATTATTTATCATTGCTATTATACACATGTGTTGTATGGAATCCATATAATTAACATTATATGGTAATTGATTGGGTCTCATTCCAATCGGGAAAATAAAGAATATTATAAAATATAGATTCATGTGTTGAATAGAAATATAATATTCATGTGTTGAATAAAATATAGATTCATGTGTTGAATCGAAATATAGATTCATGTGTTGAATGGAATAAATATTTATGTGTTGAATAAAATATAGATTCATGTGTTGAAAATATTCATGTGTTGAGTAAAATATTTTAACAATAAAATTTACATCTTTATCATATATAAAATTAGAAACTAACTGGGAACTAGATAAGATGAGTGGTTTCCTGGGTATTGATCTGATGTTGGTTTCGTCCTTTGGGGTTAATACTTACAGAATCGTTCTCTTACAAATTTACGGTTGGAGTCTAATTAAAAATTAAACGATAGAAATCATAATTTTATAAAATATATTAAATAAAAAAATAGTAATGTGTTGACGATACTCATGTGTTGAGAATATTCATGTGTTGAAAGAAATATATATTCTTGTGTTGAAGATAATATTCATTTGTTGAATAGAATAACGAAGTTATTGGAATATATAAAGCCGTGTTGAATAGATTTGCGACATTTTGATGCGAACGATATTTATATCGATTATATTCGTTTTTATCATGAATACAGAAAAGGAAGTGATTTCAAAATCTAACGTTTTGAAAATATTATCATTTATATGTTAATGTTATGAAATATTCAATTTTGATTTAAAATTGAATATTAAGTTGAAATTGTTTTGAAAACGAATTTAAAACGATTTATAAAATACGTTTTGAATTGAAATCAACGAACTATATAATATATATATATATATACTAAATGGCCTGACTTCGAATGGATATTACGGGAGATCCGACCGTCAGATTCTTCTAAAACCAGAACCGTTGGGTTCGCATCGAAAAGAGCTTTCCAATGAATATTTGAAATTTGAAATCTAACGGTTGGATTTGGAATTATGTCCAAATCAATTTTGGAAAAGGTCGTTGTAATTGCAGTTCGGTGGCCGTTATTGAAAACCGACTGTACGGGCCTTGATTAAATTATTAAAAAATATTAATAATTTGTGTAAAATCATAATATATGAATTGGGAAGAACTGGGATGAAAAATTCCACATTTGTAAAGATAAAAATAGATTTTTATCGAAATGAACTAGTTTTGAACTAGAATTATAATCCAATATTTTCGAATAAATAAATTGAATTTGAAGTGGTTTTAAAAATAATCAGAGTTTCAAATACGTGAATTGGAATGGATTTGAATCGAAATTATCTTCGGAATATTTCAATGTTGGATTTTGGTCTTATACAGATATGGTTGTCGAGATTTGAAAGATATATTTATATCGTTATTTCCAATACAATATTTGTTGATTTCAGAATTTGATATTGAATATAAGCCGATATATTTTCTATTCAGGGCCTTGTATTTAATATCAAATGGGATTTTGGGATCGTCGTGAATGGTATCTTAAATAACACTGTTCTTGAACCCAATTTAAAAAAGAATAAATCTTTTAATTAAGATTTAGTGAAATTGTCCAGTTAATTAGTATTTAATTGGAATTGAATTTAAATTGGTTTTTGGTGTTTATCGTGAGCGGTGTTTTGAATAACACATGTTCTTTAACCCGATTAACAATGGAATATGATTTTGGGTTTATCGTGAACCGTGTTTTAGATGACATTGGTTCTTTAACCCAGTTAAAGACAGGATATTGATTTTTGGGAAGATTAAAACTAAGTGGAGTTTTAATGAATCTTTAACTAGATTGAAATGATCGAGAATGGAGTATCACCAGTTTTGCTCCGAAGCGATAGTTAAATCTTTAATTAGATTTGAACGTGAAATGGTATTTAATATTTACCAGTAACCTCGTAGTGTTAGATATGGATTATTACCAGTTTTGCTCCGTGGGATGAATAGGTTGGGATTGGGAAATAAAATAATTACTTCGGTAAGGTTCGCTAATCCCGACTAGTTTTGAAAACCTTAACACGCTTTGAAATGATAACCAAAGGCAGATTAAAGAATAAATTTAGAAGAATTTATCTTTGATAAAATTAATGGGAACCTTTATCTAAGAATGTGAAAATTTGAATAAAACAATATTCTGAATTGGAATGAGGCGTATGTTGTGTTTGTGTAACAATTGTTTATTTTATACGCGGGATATTGGAAAGGCCTGGTTTATACCCATTCTGAATAACCGATTCGACGATAAGTCGAAGATGAAGACGATGCTTGAAGACCGGAAGTCTTCACATCGTTTGGATGATTATTGATGATCTTGATTGGGCTGTACACCCAAGAGGAGGGAATCAATTGGTGATCGTCCAGACGTACTTGGAGATCGATGGATATGTGAGGAAAGTGCCTCCGGTTTCGTTCAGACCTAGAACAAACTTGTAAACGGACTGTGTGTTTGACATTGGATTTTATTCTGTGTTGATTGATCTCTATTAAATATACATCTGTTTGGCGACGGAGAATTTATACTCTTGCTTAACACCCTTCTCTGGGACATACGAGCTCAGAGGTTGTATATCGATGGACATCAGTCGCATGGAGTGAATTGCCTGTGTGGCATGCCTAAGTGGTAGATGATCAAGGCTTCTGTTCAAAAGCAAAGTCTTGTGGTTGATGATCAAAGAACGGCCTGTGTGGCACAGCTTTGTGTATGGCGTTAATTCGCGAGCCTCACACCTCGGTATGAGTCAAAAACAGGATAGTGACTGCAGGGAGAGCACGACGTTTCTTTTTAGCTATGGGTGGTGTCGGTGACCTACCAGCCCTGACATTTACATTATTTTTCACCTGTGTGGTTTTTGGAATGCGAGGCGCCTCGAATATATGGTCGATAACTGGCACTATGTGAGCCGACGTGCAGACCATTATATAGGTCCTATAGGACCGGGAAATGTGTGTTCAAGAATTGCCAATTCTCAAAAGTAAGAGAGGACCGGCCCTGAAGATCCAAGAATCGCTGTGTGTGGTCCTGAGACATTTGCTAGAGTGTCTCGAACGGAGCGGAGCTTGCCCCTTGCCTCGACTCATGATGGAATCCAATCTCCAATACGTGATAGTTCGGTTTATTTATAGAACCTACTATGGTGACATAGTAGATGGTAGCTATGCCGCCTATGATTGATACTTATGATTGAAATTGTTTTGACACTATACACATATAGAAATATCAAAATAATCTTTTTTTAAACGTATCAAACATTCTTTGGCTATTATAAGGTAAACCCTATCTTCTGGCTTGCGTTGCATTGTGTGATGGGACCTGGGACTTATAATAGCTTCATTTTTCTTTATTTAACATTGCGCTGTTTGTTTTATGCACTGGTATTCTTGGGAGGAAACCCGTTCCGTGTTATACGGCGTGGTCCCTTGATTTACCTAACTTTAAAAATAAAGATTAATAACTGTTTTAGTTCTCACACCAGTCACATGACTGACCTGGAGTTTATTGTTTTAACCTAAACTCTGGGTACCCTTATTTTCTGCACGGGCAGCTAGTAGTTTTGGTTTTGCAGATTTATATTCACAGGATCCTGATTTACAACTGGAACGATGCTCGGAAAGCTCTGTATCTGTGTATTACTTTCAGCTGTGTTTTGTATTGTTTTTCCGCTGCTATGTAATTTATTGTAATCTCTGATATTTATCGAATGTATTTTGTTTATTCATACTCTGTATATTCTTGTATCTGATGGAATTGTTGTAATAAGAAATGAAATGTTCTTCTGTTTGTGTTCTGATTCGTCTTGTACTCAAGGTAATTCGTGCTTTCCTTTACGGGGAAGTCACGGGTTACCGCATTTAGTATCAGAGCTTTGGTTTATAGAGCTCGAGAACAAGACACATTAAAACCAAACGAAAGAATCCATCACATATTGGATTAGTAGTATCCAATTAGAATGACTCGTTAGAGATGGTATCAGTAGTATCCTAGAACGAGTGTGAAGAGTATATTTTTCAAATGAAAACAATATTGTTTTGAAAATTTAAACCTTATTCAACGTATTTGAATATTTTATTTGTATTGAATTTGGACAATCGAGTATATAAAGATTTTGCATATGCGCGTCATGAACGTATATTCAAAGTTTTAATATATTGGATAGATATAGAATCACACTCTAGTCGCTCGAGGACAATTCTAATGATGATTGCAACATCATCAGTATTTATGTTCGAGTTTCGAAAGTGGGATTTCTATATATTTCCATTGACTAGTGTGAGAACCAAAACTTACATAGGATTATTTGTTGTGATTTAGCATCAAAAACATGATTTTTTGTATATGTATCAAAATTATGAATTTGATACGATAATCCACTAATTGATTGATGGTTGTATTGTTTGATTGTTGGTTTGATTAATTAAAATTTTGAACCATTATGCCAAATTGAACCGAATATTGAACTGCATTGAAAAATGAATACAATTGCATGCATATACATGTATATCCATTGAACAGGTCATAGCAAGGAGGCAAGAGCAGAAGAATAAAATTGTTTGCCCGACAAATACATACATGTTTACAAATTTATTGGGTTTGGATGATTTTATGAGCCGATTGGCTAGCCGCTTGGCTGTTTCTTTTTCTTTTTGGATTGGTGAGGGCCATGGGAGGCTATTTGAAATATCCCGAAGCTCCCGGTGCAGGGCAGGTTACGGCGAAATTTTTCGAAAATTTAGGGTGTTAGCCAAATTTTTGAAGAATTTGAAAAGTTCTTAGAAACTGAAAAGTTGAAGAACTTAAGCCATAATGAAAATAATGGAAGTTGATTTGATTAGTTAAACAACTTTCAGCTTCGTTACTTTTCGGGGACGAAAAGTTTGAAGTGGGGGAGATTGTAATAACCCGGAAATTTTGAGCCAATTTAAAATTTTTATTTTGGCTATTTTAATGAATTTTGAATATATAAAATGAATTATTTTAAATAATAACGACGAGAAATTTATTTTGAATAGAATTAGAATATATATATTTATATAGATCGTCGTTAGAATATAAATATTTATTTTAAATTATAAAAGGAATTGAAAATGGCGCAGTAGTTCAATAATTTGATTTCGAATTTCAAATGATGACCAGGGTTCGAAATAAACCAGATTTTGGCGAAACCAAAAATATTGGAATCTATTGGAGAATATCTTTCCAATGAATCCGAAAAATTGAAATTTCATAGCGGGAATCAAAAGTTATGCCCAGTTGAAAATTCAGAATAGTCGCTATGGAATTCTGGCCCTTAAAAATGGAAATTTTGCAAACAACCTCGGTTTTTGACGAAACCACTTTTGTTGGATCCGCGATGTCAAGTTATTGCTAGATTCTAAAATTCGTAATTTTTCGAATCAATATGTGAGCGTGGCAAAGGAAAACACGTTTGACCAATTTTAATTGATTTTAATCGACTGGAAAATGGTCATTTTTGAAACAGTCTCGGAATTTGACGAAATTAGTTTTGTTAGGACAATATTGCCAATACGAAGCTAGAAAATATTTTTCCGGAATTTTTAGAGTTAGTATGTGGCCCCGGTAAATTGAAATGCGCGTTCAAATTCAATATATAAATTTATATTTTGATTTTGATGGAAACTGATCGAAACGATCGAACCAGCTTACAAAACATATCCCATTGCGCTCGGAATAGGGGTAATTAGCTATGGACGACAGGCGGTGGGTCCCGTTTTGAGATCGAAAATTTAAAGTTACTTTTTAGAGGGTAAAATAAATAAAAATATAAAAATTATACATACCCCCCACCATCCCTTTTCTCTCTCTAACCTCAGATAAAATAAATCGTGCCCCAATTGTAAACCGCTCCCTCCATATGCCCGTCGCCCATCATAGCTCCGCCATCCCCCACCCTACGCGCCGCCGCTCCGCCGTTCAGGCTGGCCCACACCCCCATTGTGCATCCCCTTTTCTCCCTCCTTCCCTTTCTCTCTGCCCCGCCTTCGATTTGTAGCTCCACCGTCCAAATCCGGCCACCCACGACCACCCATGGCCAGCGCGCCCGCTGCACCAGTCCAGACCCCGACGCTGATCATCCCCCACCCTCATTCCGACTGTAATCCCCTCTTCTTAGTAAAAATCAAATTTTTAAGTTTTCGTCTTTGTATATAACCTACGCCAAGCCTACCTCTGTCAAAAGGAAGCCGTCGATTACCTTCAAGCGTCCTCGGCATTAGTACGTAAGCCATTAAAGAAGAAGAGGGTTGGGTTTTCTCCGATGATCGAAAATCGATGTGAGCTCTTTATTTGAAAAAATTGAGATTTTTATAGTAATAAAGTTGAGATTTTTATAGCAATAAAGTTGAGATTTTTATAGTAATAAAGTTGAGATTTTTTTAATAATAAAGACGAGATTTTTATATCAAAGAAAGGATAAGAATATGATTTTTATACAAGTATGATAATAAAAATATGATTTTTATTAGATGTGAAGAATAAAAATATAATTTTTATATATGTAGCAAAATAAAAATCGGATTTTTATTATATATATGTTGAAATAAAAATGTGATTTTTATAGCTTCGAAATAAAAATTCGATCTTTATAGAGGAAGTAGAAATATAAAAATATAATTTTTATATAGAAAGAAGCGATAAAAATATATGATTTTTATATATGAAGTGATAATAAAAATGTGATTTTTATATATGAACAACGTGAAAAGGATGCGTTGGAATTTCGAACAAATTCAAACTGTTCAGAAAGAAAGGCTGATGGAGTGGAACCCTCGGTGAGAACTTCTCACTTTTAATTTATTTTCTAGTTAAAATATATACTAGGATGCAGACGGTGCTTAGCAGCACGCGACACCCATCATCCACAGTCCATGGACGACTTGTATGCTTGTTTGATGTGTTGTGAAGTTATTTGTGATGTTGATGTGAAATGGATAATAAAACATTCATGTCTTGAAATAAATTAATTATCATTATAAATATAATTTTTAACGTGAATGTGAATAAAATAAATATTCATTTACAAACCGAATGGTTTGTTCATGTACACCCATTTGAAGGATACTTATTGGGACGATAAATTTTACATGTCGCCCAACTGCACAGATTATATTCAGTGTTTGTGGATTGAAACCGCACACGGGTGTTGGGATGATATTTGACGTACACTAATCCCAATTGTTTAGTGGTATGTCGATCGTTTGATTGATAGACTGTATGAGCATTAATTAGTTATATTTAATGCTTATGCATTTGTGTGGTGCACTTTGGATGATGGTTGATTATTTATCATTGCTATTATATACATGTGTTTTATGGAATCCATATAATTAACATTATATGGTAATTGATTGGGTCTCATTCCAATCGGGAAAATAAAGAATATTATAAAATATAGATTCATGTGTTGAATAGAAATATAATATTCATGTGTTGAATAAAATATAGATTCATGTGTTGAATAGAAATATAGATTCATGTGGTGAATGGAATAAATATTCATGTGTTGAATATAGATTCATGTGTTGAAAATATTCATGTGTTGAGTAAAATAATTGAACAATAAAATTTACATCTTTATCATATATAAAATTAGAAACTAAATGGAAACTAGATAAGATGAGTGGTTTCCTGGGTATTGATCTAATGTTGGTTTCGGCCTTCGGGGTAAATGGAAACTAGATAAGATGAGTGGTTTCCTGGGTATTGATCTAATGTTGGTTTCGGCCTTCGGGGTTAATACTTAGGGAATCTTTCTCTTACTAATTTACGGGATTAAAAATTAAACGATAGAAATCATAATTTTATAAAATATATTAAATAACAAAAATAGTCATGTGTTGACGATACTCATGTGTTGAGAATATTCATGTGTTGAAAGAAATATATATTCATGTGTTGAAGATAATATTCATTTGTTGAATAGAATAACGAAGTTATTGGAATAAATAAAGCCGTGTTGATTAGATTTGCGCCATTTTGATGTGAACGATATTTATATCGATTATAATTGTCTTTATCATGAATATAGAAAAGGAAGTGATTTCAAAATCTAACGTTTTGAAAATTTTATCAATTATATGTTAATGATATGAAATATTCAATTTTGATTTAAAATTGAATATGAAGTTGAAATTGTTTTGAAAACGAATTTATAATGATTTATAAAATATGTTTTGAATTGAAATCGACGAAACATATGTAATATATATATATTATATATATTAAATGGCTTGAACAGAACGCGTCGCGCTGCGACAGTTCGTGAATTTCGACCATTGACTTCGAATGGATATTACGGGAGATCTGACTCCCAAAACTAGAACCGTTCGGTTCGCATCGAAAAGAGCTTTCCAATGAATATTAAAAATTTGAAATGGTTGGATTTGGAATAATGTCCAAATCAAATTTGGAAAAGGTCGCTGTAACTGCAGTTCGGTGGCCGTTATTGAAAACCGACTGTACGGGCTTGATAAAATTATTAAAAATATTAATAATTTGTGTAAATTCATAATATATGAATTGGGAAGAACTAGGATGAAAAATTTCACATTTGTAAAGATAAAAATAGATTTTAATCGAAATGAACTTGTTTTGAACTAGAATTATAATCCAACATTTTCGAATAAATAAATTGGATTTGAAGTGGTTTTAAAAATAATCAGAATTTCCAATACGTGAATTGGAATGGATTTGAATCGAAATTATCTTCGAAATATTTCAATGTTGGATTTCATGATTATACAGATATGGTTGTGGAGATTCAAAAGATATATTTATATCGTTATTTCCAATACGATATTTGTTGATTTCAGAATTTGATATTGAATATAAGCTGATATATTTTCTATTCAGAGCCTTGTATTTAATATCAAATGGGATTTTGGGTTCGTCGTGAATGGTATCTTAAATAACCCTGTTCTTGAACCTAGTTTAAAAAGGAATAAATCTTTTAATTAAGATTTAGTGAAATTGTGCAGTTAATTAGAATTTAATTGGAATTGAATTTAAATTGGTTTTTGGGGTTTATCGTGAGCGGTGTTTTGAATAACACCTGTTCTTTAACCCGATTAACAATGGAATGTGATTTTGGGTTTATTGTAAACCGTGTTTTAGATGACATTGGTTCTTTAACCCAGTTCAAGACAGGATATTGATTTTTGGGAAGATTAAAACTAAGTGGAGTTTTAATGAATCTTTAAGTAGATTGAAATGATCGAGAATGGAGTATCACCAGTTTTGGTTCTAAGCGATAGTTAAATCTTTAATTAGATTTGAACGTGAAATGGTAATTAATATTTACCGATAACACCGTGGTGTTAGATATGGAGTATTACCAGTTTTGCTCCGTGAGATGAATAGGTTGGGATTGGGAAATAAAATAATTACTTCGGGGTGGTTCGCTAATCCCGACTAGTTTGGAAAACCTTAACACGGTTTGAAATGATATCCAAAGGAAGATTAAAGAATAAATTTATATCATTGATAAAATTAATGGGAACCTTTCCCTAAGAATGTGAAATTTTGAATAAAAGAATATTCTGAATTGGAATGAGGCGTATGTTGTGTTTGTGTAACACTTGTTTGTTTTATACGCGGGTTATTCGGAAAGGTCGGGTTTATACTCATTCTGAATAATCGATTCGACGATAAGTCGAAGATGAAGACGGTGGTTGAAGACCGGAAGTCTTCACATCGTTTGGATGATTATAGATGATCTTGATTAGGCTGTACACCCAAGAGGAGGGAATCAGTTGGTGATCGTCCAGACGTACTTGGAGATCGATGGATATGCAAGGAAAGTGCCTCTGGTTTCGTTCAAACCCAGAATGAACTTGTAAATGGACTGTGTGTCTGACATTGGATTTTATTCTGTGTTGATTGATCTCTATTAAATATACAATTGTTTTGCGGCGGAGAATTTATTCTCTTGCTTAATGCCCTTCTCTGAGACGTACGAGCTTAAAGGTTGTATATCGATGGACATCAGTCGCATGGAGTGAATTACCTGTGTGGCATGCCTAAGTGGAAATGATCAAAGCTTCTGTTGAAAAGCAAAGTTTTGTGGTTGATGATCAAAGCACGGCCTGTGTGGCGCAGCTTTGTGTATGGCCTTAATTCGCGAGCCTCACACCTCGGTATGAGTCAAAAACGGGATAGTGACTGCAGGGAGAGCACGACATTTCTTTCTAGCTATGGGTGGTATCAGTGACCTACCAGCCCTGACGTTTACATTATTTTTCACCTGTGTGGTTGTTGGAATGCGAGGCGCCTCGAATATATGGTCGATAACTGGCACTATGAGAGCCGACGTACAGACCATTATATAGTTCCTATAGGACCGGGAAACGTGTGTGCAGGAATTGCCAATACTCAAAAGTAAGAGAGGACCGACCCTGAAGATCCAAGGATCACTGTGTGTGGTCCTGAGACATTTGCTAGAGTGTCTCGAACGGAGAGGAGCTTGCCCCTTGCCTCGACTCATGATGGAATCCAATTTCCAATACGTGATAATTTGGTTTTATTTGTAAAACCTAGTATGGCGACATAGTAGATGGTAGCTATGCCTCCTATGATTGATACTTATGATTGAAATTGTTTTGACACTATACACTTATAGTAATATCAAAATAATCTATTTTTAAATGTATCAAGCATTCTTTGGCTATTATAAGGTAAAACCCTATCCTCCGGCTTGCGTTGCATTGTGTGATGGGACCTGGGACTTATTATATGTAACAACCCGAAAATCTGGGCCAGTTTAAAATTTTTATTTTGGCAATTTTAGCGAATTTTGATTATTTAAAAATGAATTATTTTAAATAATATCAACGAGAAAATTTATTTCGAATATAATTAGAATGTATATATTATATACGTCGTCGTTAGAATAAAAATATTTATATATAATTATAAATGGAATTGAAATTGGCGCGGTAGTTCGATAATTCGATTTCAAACTTCAATTGAATGTACCGGGTGCAAAACAATCCGGATTTTAGTGAAACCAAAAATGATAGGATATATTTGATAATATCTTTCCAACGAATCCGAAAAATCAAGATTTCATAGCGGGAATCAAAAGATATGTCCAGTTGAAAATTCTGAATAGTCGCTATGGAATTCAGGCCCTTAAAAATGGACATTTTGCAAATGGCCTCGAATTTCGACGAAACCATTTTTGTTGGGCCCGTGGTGTCAAGTTATTGCTAGGTTACAAATTTCATAATTTTTCGATTCAATATGTGAGCGTGGCAAAGGAAAACGCGTTTGACCAGTTTCAGTTGATTTTAATCGACTGGAAAATGGCCATTTTTCAAACTGTCTCAGAATTCAACGAAACTAGTTTTGTTAGGACCGTATCGTCAATACGAAGCTAGAAAATATTTTTATGGGATTTATAGAGTTAGTATGTGACCCCGGTAATTTGAAATGTACGTTTAAAATTCAATATAATGATTTAAATGTAAATTCAACGGAAACGGATCGTAACGTCCGAATCAACCTACAATACATATCCCATTGTGTTCGGAATGGGGGTAAAACGCTATGGACGACAGGCGGTGGGTTCGATTCTGAAGTCGACAGAAAAAGTTACTTTATGGGAATATAAATTAAATTAAAAAATAATAATAATAATAATAAATACCCTCTCCTTTCCCCCTTTAACTCTTCCCACCCCCCCCCCCCCCGTTCACTTTAGATTCAGGAAAAGAAAAAAAAAACAAATCGCTCGATCGAAGGCGCAGCGCCACCAGGCCAGGGGACGCCGCCGCCGCCATGAACGGGCCCACCACCTCCGCGCTCCGTTGAGAGCCCTCCCCTCCTTCTCCAATCAAGCACGAGCCCTCTACCACCTAAACCCTAGCACCTCCAGCCTGTTTGAGCGCCGTCGACTACCAGTGGGCCAGCCGTCGCCGCCTCGACCCCACAGCACCACCTGCGTCGCCCTGCCACCACCCTCAGCCCTTCCTCATGTCGAACCCGTGAGTTTTCTTTTTTTTTCTTTTATTATTTATTTATATGAAGGCTGATTTTTTTTTTTACTAGGTAAAATTCTGAAATTTAATATATATAATATTGTTTTAAAATCTGAAATATGTATATGTATAGATTTATAATTTTTAGAAGACAAAATTTGATTTTTATTTATATATGTTAGCATAAAAATGCAATCTTTGTCTATGAATTAACAACTTAAAGATGTGATCTTTGATAATAGAAAAGTTTAGATTTTTGTATTAGGAAAAAATATGATTTTTATATTTTTAAAGTATTAAAAATATGATTTTTATATTTTTAAAGTATTAAAAATATAATCTTTACTATATAGAAGTGGTAGAATTATGATTTTTGTTTATGTAGAGTATTAAAAATATAATTTTTACATGATAGGAATATTAAAAATATCATCTTTATATGTGTAGAATAATAAAAATGAGATTTTTATAAAGATGAAATCTTTAAATTTGAAAAGGCGAAGTCTATGTTTTTTTATAAAGGCGAAATCTTTATTTTAGAAAAGGCGAAATCTTTATATGGAAAATAGCGTGATAAAAATATAATTTTTATCTATATAACATAGTGGTAAAAATATGATTTTTATATATTGAACTTCGAAATAAAAATATGATTTTTATATATTGAACTTGGAAATAAAAATATGATTTTTATATATTGAACTTCGAAATAAAAATATGATTTTTATATATTGAACTTCGAAATAAAAATATGATTTTTATATATTGAACTTCGAAATAAAAATATGATTTTTATATGTTGAACTTCGAAATAAAAATAGGATTTTTATATATTGAATAGCGAAGTAAAAATTCGATTTTTACATAGGTAGTGAAAGCAGGCAACGAAGGTAACAAAAAGGCGAGAACGAAGAAGATTTATATCAAAGAAGAGTCAAGATGATTGGATAGCTATCTGTGAGAATTTCTCACCTTTCAATTTCTTTTTCTAGTTATATATATACTAGGATGCAGACGGTGTTTAGTAGCACCCCACACAATCGTCCACAGACCATGGATTTGTTTGTTTGGTTGCATAGATTAGTTATATGATGTGATTTGAATTTGGTTGTTTGGTGATTTTGATTGATGTGTGAATGGCGTGGGCCTTCACTAGACCGGGGATAAGGCTAGGCCTTGTCCCGTTTCTAGTATCGTGCCGTTTTGACGTAAACGATATTTATATCGATTTTATTCATTTTGAAATGAATTGAATATATAACGATTTCAAAATGAATTGAATATATAACGATTTTGAAATGAATTGAATATATAACGATTTCGAAATGAATTGAATATATAACGATTTCGAAATGAATTGAATATATAACGATTTCGAAATGAATTGAATATATAACGATTTCGAAATGAATTGAATATATAACGATTTCGATATGAATTGAATATATAACGATTTCGAAATGAATTGAATATATAACGATTTCGAAATGAATTGAATATATAACGATTTCGAAATGAATTGAATATATAACGATTTCGAAATGAATTGAATATATAACGATTTCGAAATGAATTGAATATATAACGATTTCGAAATGAATTGAATATATAACGATTTCGAAATGAATTGAATATATAACGATTTCGAAATGAATTGAATATATAACGATTTCGAAATGAATTGAATTGAAAACGAATTCAAATTGAATTGAAAGCGAATTGAAATGAATTCAAATTGAATTGAAATTTGAATTGAAAAGAAAGTTGAAATTGCTTTTGAAACGATTTTAAAACTATTTATATAATTCGTTTTAAATAGAAATCGACGAAATATATATTATATATATAATATAATGGCCTGAATAGAACGCGCCGCGCCGCGGCAGTTCGCGAATTTCGACCATTGATTTCAAACGGACATTACGGGAGATCCGACCGTCGGATTCTCCTGAAACCGGAACCGTTGGGTTCGTATCAAAAAGAGCTTTCTAAAGAATATTAGAAATTAGAAGTCTAACGGTTGGATTTGGAATTATGTCCAAATCAAATTCGAAAAAGGTCGCTGTTAGTGCAGTTCGATGGCCATTGATGGAAACCGACTGTACGGGCCTTGATAAAATTATTAAAAATAGTAATAATTTGTGTAAAATCATAAGAAATGATTTAGAAAGAATTGGGATGAAAAACTCCATATTTGAAAAGATAAAAATAGATTTTTATCGAAATGAACTAGTTTTGAACTAGAATTATAATTCTATTTATTTTTAAATAAATAAATTGAATTTGAAATGGTTTTGAAAATAACCAAAATTTCCAATGATTGCATTGGAATGGATTTGAATCGAAATTGTCTTCGGAATATTTCGATGTTGGATTTCGTGATTATACAAATGTTGTTATGGAAATTTGAAAGATATATATATATCGTTATTTCCAATGCGATATTTGTTAGTCGTAGAATTTGATATTGAATATAAGCCGGTATATTTTCTATTCAGAGCCTTGTATTGAATATCAAATGTGATTTGGGTTTGTCGTGAATGGTGTCTTCACTAACACCGTTCTTGAACCCAGTTGAGAAAAGATTAAATCCTTTTGTTTAGATTTAATGAAGTGTACCAATTAAATGATATTTAATTGGAATTGAATTGATATTGATTTTTGGGTTTATCGCGAACAGCGTTTTAAATAACACTCGTTCTTTAACCCGATAATTAATGGAATGTGATTTTGGGTTTACCGTGTACCGTGTTTTAAATGACACTGATTCTTTAACCCAGTCAAAGATTAAAACTAAGTGGAGTTTTAATGAATCTTTAATTAGATTGAAATAATCGAAATGGAGTATCACCAGTTTTGCTCCAGGCGATAGTTAAATCTTTAATTAGATTTGAACGTGAAATGGTAATTGAATTTACCAATAACACTGTGGTGTTAGATATGAAGTATTACCAGTTTTACTTCATGGGATAAATAGGTTGGGATTGGGAAATTAAAACAAATGATTACTTCGGTAAGTTTCGTTAATCCCGACTAGTTGAATCGAAATTCAAAAGAATAAATATAAAGAATTTATCTTGGATAAAATTAATGGGAACCTTTCCCTATGAATGTGAAATTTAGAAACTAACTGTCGGTTAGCCAAGCAGAATGGTTTTCTGGATATTGATCTGATGTTGGTTTCGGCCTTCGGGGTTAATATTTGGGGAATTATTCTCTTAATTAATTTACGGTTAGTGACAGATGAATTGGAATGAGGCGTATGTAGTGTTTTTGTAACACTTACTTAAAAATACGCGAGTTATTCTGAAAGACCGGGTTTATCCCATTCTGAATAACCGATACGACGATAAGTCGAAGATGAAGACGATGGTCGAAGACCGGAGGTCTTCATGTCGTTTGGGTGATTACTGATGATCTTGATTGGGTTGTACACCCAAAAAGATGGAAACAGTTGGTGATCGCCCAGACGTACTTGGAGATCGATGGATATGCGAGGTACAAGGTGCCTCCGGTTTCGTTCAGACCCAGAACGGACTTGTAAATGGACTGTTTGTCTGACATTGGATTTTAGTCCGTGTGATTGATCTCTATTAAATATATATCTGTTTGGCGGCGAAGAATTTATTCTCTTGCTTATCGCCCTTCTCTGAGACGTACGAGCTCAGGGGTTATATATTGATGGATATCAAACGCATGGAGTGAATTGCCTGTGTGGCATGCCTAAGTGGTAAATGATCAAGGCTTCTGCTGAAAAGCAAAGTCTTGTGGTTGATGATCGAAGCACGGCCTTCGTGGCGTAGCTTTGTGTAACGTTTACTTCGCGAGTTTCACACCTGGTATGAACCAAAAACGGGAGAGGACATCAGGGAGGACTTGCGTTTCTTTCTAGCTAGAAGTGGCGTCAGTGGTTTTACATGCCCTGACGAGTTTGACTTATGTGGTTGTTGCTGTTGCGAGGCGCCTCGGTTATATCGGTTTCGGCCGATGCATTCTGGTCAGCAGACGGACAAGACTTACACCCCATAGGGTGGGGAAACGTAGTGTTCAGGCATAATAATCCACATCGGTGGACCGGCCCTGACGATCTAAAGGGTTGATGCGTTCTGATCCTGAGACATGGGCTAGATTGTCTCGAATCGGTTGAGGACTATCTTTTGCCTCGGTTCATAGATGGAAATCCAATTTCCAAACACGTGACAATTGCGGTTTTATTTGTAGAGCCTAGTATGGCGACATAGTGGGATGGGGCGCTCATGCCGCCTATTATTGATACTTATGATTTGAAGCTGATTTATACACTATGCACTTATAATAGTATCAAACGATTTGTTTTAAACGTATCAAGCATTCTTTGGATGTTATAAGGGAAAACCCTATCCTCGGCTGCGTTTCATTGTGTGATGGGACCTGGGTCTTATAACAGCTTCATTTTTCTTTATTTAGCATTGCGCTGTTTGTTTTATGCACTGGTATTCTTGGGAGGAAACCTGTTCCGTGTTATACGGCGTGGTCCCTTGATTTACCTAACTTTTAAAATAAAGAATAATAACTGTTTTAGTTCTCACACCAGTCACATGACTGACTTGGAGTTTATTGTTTTAACCTAAACTCTGGGTGCCCTTATTTTGACACGGGCAGCTAGTAGTTTTGGTTTTTGCAGATTTATATTCACAAGATCCTGGTTTACAGCTGGAACGATATCCGGAAAGCTTTGTATCCGTATATCTCCTTCTAGTTGTTTATTGTATTATTTTCCGCTGCTATGTATTTAAACGTAATTTAAATCTCTGATATTTCTGTGTAATATTCACTTATACTCTGTATATTCTTGTAATCTGATGCATTGTTGTAATATACAATGAAATGTTCTTTTATATGCGTTCTGTTGTGGCTTTTTCTCGAACTATCCGACACTTTCCTTTACGGGGAAGTTACGGGTTTTCACAGTTGGTATCAGAGCTTTGGTTTACAAAGCTCAGAGAATAAGGCACATTAGAACCATACGAAAGAATTCATCAGATATTGGATTAGTAATATCCAACGAGAATGACTCGTTAGAGATGGGATCAGTAGTATCCTAGAACGAGTGTGAAGAGTATATTTTTGAAAATGAAAACAAATCTTGTTTTGAAATATAAATCAATTATTCGTATTTGATTATCTATTTATATTGAGTTGGACAGTCCAGTATATAAAGATTTTGCGTATACGTCTGATCCGCGTGTATTCAAAGTTTTAATATATTGGATAGATATAGCATCACACTCTAGTCGCCCGAAGATGATATTGATGATAGCGATCGCATCATCAACATTTATGTTCGAGTTTCGAAGGTGTGATTTTCTATATATTTCCATTAGACTGGTGTGAGAACCAAAACTAATATAGCTAGAATACATTGTTGTGATTTGGCACCAAAACATGATTTTTTGTACATGTATCAAAATTATGAATTTGAAACGTTAAATTCACTAATTGATTGATGTTTGTGTTGTTTGTTCATTTGTTTGATAATTTTGAACCATTTAGCCTAATTGAAACAAATATTGAATTGTATTGAAAATTGGTCGCATTTGCTTGCATATACATATACTTATATTGAACAGGTCATAGCAAGGAGGCTAGAGCCGAAGAATAAAATTTGTTTGCCCGACAAATAGGTACATGTTTACTACATAATTTACTGTTTTGTTTGGGTGATGATGATTTTATGAGCCTATTGGCTAGCCACTTGGCTTTTTCTTTTTCTTTTTGAGATCTGAAGGACCGGGGAAGCTATTTGAAATTCCCCGATGCTCCCGGTGCAGGGGAGGTTATGGCGAAATTTTTCGAAAATTTAGGGTGTTAGCCAAATTTTTGAAATTTTTGAAAATTCTCAGAAACTGAAAGGTTGGAGAATGGAAGCCAGATCGAGCGTAGAGTTGATTAATCAAACCACTTTCGACTTTGTTCCTTTTCGGGGACGAAAAGTTTTAAGTGGGGGAGATTGTAACAACCCGAAAATCTGGGCCAGTTTAAAATTTTTATTTTGGCAATTTTAGCGAATTTTGATTATTTAAAAATGAATTATTTTAAATAATATCAACGAGAAAATTTATTTCGAAAATAATTAGAACGTATATATTATATACGTCGTCGTTAGAATATAAATATTTATATATAATTATAAATGGAATTGAAATTGGCGCGGTAGTTCGATAATTCGATTTCAAACTTCAATTGAATGTACCTGGTGCAAAACAATCCAGATTTTAGTGAAACCAAAAATGATAGGATCTATTTGATAATATCTTTCCAACGAATCTGAAAAATCAAGATTTCATAGCGGGAATCAAAAGATATGTCCAGTTGAAAATTCTGAATAGTCGCTATGGAATTCAGGCCCTTAAAAATGGACATTTTGCAAATGACCTCGGATTTCGACGAAACCAGTTTTGTTGGGTCCGTGGTGTCAAGTTATTGCTAGGTTTCAAATTTCATAATTTTTCGATTCAATATGTGAGCGTGGCAAAGGAAAACGCGTTTGACCAGTTTCAGTTGATTTTAATCGACGGGAAAATGGCCATTTTTCAAACGGTCTCAGAATTCAACGAAACTAGTTTTGTTAGGACCGTATCGTGAATACGAAGCTAGAAAATATTTTTATGGGATTTATAGAGTTATTATGTGACCCCGGTAATTTTAAATGTACGTTTAAAATTCAATATAATGATTTAAATGTAAATTCAACGGAAACGAATCGAAACGTCCGAATCAACCTACAATACATATCTCATTGTGTTCGGAATGGGGGTAAAACGCTATGGACGACAGGCGGTGGGTTCGATTCTGAAGTCGATAGAAAAAGTTACTTTATGGGAATATAAATTAAAAAAAAAATACCCTCTCCTTTCCCCCTTTGACTCTGCCCCCCCCCCCCCCCCCCGTTCACTTTAGATTCAGGAAAAGAAAAAAAAAACAAATCGCTCGATCGAAGGCGCAGCGCCACCAGGCCAGGGGACGCCGCCGCCGCCTTGAACGGGCCCACCACCTCCGCGCTCCGTTGAGAGCCCTCCCCTCCTTCTCCAATCAAGCACGAGCCCTCTATCACCGAAACCCTAGCACCTCCAGCCGGTTTGAGTGCCGTCGACCACCAGTGGGCCAGCCGCCGCCGCCTCGACCCCACTGCACCACCTGCGTCGCCCTGCCACCACCCTCAGCCCTTCCTCATGTCGAACCCGTGAGTTTTCTTTTTTTTTCTTTTATTATTTATTTATATGAAGGCTGATTTTTTTTTTTTACTAGGTAAAAATCTGAAATTTAATATATAATATTGTTTTAAAATCTGAAATATGTATATGTATAGATTTATAATTTTTAGAAGACAAAATTTGATTTTTATTTATATATGTTAGCATAAAAATGCAATCTTTGTCTATGAATTAACAAATTAAAGATGTGATCTTTGATAATAGAAAGGTTTAGATTTTTGTATTAGGAAAAAATATGATTTTTATATTTTTAAAGTATTAAAAATATGATTTTTATATATTTAAAGTATTAAAAATATAATCTTTACTATATAGAAGTGGTAGAAATATGATTTTTGTTTATGTAGAGTATTAAAAATATAATTTTTACATGATAGGAATATTAAAAATATCATCTTTATATGTGTAGAAAAATAAAAATGAGATTTTTATAAAGATGAAATATTTAAATTTGAAAAGGCGAAGTCTATGTTTTTTTATAAAGGCGAAATCTTTATTTTAGAAAAGGCGAAATCTTTATATGGAAAATAGCGTGATAAAAATATAATTTTTATCTATATAACATAGTGGTAAAAATATGATTTTTATATATTGAACTTCGAAATAAAAATATGATTTTTATATATTGAACTTCGAAATAAAAATATGATTTTTATATATTGAACTTCGAAATAAAAAAATGATTTTTATATATTGAACTTCGAAATAAAAGAATGATTTTTATATATTGAACTTCGAAATAAAAATATGATTTTTATATATTGAACTTCGAAATAAAAATATGATTTTTATATGTTGAACTTCGAAATAAAAATATGATTTTTATATATTGAATAGCGAAGTAAAAATTCGATTTTTACATAGGTAGTGAAAGCAGGCAACGAAGGTAACAAAAAGGCGAGAACGAAGAAGATTTATATCAAAGAAGAGTCAAGATGATTGGATTGCTATCTGTGAGAATTTCTCACCTTTCAATTTCTTTTTCTAGTTATATATATATACTAGGATGCAGACGGTGTTTAGTAGCACCCGACACAATCGTCCACAGACCAAGGATTTGTTTGTTTGGTTGCATAGATTAGTTATATGATGTGATTTGAATTTAGTTGTTTGGTGATTTTGATTGATGTGTGAATGGCGTGGGCCTTCACTAGACCGGGGATAAGGCTAGGCCTTGTCCCGTTTCTAGTATCGTGCCGTTATGACGCCGAAATTTTCTAAAATAAGTTAGAAAAATAAAAATATCATTTTATTTAAAGAATGAACTGAATAGAAATTCATATGTTGGAATAAAATGTTTTGTCGTTAAAAATATAATTTTTAACGTGAATGTGAATAAATAAATATTCATTTACAAACCAGACGGTTTGTTTATGTACACCTATTTGAAGGACATTGATTGGGTCGATAAATTTTACACATCGCCCAACTGCACAAATAAAATCTATGTTTGATTGTTTGAAACCCCACACGGGTGTTGGGATGAAACTTGAAGTTCACTCATCCTGATTGATTAAATATGTCGATCGATTGATTGACAAGCTGCTATAAGCGTTAAATGTCTATATTTGATGCTTATACAGTGTAGTGCACTTTGGTTGATGGTTGATTATTTTTCAATGCTATTATATACATGTGTTGTATGAAAATCCATATAATTAACATTATATGGTGATTGATTGGGCCTCATTCCAATTTAGAAAGTAAAGAATATTATAAAATAAAAGTTCATGTGTTGACAGTACTCATCCATTGAGATTGGTCATGTGTTGAACGAAATATTTTAGTAAGAAAATTTACATCTTTATCGATATAAAATAAAAGTTCATGTGTTGACAATACTCATCCATTGAGATTGGTCATGTGTTGAACGAAATATTTTGATAATAAAATTTACATCTTTATCGATATAAAATAAAAGTTCATGTGTTGACAGTACTCATCCATTGAGATTGGTCATGTGTTGAATGAAATATTTTGATAATAAAATTTACATCTTTATCAATATAAAATAACGGTTCATGTGTTGACAGTACTCATCCATTGAGATTGGTCATGTGTTGAACGAAATATTTTGATAATAACAACTATTTTGAAAAAGAAATATTTGAAATAAAATATTTGAAATAGAAATTTATGAAGCCGTGTTGATTAGATTGACGCCATTTTGACGTAAACGATATTTATATCGATTTTATTCATTTTGAAATGAATTGAATATATAACGATTTCGAAATGAATTGAATATATAACGATTTCGAAATGAATTGAATATATAACGATTTCGAAATGAATTGAATATATAACGATTTCGAAATGAATTGAATATATAACGATTTCGAAATGAATTGAATATATAACGATTTCGAAATGAATTGAATATATAACGATTTCGAAATGAATTGAATATATAACGAAAACGAATTCAAATTGAATTGAAAGCGAATTGAAATGAATTCAAATTGAATTGAAATTTGAATTGAAAAGAAAGTTGAAATTGCTTTTGAAACGATTTTAAAACTATTTATATAATTCGTTTTAAATAGAAATCGACGAAATATATATTATATATATTATATATATAATATAATGGCCTGAATAGAACGCGCCGCGCCGCGGTAGTTCGCGAATTTCGACCATTGATTTCAAACGGACATTACGGGAGATCCGACCGTCGGATTCTCCTGAAACCGGAACCGTTGGGTTCGTATCGAAAAGAGCTTTCTAAAGAATATTAGAAATTAGAAATCTAACGGTTGGATTTGGAATTATGTCCAAATCAAATTCGAAAAAGGTCGTTGTAAGTGCAGTTCGATGGCCATTGATGGAAATCGACTGTACGGGCCTTGATAAAATTATTAAAAATAGTAATAATTTGTGTAAAATCATAAGAAATGATTTAGAAAGAATTGGGATGAAAAACTCCATATTTGAAAAGATAAAAATAGATTTTTATCGAAATGAACTAGTTTTGAACTAGAATTATAATTCTATTTATTTTTAAATAAATAAATTGAATTTGAAATGGTTTTGAAAATAATCAAAATTTCCAATAATTGCATTGGAATGGATTTGAATCGGAATTGTCTTCGGAATATTTCGATGTTGGATTTCGTGATTATACAAATGTTGTTATGGAAATTTGAAAGATATATATATATATATCATTATTTCCAATGCGATATTTGTTAGTCGTAGAATTTGATATTGAATATAAGCCGGTATATTTTCTATTCAGAGCCTTGTATTGAATATCAAATGTGATTTGGGTTTGTCGTGAATGGTGTCTTCACTAACACCGTTCTTGAACCCAGTTGAGAAAAGATTAAATCCTTTTGTTTAGATTTAATGAAGTGTACCAATTAAATGATATTTAATTGGAATTGATATTGATTTTTGGGTTTATCGCTAACAGCGTTTTAAATAACACTCGTTCTTTAACCCGATAATTAATGGAATGTGATTTTGGGTTTACCGTGAACCGTGTTTTAAATGACACTGATTCTTTAACCCAGTCAAAGATTAAAACTAAGTGGAGTTTTAATGAATCTTTAATTAGATTGAAATAATCGAAATGGAGTATCACCTGTTTTGCTCCAGGCGATAGTTAAATTTTTAATTAGATTTGAACGTGAAATGGTAATTGAATTTACCGATAACACTGTGGTGTTAGATATGAAGTATTGCCAGTTTTACTTCATGGGATAAATAGGTTGGGATTGGGAAATTAAAACAAATGATTACTTCGGTAAGTTTCGTTAATCCCGACTAGTTGAATCGAAATTCAAAAGAATAAATATAAAGAATTTATCTTGGATAAAATTAATGGGAACCTTTCCCTATGAATGTGAAATTTAGAAACTAACTGTCGGTTAGCCAAGCAGAATGGTTTTCTGGATATTGATCTGATGTTGGTTTCGGCCTTCGGGGTTAATATTTGGGGAATTATTCTCTTGATTAATTTATGGTTAGTGACAGATGAATTGGAATGAGGCGTATGTTGTGTTTGTGTAACACTTATTTAAAATATACGCGAGTTATTCGGAAAGACCGGGTTTATCCCATTCTGAATAACTGATACGACGATAAGTCGAAGATGAAGACGATGGTCGAAGACCGGAGGTCTTCATGTCGTTTGGGTGATTACTGATGATCTTGATTGGGCTGTACACCCAAAAAGATGGAAACAGTTGGTGATCGTCCAGACGTACTTGGAGACCGATGGATATGCGAGGTACAAGGTGCCTCCGGTTTCGTTCAGACCCAGAACGGACTTGTAAATGGACTGTGTGTCTGACATTGGATTTTAGTCCGTGTGATTGATCTCTATTAAATATATATCTGTTTGGCGGCGGAGAATTTATTCTCTTGCTTATCGCCCTTCTCTGAGACGTACGAGCTCAGGGGTTATATATTGATGGATATCAAACGCATGGAGTGAATTGCCTGTGTGGCATGCCTAAGTGGCAAATGATCAAGGCTTCTGTTGAAAAGCAAAGTCTTGTGGTTGATGATCGAAGCACGGCCTTCGTGGCGTAGCTTTGTGTAACGTTTACTTCGCGAGTTTCACACCCGATATGAACCAAAAACGGGAGAGGACATCAGGGAGGACTTGCGTTTCTTTCTAGCTAGAAGTGGCGTCAGTGGTTTTACACGCCCTGACGAGTTTGACTTATGTGGTTGTTGCTGTTGCGAGGCGCCTCGGTTATATCGGTTTCGGCCGATGCATTCTGGTCGGCAGACGGGCATGACTTACACCCCATAGGGTGGGGAAACGTAGTGTTCAGGCATAATAATCCACATCGGTGGACCGGCCCTGACGATCTAAAGGGTTGATGCGTTCTGATCCTGAGATATGGGCTAGATTGTCTCGAATCAGTTGAGGACTATCTTTTGCCTCGGTTCATAGATGGAAATCCAATTTCCAAATACGTGACAATTGCGGTTTTATTTGTAGAGCCTAGTATGGCGACATAGTGGGATGGGGCGCTCATGCCGCCTATGATTGATACTTATGATTTGAAGCTGATTTATACACTATGCACTTATAATAGTATCAAACGATTTGTTTTAAACGTATCAAGCATTCTTTGGCTGTTATAAGGGAAAACCCTATCCTCGGCTGCGTTGCATTGTGTGATGGGACATGGGTCTTATAACAGCTTCATTTTTCTTTATTTAGCATTGCGCTGTTTGTTTTATGCACTGGTATTCTTGGGAGGAAACCTGTTCCGTGTTATACGGCGTGGTCCCTTGATTTACTTAACTTTTAAAATAAGGAGTAATAACTGTTTTAGTTCTCACACCAGTCACATGACTGACCTGGAGTTTATTGTTTTAACCTAAACTCTGGGTGCCCTTATTTTGACACGGGCAGCTAGTAGTTTTGGTTTTTGCAGATTTATATTCACAAGATCCTGGTTTACAGCTGGAACGATATCCGGAAAGCTTTGTATCCGTATATCTCCTTCTAGTTGTTTATTGTATTATTTTCCGCTGCTATGTATTTAAATGTAATTTAAATCTCTGATATTTCTGTGTAATAGTCACTTATACTCTGTATATTCTTGTAATCTGATGCATTGTTGTAATATACAATGAAATGTTCTTTTATATGCGTTCTGTTGTGGCTTGTTCTCGAACTATCCGACACTTTCCTTTACGGGGAAGTTACGGGTTTTCACATTATAACACCCCACCTCCGTTAAGGTCACTCACAAAGGGAATGTCTTAACTTTGATGGAGCGTTTTAGTAGACAGAACAAAAATTTACAACACAGATAAAATAGTACTTGAAAAATTCATAACGTTATTACAACAGAAATCGAAAAAAGTCTGATTACATCTTTCCAAATCACAATATCAGAATTCAAGTACAAAATATCGGTCTTATACAAAAGCCTTCAGAATGCATAGTTTTTAAAGTCATAATCCCCAACATAAACTGCCATGGAAAGACAGAGCCAAGGTCAAGCGATACTTCAAGAAGAGAAATTCCGAATCAAGCTCCTATATTTCCACCCTACAAACCGGGGGTGGGGATGTGTGAAAACCTGCAACTTCCCCGGTGAGGAAAGCGCGGATAGTTCGAGAACAAGCCACAAAATAGAACGCAGACGGAAGAACATTTCATTGTATATTATAACAATTCATCATAATACAAGAATATACAGAGTATAAATGAATATTACACAGAAATATCAGAGATTTAAATTACATTTAAATACATCGCAACGGAAAATAATACAATACACAACTAGAAGGAGATATATGGATACAAAGCTTTCCGAATATCATTCCAGCTGTAAACCAGGATCCTGTGAATATAAATCTGCAAAAAAAACCAAAACTACTAGCTACCCATGTCAAAATAAGTGCACCCAGAGTTTAGGTTAAAACAATAAACTCCAGGTAAGTCATGGGACTGGTGTGAGAACTAAAACAGTTATTAATCTTTATTTTAAAGTTAGGTAAATCAAGGGACCACCCCGCTAACGTGGAACGGGTTTCCTCCCAAGAATACCAGTGCATAAAACAAATAGTGCAATGCTAAATAAAGAAAAATGAAGCTATTATAAGACCCAGGTCCTATCACACAATGCAACACAAGCCGGGGGATAGGGTTTTCTCTTATAATAGCCAAAAATGCTTGATACGGTTAAAACAAATCATTTGTTACTATCATAAGTGCATAGTGTATAAAACAATCTTCAAATCATAAGTATCAATCATAGACGGCATGGGTACCATATATCATGTCGCCATACTAGTTCTACAATTAAAACCGCAAAATCACGTATTTGGAAATTGGATTTCCATCTATGAGCCGAGGCAAAAGATAGTCCTCAACCGATTCGAGACGCTCTAGTCCGTGTCTCTGGACCCAGACACAGGTGGGCCCTTGTATCGTCAGGGTCGGTCCACCGATGTGGATTAAAATGCCTGAACATGCGTTTCCCCACCCTATGGGGCGTAGGTGAGCCAACTAAATGACTCCATCGGACCCGGATCGTCCGATCAAACCGAGGCGCCTCGTAACAGCAATAACCACATAAGTCAAACTCGTCAGGGCGTGTAAAACCACTGACGCCACTTCTAACTAGAAAGAAACGCATGCCCCCCTGAGGTCCTTCTCCCGTTTTTGGTTCATACCGGGTGTGAAGCTCGCGAATCAACGTTACACAAAGCTACGCCACATAGGCCGTGCTTTGATCATCAACCACAAGACTTTGCTTCTCAACAGAAGCCTTGATCATTTGCCACTTAGGCATGCCACACAGGCAATTCCCTCCATGCGTTTGATATCCATCAATATATAACCCCTGAGCTCGTACGTCTCAGAGAAGGGCGTTAAGAAAGAGAATAAATTCTCTGCCGCCAAACAGATATATATTTAATAGAAATCAATCACACAGACTAAAATCCAATGTCAGACACACAGTCCATTTACAAGTCCGTTCTGGGTCTGAATGAAACCGGAGGCACCTAGTATCCCGCATATCCATCGATCTCCAAGTACGTCTGGACGATCACAAACTGTTTCCATCTTCTTGGGTGTACATCCCAATCAAGATCATCAGTAATCACCCAAACGACGTGAATACCTCCGGTCTTCGACCACCGTCTTCATCTTCGACCCCATGCCGAATTAGTTATTCAGAATGGGATAAACCCGGTCTTTCTGAACAACTCGCGTATATATATAATAAACACGTGTTACACAAACATAACATACGCCTCATTCCAATCCAGAATATTCTTTTATTCAAATATTCTTATATTTTGGGAAAGGTTCCCATTAATTTTATCAAAGATAAATCCTTTAAATTTAATCTTTAATCTTCTTTGAATATCAATTCGAACTAGTCGGGATTTCGAACCACACCGAAGTAATCATTTATTTTAATATCCCAATCCCAACCTATTCATCCCATGAAGTAAAACTGGTTATACTTCATATCTAACACCACAGTGTTATCGGTAAATTCAATTACCATTTCACGTTTAAATCTAATTAAAGATTTAACTATCACCTGGAGCAAAACTGGTGATACTCCATTCTAACACCTTTTCAATCTAATTAAAGATTCATTAAAACTCCACTTAATTTTAATCGTTAACTGGGTTAAAGAATCAGTGTCATTTAAAACACGGTTCACGATAAACCCAAAATCACATTCCATTAATTATCGGGTTAAAGAACGAGTGTTATTTAAAACACTGTCCACGGTAAACCCAAAAATCAATATCAATTCGATTCCAATTAAATATCATTTAATTGGTACACATCATTAAATCTAAATAAAAAGATTTAATCTTTTCTCAACTGGGTTCAAGAACGGTGTTAGTCAAGATACCATTCACGAAAAACCCAAATCACATTTGATATTAAATACAAGGCTCTGAATAGAAAATATATCGGCTTATATTCAATATCAAATTCTACGACCAACAGATATCGTATTGGAAATAACGATATATATACCTATATCTTTCAAATTTCCACAACAACATCTGTATAATCACGAAATCCAACATCGAAATATTTCGAAGACAATTTCGATTCTAATCCATTCCAATGCAATCATTGGAAATTCTGGTTATTTTCAAAACCCTTTCAAATTCAATTTATTTATTTAAAAATAAATAGAATTATAATTCTAGTGCAAAACTACTTCATTTTGTTAAAAATCTATTTTTATCTTTTCTAATATGGGGTTTTTCATCCCAATTCTTTCTAAATCATTACTTATGATTTTACACAAATTATTATTATTTTTAATCATTTTATCAAGACCCGTACAGTCGATTTCCATCAACGGCCATCGAACTGCACTTACAACCACATTTTTCAAACTTGATTTGGACATAATTCCAAATCCAACCGTTAGATTTCTAATTTCTAATATTCGTTAGAAAGCTCTTTTCGATACGAACCCAACGGTTCCGGTTCTAGGAGAATCCGACGGCCGAATCTCCCGTAATATCCATTCGAAGTCAATGGTCGAAATTCGCGAACTGCTGCGGCGTGGCGCGTTCTATTCAGGCCATTATATTATATATATATATATAGTATATACTTCGTCAATTTCAATTCAAAACGTTCTTTATAAATCGTTTTAAATTCATTTTCAAAACGGTTTCAACTTCATATTCAATTTCAAATCAAAATTGAATATTCCAATATAAATTCGTTTTAAATTCATTTCAAATCGATTTCAATTCAATTTGATTTTTAATTTAATTTCAGTTCGTTTTCAATTCAATTTCAATTAGAATTCATTTCTATTAAATTTCAATTCGAATTCATTTCAAAACGATTTCAATTCTATTTCAATTCTATTTGAATTCATTTCAAAACGATTTCAATTCTATTCGAATTCATTTCAAAACGATTTCAATTCTATTTCAATTTAATTCGAATTTCAATTCACTTTAATATTCACTTCAATTTGAATAAAATCGATATAAATATCGTTCACGTCAAAATGGCGTCAATCTATCAACGCGGCTTCACATATTTCAATTTTCAAATATTCTATTTTAAATATTTCTTTTTCAAATATTTCTATTTCAAAACTTTCTTTTTCAAAACCGGAATGAGGCCCAATCAATTACCATATAATGTTAATTATATGGATCTTCTACAACGCATGTATACAATAACAACGATGAATAATCAACCATCATCCGAAGTGCATTCTACACTGCATAAGCATCAAATATAAATATTTAACGCTCATAACAGTCTGTCAATCAATCGATTGACATACAACTAATTATTGGAATTAGTGTATGTCATATATCACCCCAATAACCATGTGGGGTTTTCAAACAACCAAACATAAATTTTATTTGTGTAGTTGGGCGATGTGTAAAATTTATCGTCCCAATCAATATCAGTCAAGTGTGTGTATATAAACAAATCGTCCGAATTGTTTATTTTTATTTCATTTCATATACACGTTAAAAATTCTATTTTTAGCTATAAAATATTTTCCACTATAAATATTTTATTTCATTATATAAATGTTTTATTTCATTTCACATCACATCACACAATCAACTACACATCAAACTTAAACAAACAAGCATACAAGCCATCCATGGTCTGTGGACGACGGGTGTCGGGTGCTACTAAACACCGTCTGCATCCTAGTATATATTTTAACTAGAAAATTAAATTAAAGGTGAGAAATTCTCACAGAATTGCTAATCCAATGCCACAACTCTTCTTATGTAGAAATCTTCGCCGTTCTCGCCTCTTGCCACTTTCTTTGCCCGTATTCTCTACATATGTAAAAATCGAATTTTTACTTTGCTATTCAATATATAAAAATTGAATTTTTACTTCGCTATTCAATATATAAAAATCGAAATTTTACTTCGCTATTCAATATATAAAAACCGAATTTTTACTTTGCTATTCAATATATAAAAATCAAATTTTTACTTCGCTATTCAATATATAAAAATCGAATTTTTATCGCATTAAAAATCATATTTTTATATTGTTCACTTCACAATAAAGATTAAATTTTTATTCTCTAATTTATATAGATCAAAAACTGATTTTATATATTGAATTTACTAATCAAAAACTTATTATATATATATATATATTTAAAATTACCTTTCACCGTCGAAGGGGGGGGGGTTCACGTCGGTCATTGCAGCGGAGGAGGGTGGCAAGTGGCGGCTGGAGGAGGAGCAGTAGGGGTTTGAGGGGGTGGTGGCACGTTGGGCTAGGGGCGTAGGCGGTTAGGGTTCGCGATGGGGGGGTTTCGGGGCTTTAAACGAGGAAGGAGAAGGGGCGACTGGGGGAGGAGATGAAGAGGAAGGAGGCGATGCAGAGGGGCAGGCGGTGGGTGCGCCGCCTTGGCGGCGATGCAGAGCGCTAGTCGCGCTAGGATGCAACTTTTTTTATTTTTTTACTTTCTGTTTTGATTTTTAAAAACGGGGGGGGGGGGGGGGCTGAGAGAGAATATAGAGGGGTGAGGTGTTTTTATTTAATTTCAAAAAGGTACTTTTTATTTTGACCTCGAAACGAGACCCACCGCCTATCATCCATAGCTAATTACCCCCATTTAGAATACAATGGGATATGTATCGCAGGCTGATTCGAGTGTTTCGATCAGTTTACATCAACATCAACATATAACTCTATATATTGAATTTGAACGCGCATTTCAATTTACCGGGGCCACATACGAACTCGAAAAATTCTAGAAAAATATTTTCTAACTACGTATTGACGATACGGTCCTAACAAAACTAGTTTCGTCGAATTCTGAGACCGTTTGAAGAATGGCCATTTTCCAGTCGATTAAAATCAACTAAAACTGGTCAAATGCGTTTTCCCTTGCCACGCTTACATATTGATTCGAAAAATTATGAAATTTGAAAACTAGCAATAACTTTACATCACGGACCCAACAAAAGTGGTTTGGTCGAAATCCGAGGTCGTTTGCAAAATTTCCATTTTTAAGGGCCTGAATTCCATAGCGACTATTCAGAATTTTCAACTGGACATATCTTTTGATTCCCGCTATGAAATTTTGATTTTTCGGATTAGTTGGAAAGTTAGTCACAATTAGATCCTATTATTTTTGGTTTCACTAAAATCCGGTTTATTTTGCACCCGGTACATTCATTTGAAGTTTGAAATCGAATTATCGAACTACCGCGCCATTTTCAATTCCTTTTATAAATATAAATAATTATTTATATTCTAACGACGAACTATATAATATATACGTTCGAATTCTATTCAAAATAAATTTCTCGTCGATATTATTTAAACTAATTCATTTTAAATAATCCAAATTCGCTAAAATTGCCAAAATTAAAATTTTAAATTGGCCCAGATTTCCGGGTTATTACAGGATGAAAGAAAAGGGGTGAAAACAAGCAAGGTTCGTCATAAAGTCTGGCAAGTCCAGTGACTTTCAACATATGAACAGATAATAATATCATGGCATGAAAATAAAGTTGGATAAGAGACAATAGCAACAGGAGTAACTGGTATACTTAAGCTAAACAGAAGAAATAGAATGATATAGCCCAAGTTATGCCTCTTAATTATATTTTACTTCTCTGCACTAATACTAGTATAACAGGATTAGGTGTTAACCTAATGTCTAAATGGAACAGAATAATCTATACAGAAACAGAGTGCCAGTAATAGGACTTTACCTCCCCAATAGACAGAAGGTACATAAACGGAATTAGAGACGGAAACAGAATAATCCCTACAGAAACAGAATATTATAATTAAGTATACACTAGTAAATGGGTCTTTACCACCCCAACAGACGGTACATGCAGAAACAAACAGGTGTTACCACCCAATAGAAACAGACGGTACCCCAACGGAAACAGATAGAACTAAGTGTATCCTAAATCTACCCCAAGCGATCGGCTCCCTAATACATAAATACCCTGTGCCAGCCCCACAGAAGGGTGTATCACTCCCTAAAGTGGCGACCTTTGAATGACACAGACCTATTTACAGATGTCACGGCATCTTACATCCTCAGAGGCAGAGCGGGATCCATGCATACACATGACCCGTTTGGAACGCACAATCAACACCCCACGCCATTATCAGAATGAACCGCTTATACTTAGTTCAGTAAGCGTGCCCGGACCCTACCTACTTTTGGGTCATAGTTTTGATACCAGAAAGGGTTACTAACTAATATGGGTCCCAAACAACAGATGACACAAGTATTTTCCCTCCTAACCTTGTGTCCCCAGACTAATGGATTTCAGATTAACTTATTTACAAATTTTTAGGCCTACAGAGTTCAGATCAACAAGTGCACAGACCAGAAAATCAATTCAACATGTTTTCAGGCTAACAGATCAGATGTATAGTTTTAACAGACTTACAGATTGTCTAACTTTGTATTAGGCCTACAGATTCACGAAACAGGTTTATTAATTCATCATTCCAGTTGGTTTAGCCCTATCCACCCAACGCGTTTTAGACATCATATTTATCTCAGATTTGCATTAATTAAATATTAATGCACAAACCTCTCACATTAGGTCGGTAGTTTGTGGCCGCTGGATAAGCCGGGCAGTTTCGGGCAGACTTCTGCCACAAGCCAGACCTAACCTCGTGTCTAAGCATATTTTAGTTATGCCTACGAACTCTCACATTAGACTAACAGTTTGCGGTTACTGGTTAAGCCGGTTGAGTCCGGGCAGGCTTCTACCGCAAACATGAGTCTAACCTCATGTCTCAGCATTTTATTATAACCAGTATATTCCATTATAGATTATACAACTATCAGACTAATTCTGTCAATTTAACAGATTTGACTTCTTTTCAAGTCGCAGCAGATTAATCAAATTAATCATATTTTACTCAATATTAGATCGAGCCTACGGATTTTCATACACAAATTACAATCATTCAGCTTTTTAACAGATATAACAGATTTAGCAGCTTAGGCGGTTCAACAGATTTAGCAGATTAGGCAACTCAACAGATTTAGCAGATTAGGCATAATGAGCAGATTAGGCGGTTCGACATATTTAACAGTTTAGGCAATTCAACAGATTAAACAGGTAACAGATTTAGCAGATTAGGCAGATTTAACATATTAAGCAGATAACAGTTTTAACCGATTTAAACATTCCTTAAAGTCCTATTCACATATCTTGCCTAATTCATAAAGTAAGCCTAAACTTATATCCCCAAATTATGGTCATAATCCATCATATAACATTTGTCCCAAATTCTAGATAAACTTTGCATAGTTCAGAATATTCTCCAAAAACCCTAATCGTGATTCACATATAAATTATGCCAAATATAGCCATTGATTACAATGCATGTCACATATCCAAACCACCCCCTTACTTAGGTGTATTCACACTTAATAGTCATCAAATCTTAATATAGGTTTTTACAACTAAGTCATATGCATATTAATTCTCCTACTTCCAAATGACAAACTATCAGATTTAATATGCCCAGATCCAGATCTTAAATTGTGAAATATGTTCTTTATGTTCTAAGTCACTATAATCCTCTTCTTCCAAGTCATAGATCATCTTATGCAATATGTCACAAATTTATGTCCAGATTTACAACATGCGTTGTGTCCTCAAATTAGTAACAAATCGATTTTGCCCAAATATGCCTCATTCAATATTCTTCCCAAATTTAGCGTTTATGCGTTCATCTCTTATGAGACTTGGCTCAGGCTCGTGGTAGCCTGGCTATCAAACAAAAAAAAAAGAAGAAGGAAGAAATACATAACAAACAGAATAATAAAACAGAGGAACAGATCTCATAAATAGAAAAAAGGGCCTAGTCTCAGATTCAGTTTTATAATTATGTCAAGATCATGATTAAATTTCATATCGAAAAATAACTGCATTTGCCTTGGTTGGATTATAGAAGAAGAGTTGCAGCAGTTCTCTTTTAATCTTATTCAGATTTGGAAGAAGATGCACTAGTTCTAGTTTTGATCCCAGCAAAGTAGCGACGCCATTATTTTATTTATTTATTTCTATTATTTCAGAGGAGGCATAAGGAGAGAAGAACGGTGTAAAGAGAATGGGGCTAGGGGGCTGTTTATATAGGATTAGGCGGGCGAATCTAGACTGAAAATGAGACCAGATACATCAGAATGAACCCAGGCTCAAAACTGGGTTCTGGCACTAGGTCGACCATAGGGTCGACCTGGTCCTTGGGAGGTCGACCATAGTGTCGAACCCCAGATCGACATGGTCCTGGGTGGGAAAATTCCCGCCCAGTCTGCGCTGGGGTTTGAATTCGAATTTCGAATTCGAATTTCGAGCTGTTTTCAATTCTGAAAATTCCTGAAATTTCGGAGGGTCATATCTCCCTCATACGGACTCCGTTTCTCGAAAACTCAGACTCGTTTTCAAGCAGAATTTTGAGACGAACGCAATGGCGCAACTCGTTTCCCCTAATTCTTATTTAAAAATTTAATCCTGCCTTGATTTACGGTTTTAACATGTTATAAAAATACGGGTTGTTACACTTATAATAGCTTCATTTTTCTTTATTTAGCATTGCGCTGTTTGTTTTATGCACTGGTATTCTTGGGAGGAAACCCATTCCGTGTTATATGGCGTGGTCCCTTGATTTATCTAACTTTAAAAATAAAGATTAATAACTGTTTCAGTTCTCACACCAGTCACATGACTGAACTGGAGTTTATTGTTTTAACCTAAACTCTGGGTACCCTTATTTTCCGCACGGGTAGCTAGTAGTTTTGGTTTTGCAGATTTATATTCACAGGATCCTGATTTACAGCTGGAATGAAGCTCGGAAAGCTCTGTATCCGTGTATTACTTTCAGTTGTGTTTTGTATTGTTTTTCCACTGCTATGTAATTTATTGTAACCTCTGATATTTATCGAATGCATTTTGTTTATTCATACTCTGTATATTCTTGTATCTGATGGAATTGTTGTAATAAGCAATGAAATATTCTTCTGTTTGTGTTCTGTTTCTTCTTGTCCTCAATGTAAATCGTGCTTTCCTTCATGGGGAAGTCACGGGTTAATGCAGTTAATATTATTTTATAATGATTTATTGCTATTTTTATTTATATAAAAATAGCCCATTTAATTCGAACGATGTTCCAGGTCGTTATGCAGCCCTGGCACTGTTTTTATCCAAATTTGAATTACACATTTCTAGAAATCTTACCATTGGATCTTAACGAATTTAATATAGTTCGAAAGATCCTCCCAAATCGAACCCAAAGGTTCTAGTTTTGGGAAGATCTGACGGTCGGAACTTTCGGTATAGTCGTTTAAAGTTACGATTCCGAAACGCGAACTATCGTGCGCGATTTGTTTTATTTTAATTTATATTTATATTATATATATATATAAATATACTTCTTTCAATGATTTCGACACTATTTATTCTATTACATGTAAATTTTACACCATTCATATTCATGTTAAAAGTTATATTTTTAACATACAAAAATATATTTCAAAACATGACTATTTAACTACACTACATGTTAAAATAATGTTTTAACACATAATTCTGTTTTAACTACACTAACATGTTAAAATAATGTTTTGACACATAATCCTTTTTAACTACACTAACATGATAAAATAATGTTTTAACACATAATTCTTTTTTAAGTACACTAACATGTTAAAATAATGTTTTAACACATAATTCTTTTTTAACTACAATAACATGTTAAAATAATGTTTTAACACATAATTCTTTTTAACTACAATAACATGATAAAATAATATTTTAACACATAATTCTATTTAACTACAATAACATGTTAAAATAATGTTTTAACACATAATTCTTTTTAACTACAATATCATGTTAAAATAATGTTTTTAACACATAATTCTTTTTAATTACACTAACATGTTAAAATAATTTTTCAACACATAATTATTTTTTTAACTACACTAACATGTTAAAATAATGTTTTAACACATAATCCTTTTTTTAACTACACTAACATGTTAAAATAATGTTTCAACACATAATTCTTTTTTAACTACACTAACATGTTAAAATAATTACATATTTATCTAACGAAACATACATTAACATATGAATCTTTTTTTTCTAAATAACTTGTTAAGGATGACATGTTTATCTAACGAAAACATATATTAACATATGAACCTTTTTATTCTAACTAACATGTTAAGGATGACATGTTTATCTAACGAAAACATATATTAACATATGAATCTTTTTATCGGTTTATGCCTACAATAAGAATGTAATTTTTACTATTAAAACATTTTTGATCTAACAATACCTATTATAACATAATGACATTTTGTATAACAAAGTATATTTTAACATAATGACATTTTTATCTAACACTACATATTATAACATAATGACATTTTTGTCTAACAATGACATATTTTAACAAAATGACATTTTTTATCAAACACTAAAATTTTAACAAAATTACATTTTTGATCTAACAATGACATAGTTTAACAAAATGGCATTTTTGATCTAACAATGACATATTAACAAAATGATATTTTTAATCTAACAATGACATAATTTAACAAAATGTCATTTTTTTATCTAACAATGACATAATTTAACAAAATGACATTTTTAGTCTAACTACGACCTAATTTAACAAAATTACATGTTTAGTTTCATCAAAATGTTAAAAAGAATATTTTTAACACATAAACATTTATTTCAAGACATGTTTATTTTATATGTCGCCTACATATGGTAAAAATTATATTTTTAATTAACTAATTACTATTTCTTTGCATGAATTTTTTTTACCATGCATATATGATTTTCTACAACGTATATATGATTTTCTACAATGCATACATATCATTATACAGTGCATATATATTTTATACAACACTTATATAATTTTATACAATGCTCACATGATTTTATATAATGCATAAATAATATGGATAATGCATACCTAAGACAAAAATCATATTCTTAAGGAACTAATAATTATTTCATCGCATGACAATTTTTATTATTCCTTACATAAGCTAAAAATCATATTTTTAACTAACCAATATTATTTCGTATCATACACTAGTTAAAAATCATATTTTTAACTTACCAAAAATTATTTCATCTCCTAATGATTTTTCTACAATGTATAAACAATTTTGTACATCGCAAGAATATATTTTATAATCCATTTTCAAGTGAGTTTAGAAATCTCATGACAATTTTCTACATCACATAAATAAGCTAAAAATTACTTCATATCATACATTAGTTAAAAATCACACTTTTAACTTGCTAAAAAATATTTGATAACTAAATAAATTTTTTATTTGCCACTAACAATAATGGTTCTAACTAACAATTAAGTTTCGCGCAAATAATTTTCTAATCCACCCTATTTCTAAATTGAATTTAGATTTCTCACAACTTACACTTTTGTATTTAAATGCCACGAAATATCAAGTAGAAATGATATTTTTAACCTACTACACATTATTTAACATCATAATGAACTTATATAATTAACCCCAAATCATTATATAATCATATAAATTCATTAACTACAATTAACGTTAAACTAGCCCTTTAATTTCAGTTTCTCACATACATCAATTAAAAATGATATTTTTATCACACTACTTAATTATTAACATTATATTAAACTTGTCTAATCAATCAATAATGATTATCTAATCCAATCAATTAACTATAGATAGTTAATATAAGTCTAGCACTTTTCAATGAGTGATTTTTCACCATAATTTTCTACATTGCATAAGTAGTTTTAATCTCATTCGAATTTCTCTTCATTGCATAAGCATATTTTTTAAAAGTCCTTTTTTAATTTAGAAATCTCACCTTGCGTGGATAAGATGAAGACAAGAAGCAAACATGAATAACGACCAACTGAAGATCCTTTTTGTTCTTTTGAGAAGAAGGATTCACAAAATTTTAAGAAGAAGAGGATATCATGAGATTTTAAGAGAAGAGAAGGCTATGTTTTTGCTTTTGTTTTTGAGTTATGAAGATTTGTAGACGTAAAGAAAGAGAGAAGAAAAAGGGAAAGAAATGGTACTGTTTTATTGTTACATGAATTTTGAAAGATATGCATTAGAGAAGACAGAGGAGATAAAAAATACATGATTTATTTCCTTAAGATGTCTCTCTGTATTATGCAAGTTACAAATAAATTAAATGTGGATGACTAAGGCTGATGTGGCAATACTTATTTCTCATTCAAATTCAAAAGAAAATCACAGAAGAAATGAAAATAAATGGAAAGGAATGAATGCATGATTGATTGCCTGACGGTTATTATTTAGAAAGTTGTGTGACTTTTCAAAATTCAAAATGTAGAATATTAAAAATTGAATTTAAGGAACATGTTAAATTAGACAGACACTAATAAGGTAAAGAAAATGGCTACATATATGCATAGACAACGCTGATAGTTTTACAAGTTTATTTCTTAATATAAAAAGAGAAGGGAAACATAAATACATAATGGTGGTTTTTTCTTGAAGAAAAATAATGATGGAAAACAAAAGAGGAAGGGGGAAAAAGGGGATGTAAATATAAGGAATGAATACACACAAATGAAATATGATGTGAAAAATAGAATGAAGGAAAGAGATTAATAGGAAAGAGATTAATAGAATAAAGGGTAGTAAACTAATTGAATGCTTCAATCTTGATGGAGAGGAATGGTGTAGTTATTAAGAAATAACAAATAGAAGAAGGCATTAAAAATGGATTCAACTATTCGCAATTAACTAATTAATGAAGGTTTGAACATGTAATCCACGTTTTGAATTCCTAACGGTTACATTTTGAATTGACAGGGGAAATATCTAGGAGGATAGCCAAAGATGTATGTGTGTGTGTATATATATATATATATATGGGAGCGGCTATTACGACACAAAATAAAACACACAACTTTAAACACAGAATCCTGACTGTTGGATTCTTTTGTCTTTACATGAGAAGTGCAAATCATGGGAAGATCTGGTGGTCCATATTTTGTGTGTTTAATTTTGTGTCAACATTTTGTGTCCCTATAGACTTTCCCTATATATATATATATATATATATATATATATTCAGAATTTATTTCATTTAGTACCTGCACATTATAATCAATATTTAAATTTAAATTAATAGATTTTATTAAAGTTCCTAAGGCATTTTTTTCTTCCTTGGCATGTAGTCAAAGATTGTTGGAATTTAAGGATAACATCTTTGCTATTTACATCTAATTGAGGAAATACTTAAAAGTTATTTTTTTCCTCTTTGTATATTTAGAATGTGCATTAAACAAGCGCGTACATGAGTTATGTCAATCAACATTTAGATCTTAGGATTTAAGTTTTCTATCAATAAATGTAATCTTACAATCAACAAACTTAAATATTAAATTAAAATATAAATTTAATCATTTAATCTTAAAATTTAATTCAATCTTTCAAGAACAAATTAATTTAAACAAACTAGAAATTCAAGTGTTAATCTCTACGTTCAAATACTAATTCAAACTTACAATTTCAAATTGAATATCATAAATTGATTTACACAGTTAAATCAAAATTAGCTATTTTGACTATTCGTTCATGCATTTATTCATAAACAACTCAATTGTTATAAATCCCCATTTATCCAATTACAAATTGTTTATTAGAAATAAATTTGAAATCATTCATAAATAACATCATAATTTTATTTAAAACTTCTTCTTTTTCTTTGTTTATTCAATAATTTATTTATTTATTTAAATTTTATATCTTAATCTAATAATGGAATTATTATTTTTTATTTCTTGACACATTTTGTAACAGAATTTCCTTAAAATAAACTTTTAAATTGGTTCTGATTTTCCGGTTTGTTACAATCTCCTCCACATAAAATCTTTTCGTCCTCGAAAAGGAATGGAGCTGAAAGTTGTTTAACTAACCAACTCAACTTTCATTTTTTTATTGGTTTCAATTTAATTTTATTAGTTGAACTAATAATCACACAACACAATCATCAATCAATTAGTTGATTAGCTTTTCAAATTTATATAACTTTTATATATTCAAAAATCATATTTTCTAAAATCAGATTATATATATAATCGCAAATACGTTAACTATAAACTTGTCACTCTCAACACATTATAGGACATTTCTAACCCCATCTCTAACAAGTTTTCTCATTCTAGGATACTACGGATCCTATCTCTAATGAGTATTCTTTTATAGGATATTTCTCACCTACCTCTGATGAGTCTTTTGTTCAGTTCTAACGAGTTGTACCCCAAAGAATTGAGTTAACCAAAGCTTCGATACCAGCTATAACGATACAGATTTCTCCCAATCCTAATCGATCGATAAATCAACCAAGACCGTTCGAATCCCGCATACGCTAACTCTAGGCATACAACACATCAGAACAACAATAAAAGACTTTTATAAACATCATAATAATGTTATATCAGATTACAGATTTTATCTGAGTACATCGAAATAATATACAGCGGAAGATTAATTTACAATAAATTTAATACATTGCAGTGGAAGACTATCATTGCTCTGGACACAGCTTTAAGCTTCGATCCAGAATCCAATCTGCAAAACAAGCCACTCGACTGCCCGTGTGAAAATAAGGGTACCCGAGTTTGCAAGTGAAACGAACTACTAGTCAGTCAAGGGACTGGTATGGGAAATCTTACTTAACTTATCTAATACTAAGGCTAATCACAGAACCACACCGCTAACGTGGAATGGGTTTACTCCATTGGATTGCCAGTGCATAAAATAAGTAAATCTTTTAAAACAACGCAATGCTTTTTGGAAAAAATGAAACCATTATAATACTCAAGTCCCATCACACAATGAAACGCAAACCGGAGGATACAATTTTACCTTATAATGGTCAAACATGATTGATACGTATAAAACTTGATATTATTATTAGTGTCTAGTCAGTTTAAAACGTTTTCAAAGCAAATGTATCAATCCTAAATGGCATAGTACCCTATCCTACTATGTCGCCATATATAGGTTTACAATCAAATCCGTAATGTCATATTGGAAATTGGGTTTCCATCATGAGTCAAGGCTAGGGATGGTCCCCTTACCGATTCGAGACACTCTAGCAAATGTCTCAGGGCTCGGACTCTGGCGAACCCTTGGATCCTACAAGGCCGGTCCAAAAATACTTTAGTGGATTGGCAATTCCCGAACACACGTTTCCCGGTCCTATTGGACCTATCACTTGGCCAGTAGCAACCAATATCTGAGGCGCCTCATTCCATCATCAACATAAGTAAAAATGTCTGGGCTCCATACCATGACACCACTTCTGGCTAAAAAGATTGTAATAACACGGAAAATACGGGCCAATTTTAAATTTTAAATTGGTGATTTCCAAGGAATTTGAACAATTGAAATAGAATATTTCAATAAAATAGTGAATTAGAAATAGCGAGTCAGTTTGAAAATTTGAATTCAAACTTTGACTGACTGTGCAGACTGGAAAATATAACGGATTTTAGTGAAACCAAAAATATTTAAATCTTTTTATCAATACCTTTCTAACGAATCTGGAAAATCGAAGTTTCATAACGGGAATCAAAAGTTATGGCCGAATGAATTTTCCGAATGGTCGCTATATAGAATATATAGCCCTGGAAATTTGATATTTTGCAAACGACCTCGGAATTCGACGAAACCACTTTTGTTGGTTCCGGGATGTCAAATTATTGCTAGGTTTCAAATTTCATAATTTTTGAAGCTAGTATGTGAGTGTGTCAAAAGAAAATCTGTTTGGTCAATTTCTGTTAAATTGGATCGACCAGAAAATGGACATTTTTCAAACGATCTCAGAATTCGATGAAACTAGTTTTGTTGGGACCGTAGCGTCAAAACATTGCTAGATTTATTTTTCTGGAATTTTTCGAATCAGTTTGTGGCCCGGGCAAATTGAAATGTACATTCAAAGTTAAAAATTAAATGTTTTATACTTTAATTTGAAAAATAACTGACTGTAACAGTCGAATTGGCCAACGAAACATATCCCAATGTGTCCGGAATAAGGGTATTTAACTAGGGGCGACAGCCGTTGGGTTGAAATTGGTGCACGTTGGCTAGGAAGGATATAATAGGAATTTAAAAATATTATATATTAGAAAATATCTCCCATTTTCTCTCTCTTCTCAAAAATGCGGTCAACCCCTGAAATGAATGACGTAAATCGTTCAAACCTTTCCTCCTCGATCGCCGCCACCACAGGCCATTTCGCCGCCGCCCCCAGTTGGCAATTCCGACCGCCTTCCTCCCCTCTTCAAATCAAACCAACCCTCGTCGGAGACCATCACCGATCGACGTCGGATTTCGTCGAGGAAGTTCACGCCTTCCCGTTGCCGCCGTGCCACGTCGGAGCCACCGAGCTGCACCGCACCACCGTCGATAGGAAGCCAGTTCGAAGCTCTTCCACGTCCAACTCCCTGATCGTCATCTAGGTCAGCGGATTTCACGATAAATGCAACCCTAGTTTCGAACCAAATAGAAAGGTGAGTCCTTTTTGATGTCTGCACTTTGAAAAATCATATCTTTTTGGTGTGTTGACGAAATTCGATGAAACAGGAAACATCAGGACCGCAAGGAAGCTCTCTACCAATAGAAGAAACCGCGGATTTTTCTGAGTCATTTTTGATTTTTAGCACTCCGCAAACCAATGTGAGAAATCTAAATTAATAGAATTTGAATGGAAAATGTCGTGTATAAATTATATAAGCGAAATATAAATTACACACGTGTTGTATACCTCATGTACATGCGTAGTGTAAGTTATATAAGCGAAGTATGAATTATACATGCATAGAATAATTGATATATGTGTCGAAATGTAAGTGAAATATAGCAATAATATATATATATATATATATATACACACACACACACACACACTCCCCTCGTCCACAAACCATAGACGATATTTATTGTTGTGAATTGGTGTGAAATATTGGATGAAAAATACGAATGGTTGAATAATTGTTTGTGGTTGATATTGTTTGGTTGTGGTTGAAAAATACCCATTGGTGATTGAAATAAATTGGAAATATTTGTGGAAATAAAAATAAAACATGCCGCCTGCGTGCGAATTAAATGCATGATTCCCCATTGTCAAAAACCGCGAGGTTTTAAGGTAGAGCGAGGAGCCGTACTAGGGACGGTGTCAGTTTTAACTACCCTGCCGTTATGCTGCCGAAATTTTGAATAATCTTTATGTGTTAGAATAATTTTCATATGTTGAAATTATTTTCATGCGTTGAAATTAAAGTCATATGTTGAAACTATATCCATGTGTGGAAATGTTCATGTGTTGAAAAGTGATGTGTGAAAATTAAATTCATTTGTGAATGAATGAAGTGTTGAACAATAAAAATCACCTTTTCATAATATATATGAAGTATGAAAAATATTATTCGCCTTATATATAAATAGTTCCAACAATAAAAATTCTATCTTTCTTATATCAACAACATAAATAAAATATCCATGTGTGGAAATGCTCATGTGTTGAGAAGTGTGTGAAGTGGAAAAGTTCATGTGTTGAATAAAAAGATCGAGCAATAAAAAATTACATTTTTATTGAAACTATGGAGTGTTGAAAACATTCATTTGTTAAATAAATATTTTAAATGATAAAAATATCATTTTTATTATATATGTGATATGCTAGAGATATGCGAGCATTGAAATAAATAGTTGTGATGAAATATTATTTTTAACATGCATAGGAACTAAAGAAAATTGTCATGTGTTGAAATCTATTATAGTTCGCCAAAATTAACATCTTTGAAATGTGAAGTGTTAAAAATAGCCACTTGTTCAAATAAATATGCATGAGTTGAAATATACATTAATAAGCTAATGATGTGATTTTAGCCTATGCATGCAACATTAGAATGAATGGTGTTTTTAAACCAAAGTTAATCAAATATGAAGTTATATGGAAAATGATAAGTGATAAAAATTGTATATATGTACGTGCAACACTAGAATGAATGGTGTTTTTAAACCAAAGTAAATCAAATATGAAGCTGAATGGAATATGATAAGTGGTAAAAATTGTATATATGTACATGCATATTTATTGAACAGGTTATAGCAAAGGGGCTAGAGAAGAGGAATAAAATTTTGTTCCTGAAAATAGGTACACATTTACTGTTTTGTTTGGGTGATGATTTTTTGAGCCTGTTGGCTAGCCGCTTGGCTTTTTCTTTTTCTTTTTGAAATGAGACGCCCGTGTGGCTATTTGGGAATTTTCCCAGCCCCCCCCCCACCGTACAAAGGAGGTTATGGCAAAATTTTCCAAAATTTAAAGGCGTAAGTGAAATATTTGAAGTGAAAATGATATTGAAATCGTCGAGTGAACTATATTTATATAAATATAAATAAAATTAAAACGAAACGTGGCCGTGTAGTTCGTGTTTTGAAACCGTGATTTCAAACGACTAGTGTGGGAAATCCGACCATTGGATTTTCCCGAAACCACAACCGTTGGGTTCGCCTTGGAAATATCTTTCCAACAGCACCAACTTTGTGAAGATTCGACGGTTGGATTGTATGGAATGTTTAATTCAAATCTGAAGAAAAACAGCGCTAGAAATGATTATAATTATATATATATAAATATAATTAAATTAAATCGAATAACGACGCTGCAGTTCGTAATTTGAAATCGTAACTTCAAACGACTAGTGTGGAAGATCCGACCGTCGGATTTTCCCAAAACTGAAGCCGTTGGATTCGTTTTGAAATGACCTTCCTAATGATATAAAATTTGTGAAGATCCAACGGTTAGATCTTCAGATATGTGTAAAACAAAATTAGTGAAAAACAGCGCCAGTGCATCAGCACGACCTGGAACGTCGTTTAATTAAATATGGCCGTTTAAATTAAATAAAAATGGCGATATATCGTTATAAAATACTATAGACGATATAGAGTGGAAATAAACCAATTTTTTTGTGTTTGCTTGATATGTGGTGGTTGAATGAATTTAACATGAGAATTGTAACTAACGAACTGAAATGTGAATGTTGAATAGTCCAACCATGTGCTAAATTGATTTGAAAATCTAAATATACGTGAATTATTTGAAAAGGCCGAGGTTATCTCATTTCAAATAATCGATCGACATTGAGAAGTCGAAGAGTCGAAGACGGTTGAAGACCGATGATCTTCACATTGGATGGATGGGCGCTACTGATGCTCGTGATTGGAGTAGCTACCATGAAGGAACTGAAGTAGTAGCCGTCCAAACATACTGTTGATGGTACGGATATGCGAGGAATTGGTGCCTCCGGTTTCGTTCAGACCCAGAACGGACTTGTAAATAGACTGTGTGTCTGATATTGGATTTTGTTCTGTGTTGATTGATCTTTGTTAAATATATATCTGTTTGGCGGCGGAGAATCTATTCTCTTGCTTAACGCCCTTCTCTGAGACGTACGAGCTCAGAGGTTATGTATTGATAGAAATCAGTCACATGGAGTGGATTGCCTGTATGGCACGCCTAAGTGGCATATGATCAAGGCTTCTGTTGCAAAGCAAAGTCTTGTGGTTAATGATCAAAGCATGGTCTGTGTGATGTAGCTTTGTGTATAACGTGAATTCGCGAGCCTCACACCTCGGTATGAGTCAAAAACGGGAGAGTGGCTCCAGGGAGAGCACGACGTTTCTTTCTAGCTTAGGTGATGTCAGTGACCTACCAGCCCTGACATTATATATACTTTTCACCTGTGTGGTTGTTGGAATGCGAGGCGCCTCGATATAGGTCTGTAAGGACTAGGAAACGTGTGTTCAGGATTTGCCAATCCTCAAAAGTAAGAGAGGACCGACCCTGAAGATCTAGGGTTTGCTGTGTGCGGTCACGAGGCATTTGCTAGAGTGTCTCCAATTTGAGAGGAGCTTGCCCCTTGCCTCGACTCATGAAGGAATCCAATTTCCAATACGAAATATGCGGACGTGATTGTATTACTAGTATGGCGACATGATATATGGTACCCATGCTGTCTATGATTGATATTTATGATGGAATTTGCTTTTAAAACATATATGCACTAGTAATAATATCAAACACCTTCGTTTTATACGTATGAAGTATTTTTGGCCATTATAAGGTAAAACTCTATCCTCCGGCTTGCGTTGCATTGTGTGATGGGACCTGAGTCTTATAATGGCTTCATTTTATAAAAAGCATTGCGATGATTTAATCATTTACTTTATTTCATGCACTAGCACTCATTGGAGTAAACCCGTTCCGTGAAAGTGGCATGGTCCTTTGATTTGTCGTATTATTGTTGTTAATAAGTTAAGTAGATTTCTCATACCAGTCCCATGACTGACTCGTAGTTTGTTTCACCTTGCAAACTCGGGTGCCCTCATTTTCACACGGGCAGCCTAGTTACAGGTTTCTGATGCACTTTTGGCTCATGGCGAGGCTTGACTACACCGTGCTGACTTGGATTTTCTCCGCCATTATTGTATCTATATTATGATTCCGCCATTGGCGATGTAGACTGATATTTATTTTGTGTACTCTTTATATATGATTCCTCCTCAGGCGATGGTGGCTGATTATGTATCATTATGCACTAAGTTGTATCCTGTACTGTGCTTCTCTGATGTGATGATATCTATATGATTCCGCTGTCATATGTGTGTAAATTATTTTATTTTCTGTTTATGCTATTATCTGTGATCTGCTAATGATGATTAATGTGTTATATTCCAATGATTATCCTTAACACCGTGTCACGGGGTTTTGGGATCGTCACAAAGAAATGCCGTGCACTCCCTGCGTTCCCTTATCCCGTTTCTGACTCTTACCAGGGTGTGAGGCTCGCGAAGTTATGCTATATACAAAGCTATGCTAAATAAAGCTATGCTTTGATCATCAACCACAAGGCTCTGCTTTTCAATAAAAGCGTTGATCATTTGCAACTCGGTATGCCACATTGACAATCCTCGCCATGCAACTGATATCTATCAATATATAACCTCAGAGCTCGTACGTCTCAGAGAAGAGTGTTAAGAAAGAGAATAAATTATCCGCCACCAAACATATATATATTCAATAGAAACCAGTTAACATAGAACGAAGTCCAAAGTCAGAGACACATCCATTTACAAGTTCGTTCTAGTTCTGAAAAAAACTGGAGACACCTTATTCCTCGTCCCGTCTGTCCAATACGGAAGAGAGGTTCTCGCATATCCAGACAATCAACAGGTACGTCCGGACAACTACCACATTAATCCCTCACTGGGAGCTACCCAATTCAAGACATCAGTAGTTGTCCATTCGATGTGAAGATCACCGGTCTTCAATCACCATCCTCAATGTCTTTGACTTTAAATCGTCATTTAATTATTTGAAATGAGATTGAACTCGGTCTTTTAAAATAATTTTCGTATATATATATATATATATATAATTTAAATCATTTCATATCGTTGATATTATTTTACAATGATTTGTCACTATTTTTTTATATAAAAATAGCCCATTTAATTCGAACGACGTTCCAGGTCGTTATGCAGCCATGGCGCTGTTTTTATCCAAATTTGAATTACACATTTCTCGAAATTTAACCATTGGATCTTAACAAATTTAATATCGTCGGAAAGATCTTCCCAAAGTGAACCCAACCGTTCCAGTTTTCATAAGATCCGATGGTTGGATCTTTCGGTACAATCGTTTAAAGTTACGATTCCGAAACGCGAACTACCGTGCGTGATTAGTTTTATTTTAATTTATATTTATATTATATATATATAAATATACTTCTTTCGATGATTTCAACGCCGTTTATTCTATTACATGTAAATTTTATACCATTCATATTCATGTTAAAATTTATATTTTTAACATACAAACTTATATTTCATAACATGACTATTTAATACATTACATGTTAAAATAATGTTTTAACACATATTCTTTTTTAACTACACTAACATGTTAAAATAATGTTTTAACACATAATCCTCTTTAACTACACTAACATGTTAAAATAATGTTTTAACACATAATTCTTTTTTAACTACACTAACATGTTAAAATAATGTTTTAACACATAATTTTTTTAACTACAATAACATGTTAAAATAATGTTTTGAAACATAATTCTATTTAACTAGAATAACATGTTAAAATAATGTTTTAACACATAATTCTTTTTAACTACAATAACATGTTAAAATAATGATTTAACACATAATTCTTTTTAACTACAATAACATGTTAAAATATTATTTTTAACACATGATTCTTTTTAATTACACTAACATGTTAAAATAATATTTTTACACATAATCCTTTTTTAACTACACTAACATGTTAAAATAATGTTTTAACACATAATCCTTTTTTTAACTACACTAACATGTTAAAATAATGTTTCAACACATATATTTTTTATCTATACTAACATGTTAAAATAATGACATGTTTATCTAACGAAACATAGATTAACATATGAATCTTTTTATTCTAACTAACATGTTAAGGATGACATGTTTATCTAGCGAAAACATATATTAACATATGAATCTTTTTATTCTAACTAACATGTTGAGGATGACATGTTTATCTAATGAAAACATATATTAACATATGAATCTTTTTATTGGTTTATGCCTACAGTAAAAATGTAATTTTTATAGTTAAAACATTTTTGATCTAACGATACCTATTATAACATAATGACATTTTGTCTAACAAAGTATATTTTAACATAATGACATTTTTATCTAACACTACATATTATAACATAATGACATTTTTGTCTAATAATGACATATTTTAACAAAATGACATTTATAATCTAACTATGACATAATTTAACAAAATGACTTTTTTTTAATCTAACAATGACAATTTTAACAAAATGACATTTTTTATCTAATAATGACAATTTTAACAAAATGACATTTTTGATCTAACAATGAAGTAATTTAACAAAATGACATTTTTGATCTAACAATGACATTTTAATAATATGACATTTTTAATCTAACAATGACATAATTTAACGACATTTTTTTATCTAACAATGACAAATTTTAACAAAATGACATTTTTAATCTAACAATGACATAATTTAACAAATGATCTATCAATGACATTTTAACAAAATGACATTTTTGATCTAACAATAACATAATTTAACAAAATGATATTTTTTATCTAACAATGACATAATTTAACAAAATGACATTTTAAATCTAACTATGACATATTTTAACAAAATGACATTTTTATTTTCATTTACATGTTAAAAAGAATATTTTTAACGCATAAGCATTTATTTCAAGACATGTTTATTCTATATGTCGCCTACATATGCTAAAAAATCATATTTTTAACTAACTAATAACTATTTCTTTGCATGAAAATTTTCTACCATGCATATATGATTTTCTACAACACATATATGATTTTCTACAACTCATACATATCATTATACAATGCATATATATTTTATACGACACTTATATAATCTATACAATGCACATATATTTTATACAACGCTTATATAATCTATACTACGCATATAATTTTTTTTATCATACAACACTTATATAATTTTATGCAACGATCACATGATTTTATACAACGTATAAATAATTTGTATAATGCATACCCAAGCCAAAAATCATATTCTTAAGGAACTAATAATTATTTCATCGCATGACAATTTTTATTATTCCTTACATAAGCTAAAAATCATATTTTTAACTAACTAATATTATTTCGTATCATACACTAGTTAAAAATCACATTTTGAACTTAACAAAAATTATTTCATCTCATAATGATTTTTCTACATTGTATAAACAATTTTACACAGCACAATAATATATTTTATAATCCGTTTTCAAGTGAGCTTAGAAATCTCATGACAATTTTCTACATCACATAAATAAGCTAAAAATTATTTCATATCATACATTAGTTAAAAATCACATTTTTAACTTGCTAAAAATTATTTCGTAACTAAATAAATTTTTTATTTTCCACTAACAATAATAGTTCTAACTAACAATTAAGTTTCATGCAAATAATTTTCTAATCCACCCCTTTTCTAAATTGAATTTATATTTCTCACAACTTACACTTTTGTATTTAAATGCCATAGACGCGCATATATCAAGAAAAAATGATATTTTTAACGTATTACACATTATTTGACATCATAATGAACTTATATAATTAAACCCAAATCATTATATAATCATATAAATTCACTATCTACGATTAACGTTAAACTAGCCCTTTAAGTTTCAGTTTCTCACATACATCAATTAAAAATGATATTTTTATCACACTACTTAATTATTAACATCATATTAAACTTGTCTAATCAATCAATAATGATTATCTAAACCAATCAATTAACTATAAATAGTTAATATAAATCTAGCCCTTATCAATGAGTGATTTCTCACCACAATTTTCTACATCGCATAAGTAGTTTTAATCTCATTCCAATTTCTCTTCATCGCATAAGAAATTTTGTATAAAAACCCTTTTTATTTGAATTTAGAAATCTCACCTCGAGTGGATATGATGTAGACAAGAAGAAAACATGAATAATGACCAACTGAAGGTCCCTTTTGTTCTTTTGAGAAGAAGGATGCACAAAATTTTAAGAAGAAGAGGATAACATGAGATTTTCAGAGAAGAGGAGGTTGTGTTTTTTCTTTTGTTTTTGTTTTTGAGTTATGAAGATTTGTGGATGTAAAGAAAGAGAGAAGAAAAGGGAAAGAAATGGCACTGTTTTATTGTTACATGAATTTTGAAAGATATGCATTAGAGAAGACAGAGGAGATAATAAATACATGATTTATTTCCTTAAGATGTCTCTCTGTATTGTGTAAGTTACAAACAAATTAAATGTGGATGACTAAGGCTGATGTGGCAATACTTATTTGTCATTCAAATTCAAAAGTAAATCATAGAAGAAAATAAAATAAATGGAAAGGAATGAATGCATGATTGATTGTCGCACGTTTATTGTTAGAAAGTTGTGTGACTTTTCAAATTTCAAAATGTAGAATATTAAAAAAAAAATTAACGAACATGTTAAATTAGACAGACACAAATATGATAAAAAAGGCTAGATATATGCATAGACAACGCTGATAGTTTTACAGATTTTGTTTCTTAATATAAAAAGAGAAGGAAAATATAAATACATAGAGGTGGTTTGTTCTTGGAGAAAAATATTGATGGAAAACAAAAGAGGAAAGGGAAATAAGGAGATGTAAATATGAGGAATGAAAACACACAAATGAAATATGATGTGAAGAATAGAATGAAGGAAAGATATTAATAGAATAAAGGGTAGTAAATTAATTGAACGCGTCAATCTTGATGGAGAGGAATGGTGTAGTTATTAAGGAAATTACAAATAGAGGAAGGCATTAAAAATGGATGCAACTACTCACATTTCAGAATTAACTAATTAATGAAGGTTTGAACATGTAATCCACGTTTTGAATTCCTAACGGTTACATTTTGAATTGACGGGGGAAATATTTAAGAGGATAGCCAAAGATATATATATATATATATATATATATATATACATACACATATATACACATACATATATACAAATATATATATATATATATTGTCAAAATTTATTTCATTTAGAACATACACATTATAATCAATATTTCAATATAAATTAATAGATTTTATTAAAGTTCCTAAGGCATTTTTTTCTTCCTTGGCATGTAGTCCAAGATTGTTGGAATTCAAGGATAACATCCTTGCTATTTACATCTAATTAAGGGAATATTTAAAAGTTATTATTTACCTCTTTGTATATTTAGAATGTGCATTAAACAAGCGCCTACATGAGTTATGTCAATCAACATTTAGATCTTAGGATTTAAGTTTTCCATCAATAAATGTAATCTTACAATCAACAAACTTAAATATTAAATTAAAATATAAATTTAATCATTTAATCTTAAAATTTAATTCAATCTTTCAAGAACAAATTAAATTAAACAAACTAGAAATTCGAGTATAAATCTCTATATTTAAATACTAATTCAAACTTACAATTTCAAATTGTATATCATAAGTTGATTTACACAATCAAATCAAAATTTACTATTTTGAGTATTCGTTCATTCAATTATTCATAAACAATTCAATTGTTATAAATCACCATTTATCTAATTCAAATTGTTTAATAAAAATAAATTTGAAATCATTCATAAATAACATCATAATTTTATTTAAAAACTTCTTTTTTTTCTTTCTTTATTCAATAATTTATTTATTTTTAAATTCAATGACTTAATCTAATAATGGAATATTTTTTAATTCTTGACACATTTTCTAACAAAATTTCCTTAAAATAAACTTTTAAATTGGTTCTGATTTTTCGGGTTGTTACAATGTTGCATGGTACTTACAGTGCATGATGTTTACAACTTTTCAAGATGTATGATAGAAACATTAGGCAAAGTAGTGACAAAGGTGTATGCTATTTCAGGCTCAGGGAAGTCGATTCTCGTCCGTCGTTTTCAGTTCGAAAGTGCCATCTGAGAATTTTTGACTTATCATATATGGTCCTTCCCAATTGGGTCCGAACACTCCATTTCCAGTTATGATTCTCTTCAGAGCAAGGTCCTTAATTTTGTAGGTTCTCCATTTGACTTTAGCATTAAAATGTTTGGCTACCCTTCTCTGATGAGCAACAATTTTGAGCTCTGCTTCTTTTCTCTTTCCATCAAGCAAATCAATTGCTTTGAGTTGTAGTTTTTCATTGTCTTCCTGATTAAAATGGATTCTTAAGTGAGTGGGAACTTCCAGCTCCATCGGGATCATAACCTCGGATCCAAACGCAAGCAAGAATGGAGTCTGCGCAGTCGCAGTTTTATGAGTTGTGCGATATACCCATAGTGCAAGAGGAAGCTCGTCTACCCAACCACCTTTAGCTTTCTTTAGACGCTTCTTAATGGCTGACTTCAAAATTTGGTTGATTGCTTCAACTTGCCCGTTAGCCTGTGCATGAGCAACGACTGCAACATTCTTCTTAATCTTGTATTTACCACATAAATCTAGGAATTTGCTCCATTCAAACTGAGTTCCATTGTCGGTAATTAATTTCCGCGGTACCCCGAATCTGCAGATAATGTTCTTTAAGACAAAGTTGATCACTTTTCCGAGGTAATAGTAGCTAGTGGCTCAGCTTCTGCCCATTTAGTGAAATTGTCAATAGCCACAATTGCATATTTCATACTTGATTTAGTTGTAGGCAATGCTCTGATTAAATCTATGCCCCCAGACAGCAAGTGGCCATGGGCTGACCATTTGAGTTATTTCTGTAGGAGGAGCTCTTGGAATTTTTGCAAATTTTTGGCATCTATCACACTTCTTAGCATAGGTCATTGCATCCAGGTTCACATTGGGCCAAAAGTAGCCATACGTAGAATTTTCTTGGCCAGTGTTTGACCGTCTATGTGACCTCTACATTCTCCCTCATGTATTTCTGCCATGATTGCTTTGGATTCCTCTTTGGTTACACATCGAGGCAGCGACATAGAGAAACCTCGTCTGTATAACCTTCCATCCTTGATAAGTGTGAAAACCCGTAACTTCCCCGTAAAGGAAAGTGTCAGATAGTTCGAGAACAAGCCACAACAGAACGCATATAAAAGAACATTTCATTGTATATTACAACAATGCATCAGATTACAAGAATATACAGAGTATAAATGAGTATTACACAGAAATATCAGAGATTTAAATTACATTTAAATACATCGCAGTGGAAAATAATACAATACACAACTAGAAGAGATATACGGATACAAAGCTTTTCGGATATCATTCCAGCTGTAAACCAGGATCCTGTGAATATAAATATGCAAAACCAAAACTACTAGCTGCCCGTGTCAAAATAAGGGCACCCAGAGTTTAGGTTAAAACAATAAACTCCAGGTCAGTCATGTGACTGGTGTGAGAACTAAAACAGTTAATCTTTATTTTTTTTTAAAGTTAGGTAAATCAAGGGACCACGCCGTATAACACGGAACGGGTTTCCTCCCAAGAATACCAGTGCATAAAACGAACAGCGCAATGCTAAATAAAGAAAAATAAAGCTATTATAAGACCCAGGTCCTATCACACAATGCAACGCAAGCCGGGGGATAGGGTTTTTACCTTATAATAGCCAAGAATGCTTGATATGTTTAAAAGAAATCATTTGATACTATTATAAGTGTATAGTGTATAAAACAACTTCAAATCATAAGTATCAATCATAGGCGGCATGAATGCCCCATACCACTATGTCGCCATATATAGGTTATACAATCAAAATCGCAAAGTCACGTATTTGGAAATTGGGTTTCCATCTATGAACCGAGGCAAAAGATAGTCCTCAACCGATTCGAGACTCTCTAGCCCGAGCCTCAGGAACAGCCGCAACTGCCCCATGGATCGTCAGGGCCGGTCCACCGATGTGGATTATAGTGCCTGAACAATACGTTTCCCCGCCCTTTGGGGCGTAAATGAGCCAACGAATGGCTCCATCGGACCCGGATCGTCCGATCTAACCGAGGCGCCTCGCAACAGCAACAACCACATAAGTCAAACTCGTCAGGGCGTGTAAAACCACTGACGCCGCTTTTAGCTAGAAAGAAACGCATGCCCTCCCTGAGGTCCGTCTCCCGTTTTTGGTTCATACCGGGTGTGAAACTCGCGAAGTAGACGTTACACAAAGCTACGCCACAAAGGTCGTGCTTCGATCATCAACCACAAGACTTTGCTTTCAACAGAAGCCTTGATCAATTTCCACTTAGGCATGCCACACAGGCAATTCACTCCATGCGTTTGATATCCATCAATATATAACCCCTGAGCTCGTACGTCTCAAAGAAGGGCGTTAAGCAAGAGAATAAATTCTCCGCTGCCAAACAGATATATATTTAATAGAGATCAATCACACGGACTAAAATCCAATGTCAGACACACAGTCCATTTACAAGTCCGTTCTGGGTCTGAACGAAACCGGAGGCACCTAGTACCCTGCATATCCATCGATCTCCAAGCACGTCTGGACGATCACCAACTGTTTCCATCTTCTTGGGTGTACAGCCCAATCAAGATCATCAGTAATCACCTAAACGACGTGAAGACTTCCAGTCTTCGACCACCGTCTTCATCTTCGACTTATCGGCGTATCAGTTATTCAGAATGGGATAAACCCGGTCTTTCCGAATAACTCGCGTATATATTATAAAAGTGTTACACAAACACAACATACGCCTCATTCCAATTCATTAGTCACTAACCGTAAATTAATCAAGAGAATAATTCCCCAAATATTAACCCCGAAGGCCGAAACCAACATCAAATCAATATCCAGAAAACCATTCTGCTTAGCTAACCGACAGTTAGTTTCTAAATTTCACATTCATAGGGAAAGGTCCCCATTAATTTTATCCAAGATAAATCCCTTGAATTTATTCTTTAATCTTCTTTTGAATTTCGATTCAACTAGTCGGGATTAACGAACCTTACCGAAGTAATCATTGGTTTTAGTTTTCCAATCCCAACCTATTCATCCCATGAAGTAAAACTGGTGGTACTTCATATCTAACACCACGGTGTTATCGGTAAATTCAATTACCATTTCACGTTCAAATCTAATTAAAGATTTAACTATCGCCTGGAGCAAAACTGGTGATACTCCATTTCGATTATTTCAATCTAATTAAAGATTCATTAAAACTCCATTTAGTTTTAATCTTTAACTGGGTTAAAGAATCAGTGTCATTTAAAACACAGTTCACGATAAACCCAAAATCACATTCCATTAATTATCGGGTTAAAGAACGAGTGTTATTTAAAACACTGTCCACGATAAACCCAAAAATCAATATCAATTCAATTCCAATTAAAATATTATTTAATTGGTACACTTCATTAAATCTAAATAAAAAGATTTAATCTTTTCTCAACTGGGCTTAAGAACAGTGTTAATGAAGACACCATTCACGACAAGCCCAAATCAGATTTGATATTCAATACAAGGCTCTGAATAGAAAATATATCGGCTTATATTCAATATCAAATTCTACGACTAACAAATGTCGTATTGGAAATAACGATATAAATATATATCTTTCAAACTTCCATAACAACATCCGTAATCACGAATCCCATCATCGAAATATTCCAATGACAATTTCGATTCAAATCCACTCCAATGCAATCATTGGAAATTCTGGTTATTTTTAAAACCCTTTTCGAATTCAATTTATTTATTTAAAAATAAATAGAATTATAATTCTAGTTCAAAACGAGTTCATTTCGATAAAAATCTATTTTTATCTTTTCAAATATGGAGTTTTTCATCCCAAATCTTCACAAATCATTTCTTATGATTTTTCACAAATTATTAATATTTTTAATAATTTTATCAAGGTCCGTACAGTCGATTTCCATCAACGGCCATCGAACTGCACTTACAGCGACCTTTTTCGAATTTGATTTGGACGTATCTCCAAATCCAACCGTTAGATTTCAAATTTTTAACATTCGTTAGAAAGCTCTTTTCGATTCGAACCCAACGGTTCCGGTTTTAGGAGAATCCGACGGTCGGATCTCCCGTAATGTCCGTTTGAAATAAATGGTCGAAATTCACGAACTGCCGCGGCGCGGCGCATTCTATTCAGGCCATTATATTATATATATAATATATATAATATATACTTCGTCGATTTCTATTTAAAACGAATTATATAAATAGTTTTAAATTCGTTTTCAAAAGCAATTTCAACTTTCTTTTCAATTCAAATCAAAATTGAATTTTTCTTTATAAATTCGTTTTAAAATTCATTTCTATTCAATTCAAATTTCAATTCAATTTGAATTCATTTCAATTCGCTTTCAATTCAATTCATTTCAAAATCGTTTTCAATTCAATTCATTTCGAAATCGTTTTCAATTCAATTCATTTCGAAATCGTTTTCAATTCAATTCATTTCGAAATCGTTTTCAATTCAATTCATTTCGAAATCGTTTTCAATTTAATTCACTTCGAAATCATTTTTAATTAAATTCATTTCGAAATCGTTTTCAATTCAATTCATTTCAAAATCGTTTTCAATTTAATTCATTTCGAAATCGTTTTTAATTCAATTCATTTCGAAATCGTTTTCAATTCAATTCATTTCAAAATGAATAAAATCGATATAAATATCGTTCACGTCAAAATGGCGTCAATCTAATCAACACGGCTTCATAAATTTCTATTTTCAAATATTCTATTTCAAATATTTCTTTTTCAAAATAGTTGTTATTATCAAAATATTTCGTTCAACACATGACCAATCTCAATGGATGAGTACTGTCAACACATGAACCTTTATTTTATATTGATAGAGATATAAATTTTATTACTAAAATATATCGTTCAACACATGACCAATCTCAATGGATGAGTACTGTCAACACATGAACCTTTATTTTATATTGATAAAGATGTAAATTTTATTACTAAAATATTTCGTTCAACACATGACCAATCTCAATGGATGAGTACTGTCAACACATGAACCTTTATTTTATATTGATAGAGATGTAAATTTTATTACTAAAATATTTCGTTCAACAAATGACCAATCTCAATGGATGAGTACTGTCAACACATGAACCTTTATTTTGTATTATTCTTTATTTTCTAAATTGGAATGAGGCCCAATCAATCACCATATAATGTTAATTATATGGATTTTCATACATTACACACATATAATAGCATTGAAAAATAATCAACCATCAACCAAAGTGCATTACACTGTATAAGCATCAAATATAGATATCTAACGCTTATAACAGCCTGTCAATCAATCGATCGACATATTTAATCAATCAGGATGAGTGAACTTCAAATTTCATCCCAACACCCGTGAGGGGTTTCAAAAAATCAAACACAGATTTTATTTGTGCAGTTGGGCGATGTGTAAAATTTATCGACCCAATCAATATCAGTCAAATCAGTATATATAAACAAATCGGTCGATTTGTTTATAAATATTTATTTATTCACTTTCACGTTAAAAATTATATATTTTAACGATAAAACATTTTATTCAACCTATGAATATTCTATTCGGTTCATTTATTCAATAAAATGATATTTTTATTTTTCTAACATATTTTAGAAAATTTCGGCGGCATAACGGCACGATACTAGAAACGGGACGAGGCCTAGCCTTATCCCCGGTCTAGTGAAGGCCCACGCCATTCACACATCAATCAAAGTCACCAAACAACCAAATTCAAATCACATCATATAACTAATCTATGCAACCAAACAAACAAGTCCATGGTCTGTGGACGATTGTGTCGGGTGCTACTAAACACCGTCTGCATCCTAGTATATATATATAATTAGAAAATAAATTGAAAGGTGAGAAATTCTCACCGATAGCTGTCCTAACTCCACGGCACTTCTAAGGCAGGAAATCTTCACTGTTCTCGTCTCTCGTCCTCTTCGTTGCCCGTAGCCACTACATATATAAAAATCGAATTTTTACTTCGATGTTCAATATATAAAAATCATATTTTTATTTCGATGTTCAATATATAAAAATCATATTTTTACTTCGATGTTCAATATATAAAAATCACATTTTTACTTAGCTGTTCAATATATAAAAATCATATTTTTACTTCGATGTTCAATATATAAAAATCACATTTTTACTTCGATATTCAATATATAAAAATCACATTTTTACTTCGCTAATTTACATATAAAAATCGAATTTTTAATTCAAATCTACATTGTAAAAATTAGATTTTTATTTACTTGCTTTTACCTATAAAAAAACTGATTAAAAATCAACCCTTTTTAATTAACTAAGCTAAATACTTTAAAATCAATGGGAATAAATACTTACAGCGGGGTTTTAGGGGTCTTGGTCGCTGGTTCGGAGGGGGAAGACGGTTTCTAGCGCGCGACAGGGGAGCGAGTGGTCGGAGGCGGCTCTGGTTGTCGGAGCAGTAGGGTAGGCGGTGGATTGGGTTCGATTTAGGGTTTAGGGGGGGCTCGACGCGGAGGATAGTGCTGGGTGGAGGCGAGGAGAGCGGGTGCGCGATATGAGGGGGTGGCGATGGAGAACGTCGAGCGATAGGGGGGGGGTTCCAGAACGACGAGCTCGATTTTTTTTCTTTTTTTTCTTTTCTCTGTTGACTTATAAAGGAGGAGAGAGAAGGATGAGTGATAATATATATATTTATAATTATTTAATTAATTTATTTCTCTAAAAAGCAACCTTTAATTTCGACCTCAAAACGAGACCCACCGCCTGTCCGCCCTAGCTAATTACCCTCATTCCGAACACAATGGGATATGTATCGCAAACTGATTCGATTGTTCTGATCAGTTTCCGTTGAATTTTCATTTAAATCATTATATTGAATTTTAAATGTACATTTCGAATTACTGGGGTCACATACTAACTAGAAAAATTCCAGAAAAATATTTTCTAGCTTCGTATCGACGATACGGTCCTAACAAAACTAGTTTCGTTGAATTAAGAGACCGTTTGAAAAATGGCCAATTTCCAGTCGATTAAAATCAACTGAAACTGGTCAAACGCGTTTTCCTTTGCCACGCTCACATATTGATTCGAAAAATTATGAAATTTGGACTCTAGCAATAATTTAACATCACGGACCCAACAAAACTGGTTTCGTCGAAATCCGAGGCTGTTTGGAAAATGTCTATTTTTAAGGGCCTGAATTCCATAGCGACTATTCAGAATTTTCAACTGGACATATCTTTTGATTCCCGCTATGAAATTTTGATTTCTCAGATTCGCTGGAAAGATATTATCAAATAGATCCTAATGTTTTTGGTTTCACTAAAATCCGGATTGTTTTGCACCCGGTACATTCAATTGAAGTTTGAAATCGAATTATCGAACTACCGCGCCATTTCCAATTCTATTTATAATTATATATAAATATTTATATTCTAACGACAACGTATATAATATATACGTTCGAATTCTATTCAAAATAAATTTCTCGTCGATATTATTTAAAATAATTCATTTTAAATAACCAAAATTCGCTAAAATTGTCGAAATAAAAAATTTAAACTGGCCCAGATTTTCGGCTTGTTACAATCTCCCCCACTTAAAACTTTTCATCCCCGAAAAGGAAGAAAGTCGAAAGTGGTTTGATTATTCAACTCTACGTCCGATCTGGCTTTCATTCTCCAACTTTTCAGTTTCTGAGAATTTTCAAATTCTTCAAAAATTTGGCTAACACCCTAAATTTTCGAAAAATTTCGTTATAACCTCCCCTGCACCGGGAGCATCGGGGAATTTCAAATAGCTTCCCCGGTCCTTCTAATCTCAAAAAGAAAAAGAAAAAGAAAAGGCCAAGCGGCTAGCCAATAGGCTCATAAAATCTTCATCACCCAAACAAAACAGTAAATTATGTAGTAAACATGTACCTATTTGTCGGGCAAACAAATTTTATTCTCTGGCTCTAGCCTCCTTGCTACGACCTGTTCAATGTAAGTACAAGTATATGCAAGCAAATGCGACCAATTTTCAATATAATTCAATATTTGATTCAATTAGGCTAAATGGCTAAAAATTAGCAAACAAATAAACAAACAACCTAAACATCAATCAATTAGTGAATTAGAGTTTCAAATTCATAATTTTGATACATATACAAAAATCATGTTTTTGATGCCAAATCACAACAATAGGTCCTATCTAATTTTGGTTCTCACACCAGTCAATAGGAGATATAAAGATATTACATCTTCAAAACACGAACATAAATTCTGATGATGATCGATCAATCATCAGAACCATCTCCGGGTGTCTAGAATGTGATTCTATATCTATCCAGTATATTAAAATTTCAAATACACGTTTGCAAGGCGTATATGCAAAATCTTTATACACTGGACTGTCCAAATCAATATAGATAAATAATCAAATACGAATAGTGGATTTAGATTTTCAAAACAAGATTTGTTTTCATTTTCAAAAAAATATACTCTTCACACTCGTTCTAGGATACTACTGATCCAATCTCTAACGAGCCATTCTCGTTGGATATTACTAATCCAATTTCTGATGAATTCTTTCGTAAGGTTCTAATGCGTCTTGTTCTCTGAGCTTTGTAAACCAAAGCTCTGATACCAACTGTGAAAACCGGTAACTTCCCCGTAAAGGAAAGTGTCGGATAGTTCGAGAACAAGCCACAACAGAACGCATATAAAAGAACATTTCATTGTATATTACAACAATGCATCAGATTACAAGAATATACAGAGTATAAATGAGTATTACACAGAAATATCAGAGATTTAAATTACATTTAAATACATCGCAGCGGAAAATAATACAATACACAACTAGAAGAGATATACGGATACAAAGCTTTCCGGATATCATTCCAGCTGTAAACCAGGATCCTGTGAATATAAATCTGCAAAACCAAAACTACTAGCTGCCCGTGTCAAAATAAGGGCACCCAGAGTTTAGGTTAAAACAATAAACTCCAGGTCAGTCATGTGACTGGTGTGAGAACTAAAGCAGTTAATCTTTTTTTTTTTTAAAGTTAGGTAAATCAAGGGACCACGCCATATAACACGGAACGGGTTTCCTCCCAAGAATACCAGTGCATAAAACGAACAGCGCAATGCTAAATAAAGAAAAATGAAGCTATTATAAGACCCAGGTCCTATCACACAATGCAACGCAAGCCGGGGGATAGGGTTTTTACCTTATAATAGCCAAGAATGCTTGATACGTTTAAAAGAAATCATTTGATACTATTATAAGTGTATAGTGTATAAAACAACTTCAAATCATAAGTATCAATCATAGGCGGCATGAATGCCCCATACCACTATGTCGCCATATATAGGTTATACAATCAAAATCGCAAAGTCACGTATTTGGAAATTGGGTTTCCATCTATGAACCGAGGCAAAACATAGTCCTCAACCGATTCGAGACTCTCTAGCCCGAGCCTCAGGAACAGCCGCAACTGCCCCATGGATCATCAGGGCAGGTCCACCAATGTGGATTATAGTGCCCGAACAATATGTTTCGCCGCCCTTTGGGGCGTAAATGAGCCAACGAATGGCTCCATCGGACCCGGATCGTCCGATCTAACCGAGGTGCCTCGCAACAGCAACAACCACATAAGTCAAACTCGTCAGGGCGTGTAAAACCACTGACGCCACTTTTAGCTAGAAAGAAACGCATGCCCTCCCTGAGGTCCGTCTCCCGTTTTTGGTTCATACCGGGTGTGAAACTCGCGAAGTAGACGTTACACAAAGCTACGCCACAAAGGCCGTGCTTCGATCATCAACCACAAGACTTTGCTTTTCAACAGAAGCCTTGATCAATTTCCACTTAGGCATGCCACACATGCAATTCACTCCATGCATTTGATATCCATCAATATATAACCCCTGAGCTCGTACGTCTCAGAGAAGGGCGTTAAGCAAGAGAATAAATTCTCCACCGCCAAACAGATATATATTTAATAGAGATCAATCACACGGACTAAAATCCAATGTCAGACACAGTCCGTTTACAAGTCCGTTCTGGGTCTGAACGAAACCGGAGGCACCTAGTACCCCGCATATCCATCGATCTCCAAGCACGTCTGGACGATCACCAACTGTTTCCATCTTCTTGGGTGTACAGCCCAATAAAGATCATCAGTAATCACCCAAACGAAGTGAAGACTTCCGGTCTTCGACCACCGTCTTCATCTTCGTCTTATCGGCGTATCAGTTATTCAGAATGGGATAAACCCGGTCTTTCCGAATAACTCGTGTATATATTATAAAAGTGTTACACGAACACAACATACGCCTCATTCCAATTCATTAGTCACTAACCGTAAATTAATCAAGAGAATAATTCCCCAAATATTAACCCCGAAGGCCGAAACCAACATCATATCAATATCCATAAAACCATTCTGCTTAGCTAACCGACAGTTAGTTTCTAAATTTCACATTCATAGGGAAAGGTCCCCATTAATTTTATCCAAGATAAATCCCTTGAATTTATTCTTTAATCTTCTTTTGAATTTCGATTCAACTAGTCGGGATTAACGAACCTTACCAGAGTAATCATTGGTTTTAGTTTTCCAATCCCAACCTATTCATCCTATGAAGTAAAACTGGTGGTACTTCATATCTAACACCACGGTGTTATCGGTAAATTCAATTACCATTTCTCGTTCAAATCTAATTAAAGATTTAACTATCGCCTGGAGCAAAACTGGTGATACTCCATTTCGATTATTTCAATCTAATTAAAGATTCATTAAAACTCCATTTAGTTTTAATCTTTAACTGGGTTAAAGAATCAGTGTCATTTAAAACATAGTTCACGATAAACCCAAAATCACATTCCATTAATTATCGGGTTAAAGAACGAGTGTTATTTAAAACACTGTCCACGATAAACCCAAAAATCAATATCAATTCAATTCCAATTAAAAATTATTTAATTGGTACACTTCATTAAATCTAAATAAAAAGATTTAATCTTTTCTCAACTGGGCTTAAGAACAGTGTTAATGAAGACACCATTCACGACAAGCCCAAATCACATTTGATATTCAATACAAGGCTCTGAATAGAAAATATATCGGCTTATATTCAATATCAAATTCTACGACTAACAAATGTCGTATTGGAAATAACGATATAAATATATATCTTTCAAACTTCCATAACAACATCCGTAATCACGAATCCCAACATCGAAATATTCCAATGACAATTTCGATTCAAATCCACTCCAATGCAATCATTGGAAATTCTGGTTATTTTTAAAACCCTTTTCGAATTCAATTTATTTATTTAAAAATAAGTAGAATTATAATTCTAGTTCAAAACTAGTTCATTTCGATAAAAATCTATTTTTATCTTTTCAAATATGGAGTTTTTCATCCCAAATCTTCACAAATCATTTCTTATGATTTTTCACAAATTACTAATATTTTTAATAATTTTATCAAGGTCCGTACAGTCGATTTCCATCAACGGCCATCGAACTGCACTTACAGCGACCTTTTTCGAATTTGATTTGGACGTATCTCCAAATCCAACCATTAGATTTCAAATTTCTTACATTCGTTAGAAAGCTCTTTTCGATACGAACCCAACGGTTCCGGTTTTAGGAGAATCCGACGGTCGGATCTCCCGTAATGTCCATTTGAAATAAATGGTCGAAATTCACGAACTGCCGCGGCGCGGCGCGTTCTATTCAGGCTATTATATTATATATATAATATATACTTCGTCGATTTCTATTTAAAACGAATTGTATAAATAGTTTTAAATTCGTTTTCAAAAGCAATTTCAACTTTCTTTTCAATTCAAATCAAAATTGAATTCTTCTTTATAAATTCGTTTTAAAATTCATTTCTATTGAATTCAAATTTCAATTCAATTTGAATTCATTTCAATTCGCTTTCAATTCAATTCATTTCAAAATCGTTTTCAATTCAATTCATTTCGAAATCGTTTTCAATTCAATTCATTTCGAAATCGTTTTTAATTCAATTCATTTCGAAATCGTTTTCAATTCAATTCATTTTGAAATCGTTTTCAATTCAATTCATTTCGAAATCGTTTTCAATTCAATTCATTTCGAAATCGTTTTTAATTCAATTCATTTCGAAATCATTTTCAATTCAATTCATTTCGAAATCGTTTTCAATTCAATTCATTTCGAAATCGTTTTCAATTCAATTCATTTCGAAATCGTTTTCAATTCAATTCATTTCAAAATGAATAAAATCGATATAAATATCGTTCACGTCAAAATGGCGTCAATCTAATCAACACGGCTTCATAAATTTCTATTTTCAAATATTCTATTTCAAATATTTCTTTTTCAAAATAGTTGTTATTATCAAAATATTTCGTTCAACACATGACCAATCTCAATGGATGAGTACTGTCAACACATGAACCTTTATTTTATATTGATAAAGATGTAAATTTTATTACTAAAATATTTCATTCAACACATGACCAATCTCAATGGATGAGTACTGTCAACACATGAACCTTTATTTTATATTGATAAAGATGTAAATTTTATTACTAAAATATTTCGTTCAACACATGACCAATCTCAATGGATGAGTACTGTCAACACATGAACCTTTATTTTATATTGATAGAGATGTAAATTTTATTACTAAAATATTTCGTTCAACACATGACCAATCTCAATGGATGAGTACTGTCAACACATGAACCTTTATTTTGTATTATTCTTTATTTTCTAAATTGGAATGAGGCCCAATCAATCACCATATAATGTTAATTATATGGATTTTCATACATTACACACATATAATAGCATTGAAAAATAATCAACCGTCAACCAAAGTGCATTACACTGTATAAGCATCAAATATAGATATCTAACGCTTATAACAGCCTGTCAATCAATCGATCGACATATTTAACCAATCAGGATGAGTGAACTTCAAATTTCATCCCAACACCCGTGTGGGGTTTCAAACAATCAAACACAGATTTTATTTGTGCAGTTGGGCGATGTGTAAAATTTATCGACCCAATCAATATCAGTCAAATCAGTGTATATAAACAAATCGGTCGATTTGTTTATAAATATTTATTTATTCACTTTCACGTTAAAAATTATATATTTTAACGATAAAACATTTTATTCAACCTATGAATATTCTATTCGGTTCATTTATTCAATAAAATGATATTTTTATTTTTCTAACATATTTTAGAAAATTTCGGCGGCATAACGGCACGATACTAGAAACGGGACGAGGCCTAGCCTTATCCCCGGTCTAGTGAAGGCCCACGCCATTCACACATCAATCAAAGTCACCAAACAACCAAATTCAAATCACATCATATAACTAATCCATGCAACCAAACAAACAAGTCCATGGTCTGTGGACGATTGTGTCGGGTGCTACTAAACACCGTCTGCATCCTAGTATATATATATATATATATAATTAGAAAATAAATTGAAAGGTGAGAAATTCTCACCGATAGCTGTCCTAACTCCACGGCACTTCTAAGGCAGGAAATCTTCACTGTTCTCGTCTCTCGTCCTCTTCGTTGCCCGTAGCCACTACATATATAAAAATCGAATTTTTACTTCGATGTTCAATATATAAAAATCATATTTTAATTTCGATGTTCAATATATAAAATCATATTTTTACTTCGATGTTCAATATATAAAAATCACATTTTTACTTCGCTGTTCAATATATAAAAATCACATTTTTACTTCGATGTTCAATATATGAAAATCACATTTTTACTTCGATGTTCAATATATAAAAATCACATTTTTACTTCGATGTTCAATATATAAAAATCACATTTTTACTTCGCTAATTTACATATAAAAATCGAATTTTTAATTCAAATCTACATTGTATAAATTAGATTTTTATTTACTTGCTTTTACCTATACAAAAACTGATTAAAAATCAACCCTTTTTAATTAACTAAGCTAAATACTTTAAAATCAATGGGAATATATACTTACAGCGGGGTTTTAGGGGTCTTGGTCGCTGGTTCGGAGGGGGAAGACGGTTTCTAGCGCACGACAGGGGAGGGAGTGGTCGGAGGCGGCTCTGGTGGTCAGAGCAGTAGGATAGGCGGTGGATTGGGTTCGATTTAGGGTTTGGGGGGGGGGGGGCTCGACGCGGAGGATAGTGCTGGGTGGACGCGAGGAGAGCGGGTGCGCGATAGGAGGGGGTGGCGATGGAGAACGTCGAGCGATGGGGGGGGTTCCAGAACGACGAGCTCGATTTTTTTTTCTTTTCTCTGTTGACTTATAAAGGAGGAGAGAGAAGGATGAGTGATAATATATATATTTATAATTATTTAATTAATTTATTTCTCTAAAAAGCAACCTTTAATTTCGACCTCAAAACGAGACCCACCGCCTGTCCGCCCTAGCTAATTACCCCCATTCCGAACACAATGGGATATGTATCGCAAGCTGATTCGATTGTTCTGATCAGTTTCCGTTGAATTTTCATTTAAATCATTATATTGAATTTTAAACGTACATTTCGAATTACTGGGGTCACATACTAACTAGAAAAATTCCAGAAAAATATTTTCTAGCTTCGTATCGACGATACGGTCCTAACAAAACTAGTTTCGTCGAATTCTGAGACCGTTTGAAAAATGGCCAATTTCCAGTCGATTAAAATCAACTTAAACTGGTCAAACGCGTTTTCCTTTGCCACGCTCACATATTGATTCGAAATTTTTTGAAATTTGGACTCTAGCAATAATTTAACATCACGGACCCAACAAAACTGGTTTCGTCGAAATCCGAGGCTGTTTGCAAAATGTCTATTTTTAAAGGCCTGAATTCCATAGCGACTATTCAGAATTTTCAACTGGACATATCTTTTGATTCCCGCTATGAAATTTTGATTTCTCAGATTCGCTGGAAAGATATTATCAAATAGATCCTAATGTTTTTGGTTTCACTAAAATCCGGATTGTTTTGCACCCGGTACATTCAATTGAAGTTTGAAATCGAATTATCGAACTACCGCGCCATTTCCAATTCTATTTATAATTATATATAAATATTTATATTCTAACGACAACGTATATAATATATACGTTCGAATTCTATTCAAAATAAATTTCTCGTTGATATTATTTAAAATAATTCATTTTAAATAACCAAAATTCGCTTAAATTGCCGAAATAAAAATTTTAAACTGGCCCAGATTTTCGGGTTGTTACAATAAGGTATAACAGAGCTTTGTGCAATACTTTTCGCCGCTTTTTTGGTTCTTCTGGATGTGTTCCATTAACGATACACTCCTTGATTGGGGTCATCCAGGATACAGGCTCATCAACAACCTCCATAATCCAGTCAACATCTACTTCTTCAATGGCGGGAGCTGAAAGAACTTCGACGGTATCAAACCCAGCAACTGTGCATTTGAGGAACTGGCATACTTGGTGAGAGAATCTGCCTTTGAATTTTACTCCCTAGGAATATGAGATATAGTGTAGTAGTCAAGATCTTTTAGAAGTTCTAAAGCTTTGGTAAGATAAGAAGGAAGGTTTCCGAGTTTGGTTTGGACTTTCTTTCGAACTTGACATACTACCAGCTTCGAGTCATTGAGAATTTGCAAGGTCTTCAGATTCAATTCTTTTTCCAACTTTAGCCCTGTGATTAATGCTTTATATTCAGCTTCATTATTGTTTGATTGAAATTCTATCCTTAGGCCATAACATAAGGAGTAACCTTCAGGAGTTTCTAGGACTATTCTTGCCCCCGAGCAGTAATCATTCCTAGATCCATCAATGAATAACTTCCAACTAGCCACCACCTCTGTTGGTTCCTCTGTTTCTTCCCCCTATCCATGAACTCAGTGATAAAATCTGCTAAAGCCTGCCCATTAATAGCTCTTCGAGGATGAAAAGTGATGTCATATTGGTTGAGCTCTATGTTCCACTTCAATAGTCTCCCCAAAGTTTCTGGGCGGAAAAGGACTTGTCTTAGCGGTTGGTCGGTGAGAACCTTTATAGGATGGGCTTGGAAGTATGGTCTTAGCTTCTTTCAGGCAATAAGAAGACAATACATCAGTTTTTCTAACTTGGGATAGTTTAATTCTTCTTTTGCAAGCCATTTATTGATATAGCAAACTGACCATTGAACTTTAGCATCCTCCTAGACAGGTGTGACACTTAAGGCATGAGATGAAACAACCAAATGTAAGAACAACTCCTCTCCATCTTTAGGCTTCAACAGCATCGGTGGCCACTCCATGTGCTTGATCAATTCTTCGAAGGCTGCTTGGCATTTAGGAGTCCATCGGAAATCCTTCTTCCCTTTCTTCAGAGCATCGAAGAGTGGAATGCACCGATCCATGGCCTTAGAGATGAATTGTAACACCCCGTAATTTTAAATATTAAAATTAAAGAATACTTAATTGTAAGAATCAAGGGAAACAGGTTACGCCATTGTGTTCGTCTCGGAATTCTGGTTGAGATAGAGTCCGAGTTTGGACTTCGTATGAAGAAATTATGGCTGTCGGAAGTTTCCAGAAAATTCAAATAAATTCAAACAGCTCGAAACAGTTTCAAAATTCAAATCAGAAGTCAGAAGCGGGCTGGGCGGGAAAATTCCCGCGTAAGACCTAGGTCGACCAGGAGGTCGACCCTACAGGTTGACCTGGGGGTCGACCTGCCCCCCGGGCAGATCTGAAAGAAGACAATTTTGTGACACAATGCTGAGTCATTAGGGCTGAGGTGTCACTCAATCTTGACTGGATGGTCTTGATTGATTCTAGGTTGATCAGATGGCCTAAATTAATCCTAAATTCTATATAAACATATGTAGACTCAAACCCTAAAACCAAATAAAAATTAGAACCATGGTCGTCATGCTATCACCTTGTAGCCTAGAGTAGCCGCCACCAACTAGAGAGAAAGTGAAGTTAATCAACTCAATTCAACTCAAATTTATAACAACAACAACGAATTTATCTACTTCAAAGGCGAGCTAAATCAATTTCAGAACTCGAATTCCAGAACCCAAGACATTCTTTGAGTTGTGAGTTCAAATCCTTTAATAAGATAACTAATAAGTTAACTGGGTTGAGTTATAAATTGGGTTATATGGCTATGTTTGTGAAACATTGGAAAAATGTGTTATTTTGTGAATATATGCTAGTTGTTCATAATGATAGTTTTGTTGTGGATCCCTTTTCATATGCCAAATCACCTATGTTCAACTTGATTCACGTTTGATATCATTTTATATGCAAGTTTGGGTGTAGATTATATGCTAGTTTCTATATGAATTGTACACAAGTTTACATGTGAATCAAATAAAGTGACTATATGTAAGTTTAGGTAGAGATTGGATTCACATATATGCAAGTTTACACCTTTAGATTTAGATCTATGACGTAGATAGTTTTATGTAAGTTTGTGACTATGGCCTATGCAAGTTTTGGAATGAAAACTATATTCATATATGCAAGTTTTAGGTGAAAAACTATATTATATATATGCAAGTTCACACCTTTAGGCCTATGTTTAGATTCATGACAATACAAAGTTTATGCAAGTTATGTTGTAATCCTTATTTGCAAGATTAGATCCATTTTGTGAGTTATGCAAATTTGCGATGTTTCTTCCCTTTTATGTCCTAGACTAATTGCTAGTCTAATATACATATACGTCAAGATAAACGAACGAACAACGTGGGGACGATGGGGGTAATATTGAATATACACATATTGAGAATTGACATAATGGCCTTGAAAAGGCATATAATTAATTTAAAACATTAATTGGAAAATTGGCATTTATGGACATAATTGAGACAATTATGGACATAAGTATATTTGGAATTCATTGACAAATTTGAATAGGGATATTAATCCAATTTGGGGTTAAATGAAGATGTGTAACAATAAACCGTCTAACACACGAGGTTGGACTCTTTTGTGGTGTAAGACTGCCCGGACCAGCTCAACAAATCCAGCAGCCACAAATGACAGTCTAATGTGAGAGGTCAAAGGCATGAATTAAATGTGTAACAGTTGTAAAGACACGAGGTTAGGCTCGTTTGTGGTGTAAGACTTCCCGGACCCGCCCGGCAAATGCAGCTACCACAAATGCCAGTCTAATGTGGGAGGTCTTTACAAGGTTATGGTGTTAATGAATTAAGAAACACTTAACCAGATAAACATGTGGTCGGACATGGGGGGGTTAAGTGGGTGCTTTGGCTGGCTTGTGAAATTAAGAGGGTGCCTTGGGTGGCATGTGAAATACGATTAGATGCACTTAACCAAGATTGAAACATGTAAGAAGACATGAATAAGAATGGGTTAAGTGGGGAAAAACCTTAGAGAGGACCAAGCATAAGTGGAAAGCTTGTGTCATGCATGGGGGCCCTTTTCAAACCATTAAACCATTAAGTATCTTTGTGGGCTCGACCCAAGTCGAGGACGGGACAAGCGTACTGGGTTTGATTGTAAGAGGTCAAAACGGGTTAGCGGTGGCAACTCAAGTCCAACGGGGTCATATGCGTGTGTGGGCTCGAGCTGGTAGGTAAGACGTTGTTGCATCGTGTAGATATAAGCCGTGCATCTTGGTGGTATCGGGTTGCCACTTTGGGGAGTGATACACCCCACTGTGGGGCCAGCACGGGTATCTACGAGTTAGGGAGCCGATCGAATGGGGGTAGTGGGTACACCTAGTGGAGATAGGGGCAGACGACACCTATGAAGGCAGGTAGGGGTATACGAAACAACCATTATCATTATTAAGTTCTGTAGGCGGGATCAACTTTTAGGGTGTTTGGTGTGGTGCAATGTAGTTATTATCTTATAGTGATTAGGTGCGCCTTTTACGTTATCTTTGTTTATCTTATTTTCTCTGTCATACCCATTTGTCCATAGTCATTTCCCTATTTTCCAGCTTATGCCTTATCCTAGTTGCTTAATAATTATATTGTTAAAGTTATTGCACTCGCCAGACTTTATGTCTGACCCCTTTCCTTCCACCTCTTTTCTTCCTCCCCCCCCCCCAAGGTGCTCAGGGTGGGCTAGTACTAGTGGAGCATGATTTGGACAGCTTTATCTCTTTCCTTTGGAAGTTGCTTGGATCGCTGAAGTAAAAGTTCAGCCTATCTTATTTATGGCTATTTTATGTTAGGGTTATGTCTTTCATTTTATGTACTCTGATTTAGTCAAGATGGATATTATATACTCAACTCTAGTCTTTGGTTTTTGGTGATGTTGTAATAACCCAGAAATCTGAGCTAATTTAAAAAATTTATTTTGGCAATTTTGATGAATTTTCAATATTTAAAATGAATTATTTTAAATAATAATGACGAAAAATTTATTTTGAATAGAATTAGAATTCATGTGTTGAATAGAATAAAAATTCATGTGTTGAAAAACAAATATTCATGTGTTGAATAAAAATATATATTCATGTGTTGAAGAAAATATTCATTTGTTGAATAGAATAAAGAAGTTATTGAAATATATAAAGCCGTGTTTGTTAGACATGCGCCATTTTGATGTGAACGATATTTATATCGATTATATTCGTTTTTATAATGTATATTGAAAAGGAAGTGATTTCGAAATATAACGTTTTGAAAATATTATCATTTATATATCGATGATGTGGAATATTCAATTTTGATTCGAAATTGAATATGAAGTTGAAATCGTTTCGAAAACGAATTTAAAATGATTTATAAAATACGTTTTAAAAGGAAATCGACGAAATATATATAATATATATATCATATATATATATATATAATGGCCTGAATAGAACGCGCCGCGCCGCGGTAGTTCGCGAATTTTGACCATTGACTTCGAATGAATATTACACGAGATCCGACCGTTGGATTCACCTAAAACCGGAATCACTGGGTTCGTATCGAAAAGAGCTTTCTAACAAATATTAGAGATTTGAAATCTAACAGTTGGATTTGGAATTATGTCCAAATCAAATTTGGAAAAGGTCATTGTAAGTGCAGTTCGATGGTCGTTGAGGTAAATCGACTGTACCGGCCTTGATAAAATTATTAAAAATAGTAATAATTTGTGTAAAATCATATGAAATGATTTGGAAATAATTGGGATGAAAATTTCCATATTTGAAAAGATAAAAATAGATTTTTATCGAAATGACCTAGTTTTGAACTAAAATTATAATTCCATTTATTTTTAAAATAAATAAAGTGGATTTGAAATGGTTTTGAAAATAACAAGAATTTCCAATATATAAAGTGGATATGGATTTGAATCAAAATTGTCTTTGGAATATTTCGATGTTGGATTTCGTGATTATACAGATATTGTTATGGAAGTTTGAAAGATATAATTAAATCGTTATTTCCAATACGATATTTGTTTGTCGTAGAATTTGATATTGAATATATGACGATATATTTTCTATTCAGAGCCTTGTATTGAATATCAAATGTGATTTGGGTTTGTCGTGAATGGTGTCTTCATTAAAACAGTTCTTAAACCCTATTGAGAAAAAGATTAAATCTTTTTATTTAGCTTTAATGAGTTATACCAATTAAATGGTATTTAATTGGAATTGAATTTGAATTGATTTTTGGGTTTATCATGAACGGTGTTTTAAATAACACTTGTTCTTTAACTCGATAATTAATGGAATGTGATTTGGGTGGTCGTGAATGGTATCTTTAATAATACCTTTCTTAGACCCAACAGAGCTAAGAAAATCAGAAACTAACTGGAGATTAGTTAAGTAGAATGGTTTCCTGGGTATTGATCGGATGTTGGTTTTGGCTTTCGGGGTTAACACTTAGGGAATTATTCACTTGCTAATTTACGGTTAAAGGCTGACGGAATAGAATGTGATTTTGGGTTTATTGTGAACCATGTTTAAATGACATTGGTTCGTTAACCCAGTTAAAGACGGGATACGATTTCCCAAGTTAAACAATCATTAATATTGATTTTTGGGAAGATTAAAACCAAGTGGATTTTTAATGAATCTTTAATTAGATTGAAATGATCGGGAATGGAGTATCACCAGTTTTGCTCTAGGCGATAGTTAAATCTTTAATTAGATTTGAACGTGAAATGGTAATTGAATTTACCGATAACACCGTAGTGTTAGATATGAAGTATTACCAGTTTTACTTCATGGGATGAATAGGTTGGGATTGGGAAATTAAAACAAATGATTACTTCGGTAAGGTTCGTTAATCCCGACTAGTTTGGATAAACCATAATTTGGTTTGAATTGATATTCAAAAGAAGATTGAAGAATAAATTTATGGAATTTATCTTTGATAAAATTAATGGGAACCTCTCCCTAAGAATGTGAAATTTAGTAACTAACTGAAGATTAGTTAAGATGAATGGTTTCCTGGGTATTGATCTGAAGTTGGTTTCGGCCTTCGGGGTTAATATTTGGGGAATTGTTCTCTTACTAATTTACGGTTAGTGATGTATGAATTGGAATAAGGCGTACGTTGTGTTTGTGTAACACTTGTTTATTATATACGCGAGTTATTCAAAAAGACCGGGTTTATCCCAATCCGAATAACTGATTTGATGATGTGTCGAGAATGAAGACGGTGGTCGAAGACCGGAGGTCTTCACATCGTTTGGGTGATTATTGATGATCTTGATTGGGTTGTACACCCAAGAGGAGGGAATCAGTTGGTGTTCGTCAAGACGTACTTGGAGATCGATGGATATGCGAGGTACAAGGTGCCTCCGGTTTTGTTCAGACCCAGAACAAACATGTAAATGGGCTTTGTGTCTTACATTGGATTTTATTCTGTGTGATTGATTTCTATTAAATATATATCTGTTTGGCGGTGGAGAATTAATTGTCTAGCTTAACGCCCTTCTCTGAGACGTACGAGTTCAGGGGTTATATATTGATGGATATCGATCGCATGGAGTGAATTGCCTGTGGGGCATGCCTAAGTGGCAAATGATCAAGGCTTTTGTTGAAAATCAAAGTCTTGTGGTTGATGATCAAAGCACCGCGTGTGTGGCATAGCTTTGTGTAACGTTGATTCGCGAGCCGCACACCCCAGTTGTGAACCAGAAACGGGAGAGGACATCAGGGAGGGCATGCATTTCCTTCTAGCTAGGGTGGTGTCAGTGACCTACCAGCCCTGACATTTATATCATTTTCACCTGTGTGATTGTTGGATTGCGAGGCGCCTCAGATATATCGGTGACTGTGTGGAGCCGATGGAGTCATTTGGCTCATTTATGTCCCAAAGGGCGGGGAAACGCAGTGTTCAGACATTTTAATCCACATCGGTGGACAGGCCCTGACGATCCAAGGGACGATGTGTTCTGTTCCTAAGACTCTGGCTAGACAGTCTCGAATCGATTGAGGACGATCCCTTGCATCGGTTCATAGATGAAAACCCAACTTCCAATACGTGACTTTGCGATTTTTGATTGTAGAGCCTAGTATGGGGACATGGTGGTATGGGGCACTTATGTCGTCTATGATTGATACTTATGATTGAAATTGTTTTGACACTATACACTTATAGTAATAATAAAACATGAAATTTCACATACTAAGCATTCTTCGCTATTATAAGGTAAAAACCTTATCCTCCGGCTTGCGTTGCATTGTGTGATGGGACCTAGGTCTTATAATAGCTTCATTTTTCTTTATTTAGCGTTGCGCTATTTGTTTTATGCACTGGTATTCTTGGGAGGAAACCCGTTCTGTGTTATACGGCATGGTCCCTTGATTTACCTAACTTTAAAATAAAGATTAATAACTGTTTTAGTTCTCACACCAGTCACATGACTGACCTAGAGTTTATTGTTTTAACCTAAACTCAGGGTGCCCTTATTTTGACACGGGCAACTAGTAGTTTTGGTTTTGCAGATTTATATTCACTGGATCCTGATTTACAGCTAGAACGATATCCGAAAAGCTCTGTATCCGTATATCTATTTCAGTTGTGTATTGTATTATTTTTCCGCTGCAGTAATGTATTTAAATCTCTGATATTTCTCTGACGTATTATATTTGTTTAAACTCTGTATATTCTTGTATTCTGATGAAATTGTTGTAATAAGCAATGAAATGTTCTTCTGTTTGCGTCCCGGCGTGGCTTGTTCTCAAAGCAATCCGGGCTTTCCTTCACGGGGAAGTTCGGGTCGTTTCAGCTTGGTATCAGAGCTTTGGTTTACAAAGCTCGAGAACAAGGCACATTAGAACCATACGAATGAATTCATTAGAGATTGGATTAGTAATATCCAATGGGAATGACTCGTTAGAGATGGGATCAGTGGTAACGACCCGGGGATTTTCTACTCCGAAAATCGACACCAAACCCAGCGTCGACTGTTCAGACATCGAAAATACCGGACCATTAATAGAAAGAAGTTAGAGGATGAGATAGAAAAGATAGAACTAATAGAATAGGAGAAGAAGAAGAACACAGCTGGACATAATCAGAGTAAACACGAATCTCACAGCGGAACGAATAAAATATATTATATAACATAACTTTGAAATACAAAACTGTATTGTATATACATACCATTATCAGAGTACAATACATCATATCACAGCGGAAATAGTCTCTAAATACTAATGGTGAAGCCTTCTGCTTTTAGCTCCTCCAAGCATATCTGTAAAAGCCTGAAACACTTGACTGCCCGTACAAATTTGGGCACCCAAGAGTTTAGGGAAACAAACAAAATAAACTCTGGGTCAGTCATGGGACTGGTGTGAGTAAATTCCAACCATATGGTTTAACTTTGAAAATCCTTTTTGAAACAAAAGGATAATAGTAAGACCAACCCACACATAAACATGGACGGTTTTTACCTTACTATAACCCAAAACACTTTTAAAATCAATATCTTTTCTGATATTATAATAATGTCTAAATACAAGTAAATAACAATCTAGTGGAACGCTTGCATCTCACGCTCCATATATATAGTATACAATCAAAAACCGCAGGGCGCTTATTGGAGATTGAATTCCAACTATGACAAGGTATGGGACCACCTGCCGCTCGTGTACCTCTAGAGGCAAATACACGGGGTTCAACAAGAACATCTTGCAACCCGGCCCACACATGACCGACCACTCATTTCGCTTGAGTGTATCGAATGTATATCACCAACGGTTGGACTCAAACCACCGTTCCCGAATGGGCAGAATCGATAGATTTAGAAACAAAAGGAATTTCTCTAGATAGGTGATTATACACCCTAATGGGAGCGACCCACATAGCCATGCTGCCTGCCCGATTTTTGTCATTTCCTGGTTGTGAAGCTAGAGGCTACGTTTTACCTTTTAGGACATCTGGCCACCATACACTTTGAATGCCACATCGTCAAACCCGTCCAATCACTAGTTGATCTTCCCAAAATATTACGGGTATAAAAGCCAAGAGAAACAAATTTCTCCGCCACCAGACGTAATATCTTGAAAAGAACGTCTTAGGTGATCTTCTAAGAATATGCTGTCAGGCATTCATCCATACAAGTTGTCCCGGGTCTGGACAAACAGAAAGCACCATTCTGAACAGGACGACCCTTTCACTTCCCTCCGTCTTCAATTTTCTTCAGCATAATTTGCAGCGCTTATGCCTATACGGAGTGGTTTCAGATAGTATATCCAACCGGTCTCCCCGTATAGACAACGATGGTCAAAACACTTCGATAGTCGGTTGTTTAACTATCGAAGTAAAACAACATCCATTCAATGTACAACCAATATCACACAAATCACATGCACTTTTTATTTAACATTCGTTCTTATATTTCTTTGGACAAACGTCATTACTTATCACTTTTGAATAAGTGAATTTCAAAACAAGCTGTTTTCCTTCCCTAGGAAGTGCTACTGTATATAAACATCACGCTTAAGTTTGGTTAACAGCGTTTCATTTATCGTTACAGTTCAAACTAGCTATACGCTGCTATATCCCTTTATAACTAATCTTAACATAACAGTCACGCTTAAGCCTAGTCAACAGCGTTACTTTATCGCTATAGTTCTAAGACTTGCAATATGCTGTCATATTCCTTTATACTAATCTTGACATCCCTTTCCGTTATAAAAATCTTGACATCTCTTTCCGTTATAAAAATATTGACATATCTTTCCGTTATAAAAATATTGACATATCTTTCCGTTACAAAAATATTGACATATCTTTCCGTTACAAAAATATTGACATATCTTTCCGTTACAAAATCTTGACATATCTTACCGTTACAAAATCTTGACATATCTTACCGTTACAAAAATATTGACATATTTTAAATATGCCATATCCTTATTTGAAAAATCGGGTGTTTAAAATTATTTACATTGGTCATTAACTCTTCACTCCATCTTCCTTAAACATTTCTCTTAAACTTCTCTTATCAAAAATCGATCATGTCCTTTGTCTTTTTGGTAATTTACTTCTTATTCGTATTATTATACCCAATTCAATAAAACATCTCAATACAAACTTAATACCAGTTTATAATAGAATTTCTATTATAATTTAAACATCGCTTCAATTATAAAAATACAATTTTTATAATTAACTTCGTTGATTTCTCTGACGGTCAACCAACTTCTTAACAAAATGGGTTTACGGTTGACTGTCGTTGATATCGTTTATTTACCAAATCAACATAACGTTGAATTTCCATTCAACACGGTTCAAACAGTGTACAAACAGTACATATACATATTTAGGAATCCGGTTGAATTCCTCCAACCGGTTTCCGCATCCACATATGTTAGTCAAACAATTAACACTGATCCCATACTAGGGAATATTATAATCGATGGGATCAGTATCCAACCGGTGATGTGTACATATGCAACGATATATAATATTCAACCAATTTATCCATAATCTACCTAAACAACCATCACACAGCATTCAACCATTATTTAAAATATAATTAAAATATTTTAAATAAAACAGAGTTCGTGAATTTACTCACCTTGGCGCGTTAACCGTTAAATACGATTTTGCGTTGATTGCTCCGATCAGACGTTCTAATCAACCGTAATTTTTGACGATGTCCAAATGGTTCCAGCTCCACTTCACCTTATAGCCTTCGTCCATATGATTTCAACGAATCAGATCATTCGCGAAACTGACCCAATGCCTTCTTTAAACCCCCGACTAGTTTCAATAGCACCCTTCTCTCGGTTCCATACTTTATTATATTGTCTCCCTCTACTACTTCCACCACAAATAAACATAACCGCCAGTTCCCGTTTACCCTTCTTTCCTTTCTCTAAACAAACGCTGCTCCCAGTATGGTACTCCCCTACTTCATACTTCCATGAAACGAAGACCCATGCTGGCCCCTTCCAGTATGAATTCACGCAAAACAACAGAAACTGCCTTCCTCCCCCTCCGTCACGTTTCCCACCTCTTCATTATTCAAAGTACCCCACACCTCAAACGCCCATCGCAACTTTAGCTTCCCCCCCCCCACCGCAAGCCTTCCCACCTCCATGAACTGTTTTCGAAAAGGACGGTCCCATCTCCTCCAAGCAATGCAAACATCCCGACTTCCCATCCTTCCCCTTCACGTTACTTGCAGGGTTCAGCCTTTCACCATCGAGCTCATCTCTCGCTGACCTACAGGCCTGCCACCAACCCTTTGCGCGAGCAACACTACTGCTGTGGCTTCACTCAACCAAACAATTTCTTCCTCAAACATGAGTCACGTATGTTTCTTTCCTTTTTCCGTGAACAAAGACGGTGTTGAAAGAAAAGGCCATAAAGAGGTAGTTGATGGTTTCAGGATTTCATAAATGTAAGTTTCGATCTTCTAAGTGTGGTATGGAAATTTGGTTTTGATTTTCTTAGAAGCCATTTCCCTTTAAGCTTTTTGTCGGTTATGGGTTTTCAAAACAGACCAAATGAACGAGGAAAATAGTGTATTTATATAGTGTGGAAGTTTGATGCCCAAGTATCCTTTATTGTCAAGTAATAGGCTGTATAGAGGACGTACACCTCTTAATCCTATGTCTGTAGTTATTTATATTTTCTCTTGTCTGTAGGATTTGAAAATACATTGCGTCGGCTGTTTGATTATGAAAACATAGGTGTCTGCGATGGGAGCTATTGGGGTAGCTGAAACATGAAAGAGGTAGGCATGTTCATGGTTTTAATCCTTTTCAGAAGCTTATTCGGTGAAGGTCGGAAACTGTCATTTCTTTAGAAGCATGGATTCAGAGTTAGGCATGTGCAAACATAGAGGAGAGGCCTGCGTGATATATTTGTGGTGACGTTTACTGTACGATACTTGGCTACCATGTAATGATAATATATATTTTACTTCCTAGCGTCCTAATATACAAGGGGATTCACTAACTGGTCTACTATCATACCGCAAAAGAAAACATTGATTTAACAATTCAAGTGTGCACTATTTATACGTGTTAACCAAGGAACTGCAAAGTCAAATAGTGTGAGTATTTAATGTATATTTGAACTTGCGTGACTAAGCAGCATGGAGGCAAGGATGTAGTGTGTTTCTGGTGTAGGCATTTTGATTGGTTCGGTGTCCAATAGTATTGGTCTGTCACTTCTAGCGAGGAGACGTTCATAGAGATGTGTGATAGCTGTGCCATTAGTTTTAGAGTTGCAGTTTTGATTTAATAATTCATTTCTAGAGGTTCCTTTGTCGAGATTGATTGCTAGGATTTTGAGAAGATTAGACTATGATATAGCAAAGATTATCAAAGATTTGGATTACTCTCACTAGAGGCCTATGCTATATGGTTAGGTTTCTTATAAACAAAATATAATGTTTTAAGGGTATTATAGAATTGTACAGGGATTCAATAGGATACTCAGCGTGTGTCCAATTTTAGTGTATTGCGGTACATAAGGTTTTCGTTCATGTTCGAGCTGCTACGGACAGAAATAAGAGTACGGTCGTGTCCAGTGAGGTGGCACGATCTCAAAAATATAATAATATCGGTAGGTTGACTTATATTGTGAAATCCCAAAATACCGATACAGGGTGCAAAATATTCCAAATAAAAAGTTGCTTATTTAATTATTTAAAAATTACAGTAAAATTCTAAAAATTAAATTATCACTGCGCCCCAAAAGAACCTTGTCTAAATTCGAAACCGATAAGAAGTTATTTCAAATAAACCGTTATGGTCGATATACGATTTCATAGCGACTTTCTGAATATTTGATTCTGACATATCTTGCAATCTATACGACGAAACTTCAATATTTCACTTCTGTCAGAAAGATACAGTCCAACAGATTCCAATATTTCTTGTTTTGCAGAAATCCGATTTAAACTGGTTTCTGTACACTCAGTTGAAGTTCAGAACGTTAAATTACGAACTGCAGCGTCGTTATGAGCTCGATTATATTGAATATATATTTACATACGTTCAACTTCGTTTTAATTAATATTTAAATCTTCTTATATTAAGAATTCAATATTTAAACTGATTTAAATATTTAAATATAAACCGATAAAAATGCGGGACATTACATTCCTTTCCCCTTAAAATAATTTCGTCCTCGAAATTGCTGAGATGGGGAAAATGCTACAATCTCTGTTGCAAACAGGTTAAAAATCTTTTTGGTTTACTTCATAATTTCAGTTTTCAACTGAACTGATCAAAATATTAATTCCCTTCTTTGTAACGAAAATTTTCAAAATTCTGAAAATTTTCTAACACTTTAATTTTCAGAGAATTTCATCAGCCTCTCTTGTTGCACGGTTCATTTGGTACTATTACCACATGCCACTCTGGACCTTCTCCCTTCATTGGGCATCCAACTTTCTCGTTTCCATTTTCAATCCATTCAGCATACCCGAATACATCTCCAACTGATCTCGAGTCAGTTTATCTTCAATCAATAATTTTCTTACATCCCGACTCAAATTTCTTTTTCAAACTCCAGTTCAATTCCAATTCCAAATAATCAAATTTCCCAACCAAGTTCGGTTCCACAACTCAACTACTTTGCCAAATCAAATCCTTATTCTAGTGCATTTTTCACCTACTTGGCTTCAATTCAACTCAAATTTTATTTGACTTAGTTAAATTCATTATTTATATACTTCATAAGTAAAATTTAAATTTCAGAAATCAAATACCTGGGATTTTCATTTCCAATCAGTTTGAGATCATATACACATATATACCTACAACATGGCCATTCAAACATTTGAATTTTTGACAATGTGTTTTCCCAAAACACTTCAAAAACAAAATCTTTTGGTAGTAATCCGTCACTTAGCACTTGAAAATGAATACCGATAATGGTCGACTTCATCATCGAAATTTATTCCCAGCGATCAAAGTGAGTTCAATACTATATCACTTTCAAAACTCATATTCAAATACTTTTATTTGAAATTACTTCAAAAATATCTTTTCGAAACTTGGATAATATTTCAAAATTTCCCCAGGATCTTAAAATTCCATATATTTAATTCAAAATTTTTATTTCCAACTCCTTTCCATTTTTCAGAATTTTAAATTCCAATTTTGGTTTAAATGTCAGATTTAATCCATCCGATTTTATACCTTATACTCATATGAATTTCGATTGGTTATTTACAAAACCAACCACTTATAATCTTATTCGATTATAGTAACAAACAACATATCAATATACCATAATAATATCAAGATATATACTTCTTTTATATCAAAATATATTTTTGGGTAAAATTATTTCATTTACCCTCTTTCCAAAACATACTGTGTCGAATTACTCTGTTCAAGAGTTTAGAAACACCTATCGATACAGTTTGCATTACTGTTTCGACCAGAATTCATAAACCTCTCGACTGACCAGTCAACACGATATAAAACAGTTTTTATATTAATTTACAAATACGCGCTCATATATATACACTCAAACTCAATCTAAGGTACAGCTAACCTTATCTCTATTGAGTCACGCCACAGAGCCAAGGTAATCACTTAACCTTTAGCTCTGATACCAACTGTAACGACCCGGGGATTTTCGACTCCGAAAATCGACACCAAACCCAGCGTCGACTGTTCAGACATCGAAAATACCGGACCATTAATAGAAAGAAGTTAGAGGATGAGATAGAAAAGATAGAACTAATAGAATAGGAGAAGAAGAAGAACACAGCTGGACATAATCAGAGTAAACACGAATCTCACAGCGGAACGAATAAAATATATTATATAACATAACTTTGAAATACAAAACTGTATTGTATATACATACCATTATCAGAGTACAATACATCATATCACAGCGGAAATAGTCTCTAAATACTAATGGTGAAGCCTTCTTCTTTTAGCTCCTCCAAGCATATCTGTAAAAGCCTGAAACACTTGACTGCCCGTACAAATTTGGGCACCCAAGAGTTTAGGGAAACAAACAAAATAAACTCTGGGTCAGTCATGGGACTGGTGTGAGTAAATTCCAACCATATGGTTTAACTTTGAAAATCCTTTTTGAAACAAAAGGATAATAGTAAGACCAACCCACACATAAACATGGACGGTTTTTACCTTACTATAACCCAAAACACTTTTAAAATCAATATCTTTTCTGATATTATAATAATGTCTAAATACAAGTAAATAACAATCTAGTGGAACGCTTGCATCTCACGCTCCACATATATAGTATACAATCAAAAACCGCAGGGCGCTTATTGGAGATTGAATTCCAACTATGACAAGGTATGGGACCACCTGCCGCTCGTGTACCTCTAGAGGCAAATACACGGGGTTCAACAAGAACATCTTGCAACCCGGCCCACACATGACCGACCACTCATTTCGCTTGAGTGTATCGAATGTATATCACCAACGGTTGGACTCAAACCACCGTTCCCGAATGGGCAGAATCGATAGATTTAGAAACAAAAGGAATTTCTCTAGATAGGTGATTATACACCCTAATGGGAGCGACCCACATAGCCATGCTGCCTGCCCGATTTTTGTCATTTCCTGGTTGTGAAGCTAGAGGCTACGTTTTACCTTTTAGGACATCTGGCCACCATACACTTTGAATGCCACATCGTCAAACCCGTCCAATCACTAGTTGATCTTCCCAAAATATTACGGGTATAAAAGCCAAGAGAAACGAATTTCTCTGCCACCAGACGTAATATCTTGAAAAGAACGTCTTAGGTGATCTTCTAAGAATACGCTGTCAGGCATTCATCCATACAAGTTGTCCCGGGTCTGGACAAACAGAAAGCACCATTCTGAACAGGACGACCCTTTCACTTCCCTCCGTCTTCAATTTTCTTCAGCATAATTTGCAGCGCTTATGCCTATACGGAGTGGTTTCAGATAGTATATCCAACCGGTCTCCCCGTATAGACAACGATGGTCAAAACACTTCGATAGTCGGTTGTTTAACTATCGAAGTAAAACAACATCCATTCAATGTACAACCAATATCACACAAATCACATGCACTTTTTATTTAACATTCGTTCTTATATTTCTTTGGACAAACGTCATTACTTATCACTTTTGAATAAGTGAATTTCAAAACAAGCTGTTTTCCTTCCCTAGGAAGTGCTACTGTATATAAACATCACGCTTAAGTTTGGTTAACAGCGTTTCATTTATCGTTACAGTTCAAACTAGCTATACGCTGCTATATCCCTTTATAACTAATCTTGACATAACAGTCACGCTTAAGCCTAGTCAACAGCGTTACTTTATCGCTATAGTTCTAAGACTTGCAATATGCTGTCATATTCCTTTATACTAATCTTGACATCCCTTTCCGTTATAAAAATCTTGACATCTCTTTCCGTTATAAAAATATTGACATATCTTTCCGTTATAAAAATATTGACATATCTTTCCGTTACAAAAATATTGACATATCTTTCCGTTACAAAAATATTGACATATCTTTCCGTTACAAAATCTTGACATATCTTACCGTTACAAAATCTTGACATATCTTACCGTTACAAAAATATTGACATATTTTAAATATGCCATATCCTTATTTGAAAAATCGGGTGTTTAAAATTATTTACATTGGTCATTAACTCTTCACTCCATCTTCCTTAAACATTTCTCTTAAACTTCTCTTATCAAAAATCGATCATGTCCTTTGTCTTTTTGGTAATTTACTTCTTATTCGTATTATTATACCCAATTCAATAAAACATCTCAATACAAACTTAATACCAGTTTATAATAGAATTTCTATTATAATTTAAACATCGCTTCAATTATAAAAATACAATTTTTATAATTAACTTCGTTGATTTCTCTGACGGTCAACCAACTTCTTAACAAAATGGGTTTACGGTTGACTGTCGTTGATATCGTTTATTTACCAAATCAACATAACGTTGAATTTCCATTCAACACGGTTCAAACAGGGTACAAACAGTACATATACATATTTAGGAATCCGGTTGAATTCCTCCAACCAGTTTCCGCATCCACATATGTTAGTCAAACAATTAACACTGATCCTATACTAGGGAATATTATAATCGATGGGATCAGTATCCAACCGGTGATGTGTACATATGCAACGATATATAATATTCAACCAATTTATCCATAATCTGCCTAAACAACCATCACACAGCATTCAACCATTATTTAAAATATAATTAAAATATTTTAAATAAAACAGAGTTCATGAATTTACTCACCTTGGCGCGTTAACCGTTAAATACGATTTTGCGTTGATTGCTCCGATCAGACGTTCTAATCAACCGTAATTTTTGACGATGTCCAAATGGTTCCAGCTCCGCTTCACCTTATAGCCTTCGTCCATATGATTTCAACGAATCAGATCATTCGCGAAACTGACCCAATGCCTTCTTTAAACCCCCGACTAGTTTCAATAGCACCCTTCTCTCGGTTCCATACTTTATTATATTGTCTCCCTCTACTACTTCCACCACAAATAAACATAACCGCCAGTTCCCGTTTACCCTTCTTTCCTTTCTAAACAAACGCTGCTCCCAGTATGGTACTCCCCTACTTCATACTTCCATGAAACGAAGACCCATGCTGGCCCCTTCCAGTATGAATTCACGCAAAACAACAGAAACTGCCTTCCTCCCCCTCCGTCACGTTTCCCACCTCTTCATTATTCACAGTACCCCACACCTCAAACGCCCATCGCAACTTTAGCTCCCCCCCCCCCACCGCAAGCCTTCCCACCTCCATGAACTGTTTTCGAAAAGGACGGTCCCATCTCCTCCAAGCAATGCAAACATCCCGACTTCCCATCCTTCCCCTTCACGTTACTTGCAGGGTTCAGCCTTTCACCATCGAGCTCATCTCTCGCTGACCTACAGGCCTGCCACCAACCCTTTGCGCGAGCAACACTACTGCTGTGGCTTCACTCAACCAAACAATTTCTTCCTCAAACATGAGTCACGTATGTTTCTTTCCTTTTTCCGTGAACAAAGACGGTGTTGAAAGAAAAGGCCATAAAGAGGTAGTTGATGGTTTCAGGATTTCATAAATGTAAGTTTCGATCTTCTAAGTGTGGTATGGAAATTTGGTTTTTATTTTCTTAGAAGCCATTTCCCTTTAAGCTTTCGGTCGGTTATGGGTTTTCAAAACAGACCAAATGAACGAGGAAAATAGTGTATTTATATAGTGTGGAAGTTTGATGCCCAAGTATCCTTTATTGTCAAGTAATAGGCTGTATAGAGGACGTACACCTCTTAATCCTATGTCTGTAGTTATTTATATTTTCTCTTGTCTGTAGGATTTGAAAATACATTGGGTCGGCTGTTTGATTATGAAAACATAGGTGTCTGCGATGGGAGCTATTGGGGTAGCTGAAACATGAAAGAGGTAGGCATGTTCATGGTTTTAATCCTTTTCAGAAGCTTATTCGGTGAAGGTCGGAAACTGTCATTTCTTTAGAAGCATGGATTCAGAGTTAGGCATGTGCAAACATAGAGGAGAGGCCTGCGTGATATATTTGTGGTGACGTTTACTGTACGATACTTGGCTACCATGTAATGATAATATATATTTTACTTCCTAGCGTCCTAATATACAAGGGGATTCACTAACTGGTCTACTATCATACCGCAAAAGAAAACATTGATTTAACAATTCAAGTGTGCACTATTTATACGTGTTAACCAAGGAACTGCAAAGTCAAATAGTGTGAGTATTTAATGTATATTTGAACTTGCGTGACTAAGCAGCATGGAGGCAATGATGTAGTGTGTTTCTGGTGTAGGCATTTTGATTGGTTCGGTGTCCAATAGTATTGGTCTGTCACTTCTAGCGAGGAGACGTTCATAGAGATGTGTGATAGCTGTGCCATTAGTTTTAGAGTTGCAGTTTTGATTTAATAATTCATTTCTAGAGGTTCCTTTGTCGAGATTGATTGCTAGGATTTTGAGAAGATTAGACTATGATATAGCAAAGATTATCAAAGATTTGGATTACTCTCACTAGAGGCCTATGCTATATGGTTAGGTTTCTTATAAACAAACTATAATGTTTTAAGGGTATTATAGAATTGTACAGGGATTCAATAGGATACTCAGCGTGTGTCCAATTTTAGTGTATTGCGGTACATAAGGTTTTCGTTCATGTTCGAGCTGCTACGGACAGAAATAAGAGTACGGTCGTGTCTAGTGAGGTGGCACGATCTCAAAAATATAATAATATCGGTAGGTTGACTTATATTGTGAAATCCCAAAATACCGATACAGGGTGCAAAATATTCCAAATAAAAAGTTGCTTATTTAATTATTTAAAAATTACAGTAAAATTCTAAAAATTAAATTATCACTGCGCCCCAAAAGAACCTTGTCTAAATTCGAAACCGATAAGAAGTTATTTCAAATAAACCGTTATGGTCGATATACGATTTCATAGCGACTTTCTGAATATTTGATTCTGACATATCTTGCAATCTATACGACGAAACTTCAATATTTCACTTCTGTCAGAAAGATACAGTCCAACAGATTCCAATATTTCTTGTTTTGCAGAAATCCGATTTAAACTGGTTTCTGTACACTCAGTTGAAGTTCAGAACGTTAAATTACGAACTGCAGCGTCGTTATGAGCTCGATTATATTGAATATATATTTACATACGTTCAACTTCGTTTTAATTAATATTTAAATCTTCTTATATTAAGAATTCAATATTTAAACTGATTTAAATATTTAAATATAAACCGATAAAAATGCGGGACATTACATCAGTAGTATCCTAGAACGAGTGTGAAGAGTAGTGTTTTTAAAATAAAAAATAAAAACAAATTTTTTTTTTGAAAATTTAAATCAATTATTCGTATTTGATTATTTATTTTATATTGAATTTGGACAATGCAGTATATAAAGATTTTTCGTATACGTCTGATCCGCGTGTATTTGAAGTTTTAATATACTGGATAGATATAGAATTACACTCTAGTCGCCCGGAGATGATTCTGTTGATGACTACATAGCATCAAAAGATTGTGTTCGAGTTTCGAAGGTGTGATATTTATATAATTCCAATTGACTAGTGTGAGAACCAAAATATAGTTAGAATATATTGTTGTGATTTGGCATCAAAAACATGATTTTCTGTATATGTATCAAAATAATGAATTTGAAACGTTAATTCACTAATTGATTGATGGTTGTGTTGTTTGATTATTGTTCGATTAAATAAATGTTGAAACTGTAGCGAAATTGATTAAATTGTGAATTGTATTGAAAAAATTTCGCATTTGCATACATATACATGTATATCTATTGAACAAGTCATAGCAAGGAGGCTAGAGAAGAGGAATAAAATTGTTTGCCAGACAAATAGGTACATGTTTACAAATTCATTGGGTTTGGATGATTTTATGAGCCGATCGGCTAGCCACATGGCTTTTTCTTTTTCTTTTGGATTGGTGAGGGCCATGGCAGGATATTTGAAATATCCCGAAGCTCCCGGTGAAGGGGAGGTTATGGCGAAATTTTTCGAAAATTTAAGGTGCTAGCCAAATTTTTGAAAAATTTGAAAAGTTCTTAGAAACTGAAAAGTCGAAGAACTTAAGCCATAACGAAAATAATGAAAGTTGAGTTGATTTGTAAAACAACTTTCAGCTTCATTCCTTTACGAGGACGAAAAGTTTTAAGTGGGGGAGATTGTAATAATCCGGAAATCTGAGCCAATTTAAAATTTTTATTTTGGCAATTTTGATGAATTTTGAATATTTAAAATGAATTATTTTAAATAATAATGACGAAAAATTTATTTTGAATAGAATTAGAATGCATATATTTATATAGATCGTCGTTAGAATATAATTATTTATTTATAATTATAAAAGGAATGGAAAATGGCGCGGTAGTTCGAAAATTTGATTTCAAATTTCAAATGAATGTACAGGATTTAAAATAAACCGGATTTTAGCGAAACCAAAAATATTAGAATCTATTTGAAAATATCTTTCCAACGAATCCGAAAAATTGAAATTTCATAGCGGGGATAAAAAGATATGCCTATTTGAAAATTCGGAATAGTCGCTATGGAAAATATAGCCCTTAAAATGGAAATTTTGCAAACGACCTCTGTTTTTGACGAAACCACTTTTGTTGGATCTGGGAGGTCAAATTATTGCTAGATTTCAAAATTCATAATTTTCTGAAGTAATATGTGAGTGTGGCGAAAGAAAACGTGTTTTAACAGTTTCAGTCAATTTCGATCGACCAGAAAATGGCCATTTTTCAAACGATATCAGAATTTGATGAAATTACTTTTGTTAGGACTGTATCGTCAATACGAAGCTAGAAATAATTTTTCGGGAATTTTTAGAGTTAGTATGTGGCCACGGTAAATTAAAACGTACGTTTAAAATTGAATATAATGATTTATATTTTAAATTTAGCATAAACTGATAGTAACAGTCGAATTGGGTTACGAAACATATCCCATTGTGTTCGAAATTGGGGTGTTACGTTAGGGGCGACAATCGTTGGGATTGCGTAACGACCCGGATTTTCGGCGACTTTGGTTATCGACATAAGCTCGATGTCGATAACCAAAACATCGAAAAATCCTGGTAATTAATGAAAGAAATTTGAGGGTGAGGATAAATAAGATTGAAACTTAGAATAGAAGAAGAAGAAGAACACAACATCAGAGTAACACGAACCTCACAGCGGAAGGAATAACATATAATAGATAACATAACTTTGAAATATAACAGTTATGTATACAATAACACTTATCAGAGTACAGTACTCACAACACAGCGGAAAAACAATAGCTATAAAATCTTGAATCCTCCTGCTCCAAGGTCTCCAAGTATATCTATAAATCCCGACTACTTGACTGCCCATACAAATTTAGGCACCCAAGAGTTTAGGGAAAACAACAAAGTAAACTCTGGGTCAGTCATGGGTCTGGTGTGAGTAAAATAGTTTAACACAGTTTAACATATATATGATATCTCATAAGACCACGCCGTGAATACGGAACGGGTTTTCCCTTATGAGAATCCAACATCTTTGACAAGAAATATTGTTCTGCTATTATAATAATGTCTGAGTACAAATAGATATCAATCTAGCAGAAACGCTTTCATCTCACGTTCTACATATATAGTATACAATCAAAATCGCAAGCACGTATTGGATAATGTATTTCCAACTATGACAAGGTATGGAACCACCTTCTGCTAGTGTACCTCTAGAGAGGAATACACTGGGTTCAACAAGAACATCCTGCAACCCGGCCACACATGACCGACCACTCATTTCGCTTGAGTGTATCGAATGTATATCACCAACGGTTGGGATCAAAAGAAATATTGTACATGGCGCTTATGCATGAAGAGGAGAAAGGCACCAATGCTAATAAGGCATCTGAGAAGAAAGGGGATCAAAAGAAACCACAACAGCAATAGCAGAACAAGAAGGGTGGTAAAGACAACAATGGTAAGGGAAAGAAAAGTTGCTTCAACTGTGGACACCAGGCCATCTAAGCAAAGACTGTAGGAAGAAGAAGAAGACTGGTTGTTTCCACTATGGCGAGGCAGGACATCTGATTAAGGACTGCCCAAAGAAAGGGCAGAGTGCAAGGCCTACCTCTAGAGGGCAGATTCAGGCTCTCATGGCACCAGGGCAGGCAAGGAGGCAGGTCCAGGCTCTCGTGGTCCCACCGCTGCATGAACGAGGTAGAGCGATTTTCGTTGAAAGTTTAGTTTATCTTTTCGATCATCCTATTCGCACACTCTTTGATTCTGGCTCATCGCACTCTTTTATATCCACTGCTTTAGTTGAGACACTACACCTAAACACTAGTATAGTAGAGGATCCCTTAGTTGTTTCAAATCCAATTGGGGGCTCAGCCTATTTGTCGATGATTTGTTTGGATTTAGAAATTTCTATACTTAGCATTGGGTTAAGATGTGATGATTATGTTTTAGGCTTCACGGGCTATGGGTTAATTTTGGGCATGGATTGGCTATCCAGTAATGGAGCCGTCCTAGATTGTAAAAAGAGAGAGGTTAAGCTTATGACTCGTTTGGGCAACACTCTCGAAATCTCTTGTAATCCCATGAATTCTTTTATGATAAGTTACCTAGAATCGCTTGACGCGTCTGTTGAGAATTTGCAGTCTGTTAGAGTGGTCCGTGAATACTTGGATGTCTTCGATGAAGTTCGAGGTTTACCCCCGAGGCGTGAGATAGACTTTCGAATATACTTTGTAGATAATGCAAAGCCAGTTGCATTACGAGTGCGTCACATGGCTTTGAGAGAGAGAGAAAGAACTCAGTAAGCAATTGAAAGAATTGCTTGAGAAGGGGTTCATAAGATGAAGTATTTCGGAGTGGGGTGCTACAGTCGTTTTTGCTACAAAAGATGATGGTTCACTTAGATTGTGCGTGGACTATAGAGAGCTGAATAAGCTAATAAAGAAGAACAGACATCCGTTACCGAGGATAGACGATTTATTCGATCAACTGGTGGGAGCTTCGGGTTTGTCGCAACTAGATTTGGCTACATGGTTTCATCAGCTAAGGGTGGCTGTAGATAGCATCGATAAGACCGCATTTAGAACTCCTGACGGTTTCTTCGAGTGGCTCGTCATGCCTTTTGGTTTGACGAATGCACCTGCATAGTTTGTTGACTTAATGAGTAGGGTGTTTAGGGAGTTTCTGAACAAGTTTGTGGTAGTCTTTGTAGACGACATTCTGGTTTTCTCTAGAAATGAAGAAGAGCATGCCCTACATCTTAGGGAAGTCTTAGAGACCCTATGAGCACATCAACTAAAAGCTAAGTTCTCCAAGTGCCATTTTTGGAGAAAAGAAGTGAGGTTCTTAGGACACGTGGTCTCTAAGGAAGGGATAGTTGTGGATCCCGCTAAGATAGTGGTAATCCAAGATTGAAAAATGCCTAAGAACGCAACCAAAGTAAGAAGCTTTTTAGGGCTGGCTGGCTATTATAGGAAGTTAATTAAGGACTTCGCGAAGATATCAACCCCTCTCACTCGATTAACGAAGAAGAATTCAACTTTTACTTGGGATGTTGACTATGATGATGCTTTCCAACGTCTGAAGAGAGCTTTGACGACAGCTCCAGTTTTAGTTTTGCCAGACGGGAGTAAGGAATTCACTATATATACCGATTCTTGTGGGATAGGGCTTGGCGCAGTTTTAATGCAAGAGGGAAGGGTGATATGCTATGGTGGAAGACAGTTGAAAAACCACGAGAAAAATTACCCTCAACTTGGAGTTGGCGGCCATAATTTTTGCGCATAAGTCTTGGCGTCATTATTTGCTTGGCGAGAAGTTTGAGTTGTATACAGACCATAAGTCGCTAAATTACTTATTCTCTCAGAAGGACCTAAACTTGAGGCAATAGAGATGGATGGAGTTTTTGGAATCCTACGATTTTGAGATTGCATATACCCCTGGCAAGGGTAACGTTGTACCTGACGCCTTAAGTAGAAAGAAGTTAACTTTAAGTCCTTTGTTTGTAGAGCGGAAGAGTTTGGAATATATATCTTCGTTTGACTTCAGACCCTCTATCAATTATGTACCCTGATTATTGGCATCATTAGAGATGCAACCTTCACTTTTGGGTCGAGTTGGAGAGGCACAGCGGAACGACCCACGATTGGTTGAGATAGTAGGCAAGCTTATAGGAGGGGAGTCCTCGAGTCATCTGAATAGATATGCAACAGATGAGAGAGGTTGGCTACGTAGAGATGGAAGACTTTGCATACCACAAGATGAGAGTTTGAAGAAGGCAATTTTTGAAGACTCACATAGCTCTAAGATGACCATACATCCCGGTGGTAATAAGATGTATAGGGATATGAAGCGAGTTTTCTTTTGGGCCGGAATGAAGAAGAACGTGGCCGAGTTCGTTGCTAGATGCTTAGTGTACCAGCAAGTCAAGGCATAGCAAAAGAAGCCCGGAGGTTTGCTCCATCCATTAGAGATTCCTCTTTGGAAATGGGAAAGCGTTTCCATAGATTTTGTAGATGGGTTACCAAGATCAAGGAAGGGTAATACGGGGGTTTAGGTAATTGTAGACCGACTTACTAAAAGTGCCCATTTTATTCCCGTCAAAAGTAAAAGGACCGCCACACGGTTAGCATCTATTTACCTTTGAGAGATAGCTCGTTTGCACGACATACCCTCCATCATTATGAGCGATAAAGATCCTATTCTCACAAGAGAATTTTGGAAGAGCTTAAAAGAGGCGGTTGGAATGCAATTATGCTTAAGTACTGCTTATCATCCTCAGACGGACGGCCAGACTGAGAGGGTGAATCGGATTCTAGAAGACCATATGAGGCTATGCATTCTAGATTTTGGAGGAACATGGGAAGAACTCCTTGCACTAGTAGAATTCGCCTATAATAATAGTTTTCAGGCTAGCATTAGCATGGCACCTTTTGAGGCTCTTTAGGGATGACCGTGCCGATCACCTACATGTTGGTGGGAATCCACGGATAAGGTTTTTCTTGGACTCGACATGGTTAGGGAGACTTCAAAGAAGATAGACCTGATTCGACAGTGAGTGAAGACGATACATGACCGACAGAAGTCATACTGTGACGGCAGGGAATTTCGCTCGATCCGAATCAGTCGTTAAACCGATCTAGACCGTTCGAAACCCCTGATCGTTTTGAGAACAGGACAAATCAGAACGCAGACGGAAGAACATTTCACTGTTATTACAACAATTCCATCAGATACAAGAATATACAGGGTATAAATGAATATTATACATCAAAGAATATCAGAGATTTAAATACAGATTTGCAGCGGAAAAATAATACAAAACACAACTGAAAGTAATACACGGATACATAGCTTTCCGAGCATCGTTCCAGCTGTAAATCAGGATCCTGTGAATATAAATCTGCAAAACCAAAACTACTAGCTGCCCGTACGGAAAATAGGGGCACCCAGAGTTTAGGTTAAAACAATAAACTCCAGGTCAGTCATGTGACTGGTGTGAGAACTAAAACAGTTATTTAAAACTTTACTTTAAAAGAGAGAAATTCAAGGGACCACGCCGTATAACACGGAACGGGTTTCCTCCCAAGAATACTAGTGCATAGAATAAACAGCGCAATGCTTTTTCGAAAAATGAAGCTATTATAAGACCCAGGTCCCATCACACAATGCAACGCAAGCCGGAGGATAGGGTTTTCCCTTATAATAGCCAAACTTGCTTGGTACGTTTTAAAAACAAATCATTTGATACTATAATAAGTGTATAGTGTCAAAACATTTTCAATCATAAATATCAATCCTAGGCGGCATGGGTACCATCTATCATGTCGCCATACTAGGCTCTACAAATAAAACCGAAATACATGTATTGGAAATTGGATTTCCGTCATGAGTCGAGGCAAGGGGCAAGCTCCTCTCCGCTTCGAGACACTCTAGCAAATGCCTCAGGACTACACACTCTGGGTAACCCCTGGAATCGGTTGGGCCGGTCCTCTCTTACGTTTGAGGATTAATTATGCCTGAACACACGTTTCCCGGTCCTCACAGACCTATAATCGAGGCGCCTCATCCAACAACCACATAGGTGAAAAGTATATAAATGTCAGGGCTGGTAAGTCACTGACACCACCAAAGCTAGAAAGAAACATCGTTTTCTCCCAACGGTCCGTATCCCGTTTTTATCTCATACCGAGGTGTGAGGCTCGCGAATTCACGTTATACACAAAGCTGCCACGTAGGCCGTGCTTTGATCATCAACCACAAGACTTTGCTTTTCAATAGAAGCTTTGATCTATGCAACTCAGCGTGCCACACAGGCAATTCATGCCATGCGATTGATATCTATCGATATATAAACTCTAAGCTCGTACGTCTCAGAGAAGGGCGTTAAGCAAGAGAATAAATTCTCCGCCGCCAAATAGATATATATTTAACAGAAATCAATTAACACAGAATAAAATCCAATGTCAGACACACAATCCATTTACAAGTTCGTTCTTGGTCTGAACGAAACCGGAGGCACTTTCCTCACATATCCATCGATCTCCAAGTACATCTGGACGATCACCAACTGATTCCCTCATCTTGGGTGTACAGCCCAATCAAGATCATCAGTAATCACCGAAACGATGTGAAGACTTCCGGTCTTCAACCACCGTCTTCATCTTCGACTTATCGTCGAATCGGTTATTCAGAATGGGTATAAACCCGGCCTTTCCGAACAACCCGCGTATATTAAAAACAAATGTTATACAAACACAACATACGCCTCATTCCAATTCATTAGTCACTAACCATAAATTAGCAAGAGAACAATTCCCCAAATATTAACCCCGAAGGCCGAAACCAACATCAGATCAATACCCAAGAAACCATTCTTCTTAACAAACCTACAGCTAGTTTCTGAATTTCATATTCTTAGGGAAAGGTTCCCATTAATTTTATCAAAGATAAATTCTTTAAAATTTATCCTTTAATCTTCCATTGGATGTCATATCAAACCAAATTATGGTTTTCCAAACTAGTCGAGATTAGCGAACCACACCGAAGTAATTATTTATTTTATTTCTCAATCCCAACCTATTCATCCCATGAAGCAAAACTGGTAATACTCCATATCTAACACCACGGTGTTATCGGTAAAATTAATTACCATTTCACGTTCAAATCTAATTAAAGATTTGACTATCGTTTTGGAGCAAAACTAGTGATACTCCATTCTCGCTCACTTTCTAAATTTGATAATTTAAATTATCAATTCACATTTCAATCTAATTGCGGATTCATTAAAACTCCTTTTTCTGGGTTAAAGAACTAATGCCTTTTAAAACACAGTTCACGATAAACCCAAATCACATTCTAATTATTATCGGGTTAAAGAACAAATGTTATTTAAAACACCATTCACGATAAACCCACAAATCAATTCTATTTAAAACCCATTTCAAATCCAATTTATTTATTTAAAAATAAACGGGTTTAATTTTAGTTCAAAACAAGTTCATTTCGATAAAAATCTATTTTTATCTTTTCAAATATGGAGTTTTTCATCCCAGTTTTTCCCAAATCATTTCTTATGATTTTACACAAATTATTACTATTTTTAATAATTTTTAACAAGGCCCGTACAGTCGATTTCCATCAACGGCCATCGAACTGCACTTACAGCGACCTTTTCCAAATTTGATTTGGATGTATCTCCAAATCCAACCGTTAGATTTCAAATTTCTAATATTCGTTAGAAAGATCTTTTTGATATGAACCCAACGGTTCTGGTTTTAGGAGAATCCGACGGTCGGATCTCCCGTAATGTCCGTTCGAAGTAAATGGTCGAAATTCGCGAACTACCGCGGCGCGGCGCGTTTATTCGATTCAATTCCAATTGGTTTTCTATTCGATTCAATTCAAATTGGTTTTCTATTCGATTCAATTCAAATTGGTTTTCTATTCGATTCAATTCAAATTGGTTTTCTATTCGATACAATTCAAATTGGTTTTCTATTCGATTCAATTCAAATTGGTTTCCTATTGGATTCAATTCAAATTGGTTTTCTATTCGATTCAATTCAAATTGGTTTTCTATTCGATTCAATTCAAATTGGTTTTCTATTCGATTCAATTCAAATTGTTTTTCTATTCGATTCAATTCAAATTGGTTTTCTATTCGATTCATTTCAAATTGGTTTTCTATTCGATTCAATTCAAATTCGATTTCGTTTTCTTTTCAATTAAATTCAAATTCGATTTCTATTCAAATCAAATTCGAATTCGTTTTCTATTCAATTTGAATTCATTTCAAATTGATTCAATAAAATTTCAATTTGAATTTTAATCTAATTTAATTTGAATTTTTATTTCAAAATATTAAATTTTGAAATCACTTTTCAATATTCATTGTAAAACGAATAAAATCGATATAAATATCGTTCACGTCAAAATAGCGCAACTCTAATTAACACGGCTTTATATTTTTCAATAATTCCGTTATTCTATTCCACAAATGAATATTTATTTTTGTCAACACACGACTAATCTCAACGAATGAGTACTGTCCACGTGTGACTCTTTTTGTTATTTAATATATTTTTTATATGATAAAGATGTAAATCTTATTGTTAAAATATTTCGTTCAACACATGGCTAATCTCAACGGATGAGTACAGTCAACACATGAACCTTTATTTTATATTTTTTTTTTCTAAATTGGAATGAGGACCAATCAATTACCATATAAATTTAATTATATGGATTCCATACAACACATGTATATAATAGCAACGATAAACAATCAACCATCATCCAAAGTGCACTACACTGTATAAGCATCAAATATAGATATCTAACGCTTATAACAGCCTGTCAATCAATCGATCAACATACAACTAATTATTGGGATTAGTGTATGTCGTATTTCATCCCAATACCCGTGTGGGGTTTCAAATCAACAAACACAGATTTTATTTGTGCAGTTGGGCGATGTGTAAAATTTGTCGTCCCAGTCAATGTCCTTCAAACAGGTGTACATAAACAAATCGTTCGATTTGTAAATGAATATTTATTTATCCACATTCACATTAAAAATTATATTTTTAACGATAAAACATTTTATTTCTACACATGAATTACTATTCAGTTAATTTACACAATAAAATGATATTTTTATTTTTCTAACTTATTTTAGAAAATTTCGGCGGCATAACGGCACGATACTAGAAACGGGACAAGGCCTAGCCTTATCCCCGATCTAGTGAAGGCCCACGCCATTCACACATCAATTAAATCCATTCCATTTCACCAAACAATTCAATTCAAACCAAATAATCTAACCAACTACACAACCAAAAAAACAAGTCCATGGTTTGTGGACGATTGTGTCGGGTGCTACTAAACACCGTCTGCATCCTAGTATATATATATATATATATATATATATAAGTAGAAAAAGAAATTGAAGAGTGAGAAATTCTCACCAATAGCTATCCCCACTCCACGACACTTCATTAGTAGAAATCTTCTTCGTTCTCGCCTTTTTTCCACTTTCGTTGCCCGTAGCCACTACATATATAAGAATCGAATTTTTACTTCGTTATTCAATATATAACAATCGAATTTTTACTTCGCTATTCAATATATAAAAATCGAATTTTTACTTCGCTATTCAATATATAAAAATCGAATTTTTACTTCGCTATTCAATATATAAAAATCGAATTTTTACTTCGCTATACAATATATAAAAATTGAATTTTTACTTCGCTATTCAATATATAAAAATCGAATTTTTACTCCGCTATTCAATATATAAAAATCCTATTTTTACTTCGCTATTCAATATATAAAAATCGAATTTTTACTTCGCTATTCAATATATAAAAATCAAATTTTTACTACGCTATTCAATATATAAAAATCGAATTTTGACTACGCTATTCAATATATAAAAATCGAATTTTTACTACGCTATTCAATATATAAAAATTCTATTTTTACATCGATGTTTATAAAATAAAGATTTCGCCTTTTCAAATATAAAGATGATATTTCTAATATTCCTATCATGTAAAAATTATATTTTTAATTCTCTACATAAACAAAAATCATATTTTTACATCTTCTACATAATAAAGATTATATTTTTAATACCTTAAAAATATAAAAATCATATTTTTACATCTTCCACATAATAAAGATTATATTTTTAATACTTTAAAAATATAAAAATCATATTTTTATCATCAAAAATCACTTCTTTTTCCTAGCAATTGAACGAATAAAAATCTTTCTTTTACTTTGCTGTTCAATATAGAAAAATCTAATTTTTACCTTGCTATTCAATATAGAAAAATCTAATTTTTACCTTGCTATTCAATATATAAAAATCGAATTTTTGCCTTTTCAAAGTTAAAATCGTATACTTTCCCTATTTAAAATCGTTTTTAAATTATACTGTATACATCAGAAAACTGAATTTAAATAAATAAATAAAAATAGAGAAGAGGAAAAAAAAAACCTTATAGTTGAAAATAGGAGAAGGGGGGCTGCTACCGCGCGTTGGAAGTGGAGGGAGGTCGTCGGATAGTCGCGGCATCGGTGGCAGGCGTCGGGGGGGGGGGGGGGGGCAGTCAGGTGGTGGCTCGATTTGGCTAGGGCGTGGCGGTTCTCTTGGATTGGGGGAGGTAGCGGTTTCAGGAAGGGGGAAGAAACGAGGGTGGAGCGTCGTTGCGGGGGGGGGGGGGGGGGGGCGATGGCCGGAGATGGTCATCGGCGGTGAGGAGGGTGAAGCGGCGGTGGGAGTTTGGGCGGCGCGTGTGGGGGTCTCCAGGAGGGCGGAGCGAGGTACAGGCAGTGGCGTGGAAGGAGAAGGAAGAAGAGGGTGGAGCGGCAGCTGAGGAGGGGGGGGGGGGGCGCCTCGCGCGATGGAAGCTCCGTCGAGCGATTTAGGGCTCCGCCCTTTTTGTTTTTTTTCTTTTTTTTTCTTCTGTTACGATTTTGAAAGGGGGGCAAGGTATAGAGGGAGAGAAATTTTTTATTTATTAATTTGTTTAATTTTGAAAAAGTTGACTTTTACATACGACCTCTAAACGAGGCCCACCGCCTGTCGTCCATAGCTAACTACCCCCATTCCGAACACAATGGGATATGTATCGTTCGTTGATTCGATCGTTTCGATCAGTTTCCGTTGAAATCAACATATAACTCTATATATTGAATTTGTACACATATTTCAATTTACCGGGGCCACATACTAATTAGAAAAATTCCCGAAAAATATTTTCTAGCTTCGTATTCATGATACAGTCCTAACAAAATTAGTTTCGTCAAATTCTGAGACCGTTTGAAGAATGGCCATTTTCCAGTCGATTAAAATCAACTAAAACTGGTCAAACGCGTTTTCCTTTGCCACGCTCACATATTGATTCGAAAAATTATGAAATTTGGAATCTAACAATAATTTGACATCACGGATCCAACAAAAATGGTTTCGTCAAAATCCGAGGTCGTTTGCAAAATTCCCATTTTTAAGGGCTTGAATTCCGTAGCGACTATTCAGAATTTTCAACTGGACATATCTTTTGATTCCCGCTATGAAATCTCGATTTTTGGGATTCGTTGGAAAGATATTCCCAATTAGATCCTAATGTTTTTGGTTTCACTAAAATCCGGATTGTTTTGCACCCGGTACATTCAATTGAAGTTTGAAATCAAATTATCGAACTACCGCGCCATTTTCAATTTTATTTATAATTATATATAATTATTTATATTCTAACGACGAAGTATATAATTTTATTCGTTCGATTTCCATTAAAAATAAATTTATCGTCGATATTATTTAAAATAATCTATTTTAAATGATCAAAATTCGCTGAAATTGCAAAAATAAAAAATTTAAACTGGCCCAGATTTCCGGGTTGTTACAATCTCCCCCACTTAAAACTTTTCGTCCACGAAAAGGAACGAAGCCGAAAGTGGTTTGATTAATCAACTCTACGTTCGATCTGGCTTCCATTCTCTAACTTTTCAGTTTCTGAGAATTTTCAAATTCTTCAAAAATTTGGCAAACACCCTAAATTTTCGAAAAATTTCGCCATAACCTCCCCTGCACCGGGAGACACGGGAAAATCCCGAAATTGCCATACAGGCCTTCTGATCTCAGAAAGAAAAAGAAAAAGCCAAGCGGCTAGACAATAGGCTCATAAATTCATCATCACCCAAACAAAACAGTAAATTATAGTAAACATGTACCTATTTGTCGGGCAAAGAAATTTTATTCTCTGCTCTAGCCTCCTTGCTATGACCTGTTCAATGTAAGTACATGTATATGCAAGCAAATGCTACCAATTTTCAATACAGTCCAATATTTGATTCTATTAGGCATAATGGTTCAAAAATTATCAAACAACTAAACAAACAACACAAACAACAATCAATTAGTGAATTAGAGTTTCAAATTCATAATTTTGATATATATACAAAAATCATGTTTTTGATGCCAATTCACAACAAAAAATCTATCTATATAAGTTTTGGTTCTCACACCAGTCTAATGGAAATATATAGATATCACACCTTCGAAACACGAACATAAATACTGATGATGTCATGACAATTATCAGTACCATCTCCGGGCGACTAGAATGTGATTCTACATCTATCCAGTATATTAAAACTTCGAATATACGTTCATGACGCGTATATGCAAAATCTTTATATATTGGATTGTCCAAATTCAATATAAATAAATATTCAAATACGTATAAAGCGATTTGAATTTTGAAACAAAATTTGTTTTCATTTGAAAAATATACTCTTCACACTCGTTCTAGGATACTACTGATCCTATCTCTAACAAGTCGTTCTAATTGGATATTACTAATCCAATATCTGATGAATTCTTTCGTATGGTTCTAATGTGCCTTGTTCTCGAGCTCTGTAAACCAAAGCTCTGATACCAAATGTGACGGCCGGGAATTTCGCTCGATCCGAATCAGTCGTTAAACCGATCTAGACCGTTCGAAACCCCTGATCGTTTTGAGAACAGGACAAATCAGACCGCAGACGGAAGAACATTTCATTGTTATTACAACAATTCCATTAGATACAAGAATATAAAGAGTACAAATGAATATTATACATCAAAGAATATCAAAGATTTAAATACAGTATTGCAGCGGAAAAATAATACAAAAAACAACTGAAAGTAATACACGGATACAGAGCTTTCCGAGCATCGTTCTAGCTGTAAATCAGGATCCTGTGAATACAAATCTGCAAAACCAAAACTACTAGCTGCCCGTGCGGAAAATAGGGGCACCCAGAGTTTAGGTTAAAACAATAAACTCCAGGTCAGTCATGTGACTGGTGTGAGAACTAAAACAGTTATTTTAAACTTTACTTTAAAAGAGAGTAATTCAAGGGACCACGCCGTATAACACGGAACGGGTTTCCTCCCAAGAATACTAGTGCATAGAATAAACAGCGCAATGCTTTTTCGAAAAATGAAGCTATTATAAGACCCTGGTCCCATCACACAATGCAACGCAAGCCGGAGGATAGGTTTTCCCTTATAATAGCCAAACATGCTTGGTACGTTTCAAAAACAAATCATTTGATACTATAATAAGTGTATAGTGTCAAAACATTTTCAATCATAAATATCAATCCTAGGCGGCATGGGTACCATCTATCATGTCGCCATACTAGGCTCTACAAATAAAACTGAAATACACGTATTGGAAATTGGATTTCCGTCATGAGTCGAGGCAAGGGGCAAGCTCCTCTCCGCTTCGAGACACTCTAGCAAATGCCTCAGGACTACACACTCTGGGTAACCCCTGGAATCGGTTGGGCCGGTCCTCTCCTACGTTTGAGGATTAATTATGCCTGAACAAACGTTTCCCTGTCCTCACAGACCTATAATCGAGGCGCCTCATCCAACAACCACATAGGTGAAAAGTATATAAATGTCAGGGCTGGTAAATCCCTTGTTTTACGGCGACCCTCTCGAGTCTCGCGCCTACTGGCAAACCAACGCTCTAAACTGCGACATGTAGGGGTAAGAGTCTCCCGTTCGCCACCAAACCGCGAAGCGAGAACCCCCTATCATGCGTACCCGGCCTACTCAGGGCCAGCAACAAGAACTGGTAATGCTCCATGTCTAACACCACGGTGTTATCGGTAAAATTAATTACCATTTCACGTTCAAATCTAATTAAAGATTTGACTATCGTTTTGGAGCAAAACTGGTGATACTCTATTCTCGCTCACATTCTAAATTTGATAATTTAAATTATCAATTCACATTTCAATCTAATTGCGGATTCATTAATACTCCTTTTTCTAGCTTAAAGAACTAATGCCTTTTAAAACACAGTTCACATAAGCCCAAATCACATTCTAATTATTATCGGGTTAAAAAACAAATGTTATTTAAAACACCGTTCACGATAAACCCAAAAATCAATTCTATTTAAAACCCATTTCAAATCCAATTTATTTATTTAAAAATAAACGGGTTTAATTTTAGTTCAAAACTAGTTCATTTCGATAAAAATCTATTTTTATCTTTTCAAATATGGAGTTTTTTTTCCTAATTTTCCCAAATCATTTCTTATGATTTTACACAAATTATTACTATTTTTAATAATTTTTATCAAGGCCCGTACAGTCGATTTCCATCAACGGCCATCGAACTGCACTTGCAGCGACCTTTTCCAAATTTGATTTGGTTGTATCTCCAAATCCAATCGTTAGATTTCAAATTTCTAATATTCGTTAGAAAGCTCTTTTTGATACGAAACCAATGGTTCCAGTTTTAGGAGAATCCGACGGTCGGATCTCCCGTAATGTCCGTTCGAAGTCAATGGTCGAAATTCGCGAACTACCGCGGCGCGCCGCGTTCTATTCGATTCAATTCCAATTGGTTTTCTATTCGATTCAATTCAAATTGGTTTTCTATTCGATTCTATTCAAATTGGTTTTCTAATCGATTCAATTCAAATTGGTTTTCTATTCGATTCAATTCAAATTGGTTTTCTATTCGATTCGATTCAAATTGGTTTTCTATTCGATTCAATTCAAATTGGTTTTCTATTCGATTCAATTCAAATTGGTTTTCTATTCGATTCAATTCAAATTCGATTTCGTTTTCTTTTCAATTCAATTCAAATTCGATTTCTATTCAAATCAAATTCGAATTCATTTTCTATTCAATTTGAATTCATTTCAAATTGATTCAATAAAATTTCAATTTGAATTTTAATCTAATTTAACTTGAATTTTTATTTCAAAATATTATATTTTGAAATCACTTTTCAATATTCATTGTAAAACGAATAAAATCGATATAAATATCGTTCACGTCAAAATAGCGCAACTCTAATCAACACGGCTTTATATTTTTCAATAATTCCGCTATTCTATTCCACAAATGAATATTTATTTTTGTCAACACACGAATAATCTCAACGAATGAGTACTGTCCACGTGTGACTCTTTTTGTTATTTAATATATTTTTTATATGATAAAGATGTAAATCTTATTGTTAAAATATTTCGTTCAACACATGACTAATCTCAATGGATGAGTACAGTCAACACATGAACCTTTATTTTATAATATTTTTTTTTCTAGATTGGAATGAGGCCCAATCAATTACCATATAAAGTTAATTATATGGATTCCATACAACACATGTATATAATAGCAACGATAAACAATCAACCATCATCCAAAGTGCACTACACTGTATAAGCATCAAATATAGATATCTAACGCTTATAACAGCCTGTCAATCAATCGATCGACATACAACTAATTATTGGGATTAGTGTGTGTCGTATTTCGTCCCAATACCTGTATGGGGTTTCAAATCAACAAACACAGATATTATTTGTGCAGTTGGGCGATGTGTAAAATTTATCGTCCCAGTCAATGTCCTTCAAATAGGTGTACATAAACAAATCGTTCGATTTGTAAATGAATATTTATTTATCTACATTTACATTAAAAATTATATTTTTAACGATAAAACATTTTATTTCTACACATGAATAACTATTCAGTTCATTTACACAATAAAATGATATTTTTTATTTTTCTAACTTATTTTAGAAAATTTCGGCGGCATAACGGCACGATACTAGAAACGGGACAAGGCCTAGCCTTATCCCCGGTCTAGTGAAGGCTCACGCCATTCACACATCAATTAAATCCATTCCATTTCACCAAACAATTCAATTCAAACCAAATAATCTAACCAACTACACAACCAAACAAACAAGTCCATGGTCTGTGGACGATTGTGTCGGGTGCTACTAAACACCGTCTGCATCCTAGTATATATATATATATATAACTAGAAAAAGAAATTGAAGAGTGAGAAATTCTCACCAATAGCTATCCCCACTCCATGACACTTCATTAGTAGAAATCTTCATCGTTCTCGCCTTTTTTCCACTTTCGTTGCCCGTAGCCACAACATATATAAGAATCGAATTTTTACTTCGCTATTCAATATATAAAAATTGAATTTTTACTTCGCTATTCAATATATAAAAATCGAATTTTTACTTCGCTATTCAATATATAAAAATCGAATTTTTACTTCGCTATTCAATATATAAAAATCGAATTTTTACTTCGCTATTCAATATATAAAAATCGAATTTTTACTTTGCTATTCAATATATAAAAATCGAATTTTTACTCCGCTATTCAATATATAAAACTCCTATTTTTACTTCGCTATTCAATATATAAAAATCGAATTTTTACTTCGCTATTCAATATATAAAAATCGAATTTTTACTACGCTATTCAATATATAAAAATCGAATTTTTACTACGCTATTCAATATATAAAAATCGAATTTTTACTACGCTATTCAATATATAAAAATTCTATTTTTACATCGATGTTTATAAAATAAAGATTTCGCCTTTTCAAATATAAAGATGATATTTCTAATATTCCTATCATGTAAAAATTATATTTTTAATTCTCTACATAAACAAAAATCATATTTTTACATCTTCTATATAATAAAGATTATATTTTTAATACTTTAAAAATATAAAAATCATATTTTTATTATCAAAAATCACTTCTTTTTCCTAGCTAATGAACGAATAAAAATCTTTCTTTTACTTTGCTATTCAATATAGAAAAATCTAATTTTTACCTTGCTATTCAATATAGAAAAATCTAATTTTTACCTTGCTATTCAATATTTAAAAATCGAATTTTTACCTTTTCAAAGTTAAAATCGTATACTTTCCCTATTAAAAATCGTTTTAAAATTATACTGTATACATCAGAAAACTGAATTTAAATAAATAAATAAAAATAGAGAAGAGGGGAAAGAAAACCTTACAGTTGAAAATAGGAGAAGGGGGGCTGCTACCGCGCGTTGGAAGAGGAGGGAGGTCGTCGGATAGTCGCGGCATCGGTGGCAAGCGTCGGGGGGTGGGGGGGGGGGGGGGGGGCGTAGTCAGGTGGTGGCTTGATTTGGCTAGGCCGTGGCGGTTCTCTTGGATTGGTGGAGGTAGAGGTTTCAGGAAGGGGGAAGAAATGAGTGTGGAGCGTCGCTGGGCGGGGGGGGCGATGGCCGGAGATGGTCGTTGGCGGTGAGGAGGGTGGAGCGGCGGTGGGAGCTTGGGCGGCGCGTGTGGGGGTCTCCAGGAGGGTGGAGCGAGGTATAGGCGGTGGCGTGGAAGGAGAAGGAAGAAGAGGGTGGAGCTGCAGCTGAGGGGGGGGCACCTCGTGCGGCGACACGATGGAAGCTCCGTCGAGCGATTTAGGGCTCTGCCTTTTTTGTTTTTTTTTCTTCTGTTACGATTTTGAAAGGGGGGGCCAAGGTATAGAGAGAAAAAGATTTTTATTTATTAATTTATTTAATTTTGAAAAAGTTGACTTTTACATATGACCTCTAAACGAGGCCCACCACCTGTCGTCCATAGCTAATTACTCCCATTCCGAACACAATGGGAAATGTATCGTTCGCTGATTCGATCGTTTCGATCAGTTTCCGTTGAAATCAACATATAACTCTATATATTGAATTTGAACGCGTATTTCAATTTACCGGGGCCACATACTAATTAGAAAAATTCTCGAAAAATATTTTCTAGCTTCGTATTCACGATACGGTCCTAACAATACTAGTTTCGTCAAATTCTGAGACCGTTTGAAGAATGGCCATTTTCCAGTCGATTAAAATCAACTGAAACTGGTCAAACGCGTTATCCTTTGCCACGCTCACATATTGATTCGAAAAATTATCAAATTTGGAATCTAACAATAATTTGACATCACGAATCCAACAAAAGTGGTTTCGTCCAAATCCGAGGTCGTTTGCAAAATTCCCATTTTTAAGGGCCTGAATTTCATAGCGTCTATTCAGAATTTTCAACTGGACATATCTTTTGATTCCCGCTATGAAATCTCAATTTTTCGGATTCGTTGGAAAGATATTCCCAATTAGATCCTAATGATTTTGGTTTCACTAAAATCCGGATTGTTTTGCACCCGGTACATTCAATTGAAGTTTGAAATCAAATTATCGAACTACCGCGCCATTTTCAATTCTATTTATAATTATATATAATTATTTATATTCTAACGATGACGTATATAAATATATTCGTTCGATTTCCATTAAAAATAAATTTCTCGTCGATATTATTTAAAATAATCTATTTTAAATGATCAAAATTCACTGAAATTGCCAAAATAAAAATTTTAAACTGGCCCAGATTTCCGGGTTGTTACACATACGCTGATAAGAGACGAACCGATCTTGAGTTCAATGTTGGCGACATGGTTTTTATTAAGGTGTCACCGTTGAGAAACGTAGTCCGCTTTGGATCGGTAGGGAAGTTGGCACCAAGATTCGTAGGGCCCTTTTCAAATTACAGAGAGGATTGGGCAGATGGCGTACAGAATAAAGTTACCAGAGAAGCTCAGCGGAGTTCATGACGTGTTTCACGTTTCACATTTGCGTAAGTGTTTACACGATACGGCGGAAGTGGTAGAGCCGAGCATGCTCGAAGAATTGAAAGTAGAGCGCAATTCCACGATCAGATGAACTCCAACACGCATTCTCGGATCGGAGGTCAAAAAGCTTCGCAACAAAGAGGTCAAGTTGGTCAAAGTGCAATGGGGATATGATCAAAGAGACGCGACTTGGGAGCCGGAAGATAAGATGCGTACATTGTACCCTTTTCCTTTTTGAGGGTATGTTTTAATTTCTCCTTTTTCTGCCGCTTTGTTGATACTTGTCCTATCTTTTAGTATTATCTTTGCGATGACATCTTTGATCTTTAGTTAGGAAGAACACTATGGTTGAAACATGTGTTTGAAACATGTTATGCCTGATGGATGCAAATGGATGCAAGTGGTTGCTAGTGGTTGCTCGTGGATGCATATACACACAACTTAGGCACTCGATCGGCTCAATCACCTTCATGTTGCATACAAATGTGTGTGCATATTTAATTTTATGGATGTATAATGGTTGTGTCATCATATGGATGTTGCATTTTGATGAATGGTTGTGCACACATGTAGAAATAATATGTACCGATAAATTCTGTCGTATATATAATGGACGCATAGAACTATCATGATTTGCATTAAGGAGGTCAACTGAATTAGTAGACCGCCTGATTTTGCATTAGATAAGGAACATATACACACACTTCTTGCATATGTTCATACAATATTAGAAACTTTGTAAGGACAATGGATGCATGTGTTTGATGGTTGAGTAGATGGATGGTTGGATGTTAGGATATGCCTTCTCCTTAACTTGGAGATTTCAGGGGCGAAATCCTTTAAGGAGGGAATATTGTAACACCCCGTAATTTTAAATATTAAAATTAAAGAATACTTAATTGTAAGAATCAAGGGAAACGGGTTACGCCATTCTGTTCGTCTCGGAATTCTGGTTGAGATAGAGTCCGAGTTTGCGTAAATTGGACTTCGTATGAAGAAGTTATAGCTGTCGGAAGTTTCCAGAAAATTCAAATAAATTCAAACAGCTCGAAACATATTCAAAATTCAAATCAGAGGTCAGAAGCGGGCTGGGCAGGAAAATTCCCGCCCAGGACCCAGGTCGACCAGTGGGTCGACCCTAGTGTCGACCTCCCCCCTACAGGTCGACCTGGGGGTCGACCTAGGGGTCGACCTGCCCACCCGGGCAAATCTGAAAGATGACGATTTTGTGACTCAGTGCTGAGTTATTAGGGCTAAGGTGTCACTCTATCTTGACTGGATAGTCTTGATTGATTCTATGTTGATCGGATGGCCTAAATTAATCCTAAATTCTATATAAACACATGTAGACTCAAACCCTAAAACCAAATAAAAATTAGAACCATGGCTGTCATGCTATCACCTTGCAACCTAGAGTAGCCGCCACCAACTAGAGAGAAAGTGAAGCTAATCAACTCAACTCAACTCAATTTTTTAACAACAACAACTAATTTGTCTACTTCAAAGGCGAGCTAAATCAATTTCAGAACTCAGATTCCAGAACTCAAGACCTTCTTTGAGTTGTGAGTTCAATTCCTTTAATAAGATAATTAATAAGTTAATTGAGTTGAGTTATAAATCGGGTTATATGGCTATGTTGGTGAAACATTGGAAAAATGTGATATTTTGTGATATACGAGTGGAAACCCGTGCGATGCACGAAAGCATAAACTTTCGAGTGTTGTAGTTTGCATTTATGAATAAGGGGTGAGAACATGTTGTATTATAGCGAGATATATAATGTAAATGATACATTGACATGCACTAAATATGCCAAGGCCTACATTAATTTTCATATTTTGATTTTCCATTTACTGCTATGTTTAAAACCACATTAACCAAAAATGAATTCAGAGTTGATTTTTTGATCATATATTGTGTTAGTAGGCAATACATTTTTCTAAATAACCTTCCCAAATATACAATTAATGCACATCCAAATGTAGAAAGGTTTGTAGTAGGAAAAGTCATATTTGAGGTCTGCATGCATGAAATACGTTACCATTGCAATAACAAAATGCATTAAATGCTCCGAGGCCCACATTATTTTCCTTTCGTGCTTTTCAAATTGCAGTTAGCTATTTGATTAAATTTGTGGCATTTCACTATTTTTCAAACCTAATTAATTATGAATTATTTGATAATTAAACCATATTCAGATTTTTTTTCTAACTATCTCTTCAATAGGAACACACAAAAATACATTTATTTAATTATTTAAAACCTGATTAGTTATGAATTATATGAGAGACAAAACATATTCAAATAATTAGTTTTTTAATATTTTTTCTATAGGAACATATAAAAATTTAATATTCTTTGATATAACTATAACAACTGATAATTTTTTATGATAATATTTACACAAAATCTACTTATGTGTATTTGGTCCACCAGGATTTAAAGTGAGTATGTAAGCCAAAATCTTGTGTTGTGATCTTTTATGGTATATAAGCACATATTCATGTTGTATATTAATCTATCTAGTCAAAATTGTAATGCCACATTTACTATTATATGTAAAGCACACATTAAGCAAACATGAATTTAGAGTCAATGTGATGACCTTGTATTATCCAGGCATACTATTGTGTTTGTGGTCAATGTCCTTTTTTAAATATTTGTTTCAAATGTACAATTAATGCACTTATACAAATGTACATATAAAATACTATTGTGTTTTTAGTCAATGTCCTTTTTTAAATAATTTTTCCAAATGTCAATTAATTTACTTGTACAAATTTACATATACACATTGCTATAATTTTCGATTTAGAAATAACGTAAATAGTAAAACTTGCAATAATTACACACACTAAATGACCTTTAGCTCCATAGCATTTCAGTCCATGCATGTAATAAACGTTCACTAAACTACCAAAATAGTAATAAATACAAACAATCAGTACAGTTAATTCAGAAGTAAAAGCAATAAGTTAATTTTGCCATAGCAAGCCAAACCTATATTTTACATGCATACATCAAGTTAACTTTATATCCTTAAAAATTGATCTCCACTACCAAGTTTACTTCCCCACATTACAAACCTTACTACTCACGCTCTTTATTATGCGTTTTTATTTTTTCATTTGTATATTTCAAGTATTTTTATTTTGTTAACTAAATTACAAACTATGTTGCGTGTAACTTGATGAATGTTCAGAAGTGATGTTGAAGTAGCTTGTCATCCTCATTCATTAGTTTTATGGTTATACAGGAAAGCCTATATTCATTAATTAAGGAGGAAGGGAAAAGGGGATAAATGAGGACAGCGGGGTTACAAAAAATACTTAAGGGTTGTAACAGAGGTATAAATAGAGATCCGAACGAATAAAATAAAAATAAAAATGCATGATCAACGCATAACAAACAGGACAACTCATTTATTAGTTATATTTATGTTTAATATCATTGTTGAACAAAGCAATGTTTGATAGATGAAAAGTATGGTTTAAAATACTTCCATTTAAGAGTAGAAGTTAGTTTAATGATAGAGTAAGCCACATATGCATCTTGTCTAACCACTCGAGTAAAGTTGCTGGTACAAATTAATCATCTGAATCTTATAAGATTTCCACTGGTGAGTGTTGCTCTTCAATATTTGAATTCGCCAAAATGTTAGGTTTAACGAAGACTACTGGTAGTAGGGGAGCAATAACTGCCGGTTGAAGACTCTCTGTCAAATTGGACTGAACCATGTTGAAAGATGAACCTTCCTCTTCTTGTTCAATTTTGACTGCCTTAAGTTTCTTTTGTTGCGGTGATGGCATTGGATCATCTAATTCAATTTTTACCATCCTAATTGATTGCTTCTCTTTTCCTTTGGGCGTTTCCTCCTTTTGGGAAGTTGCTCAACTCTGCATTGTAAGCAAACAAAAAGCTAAGCAATAAATGAATGGACAAACTATATCATAAAATTCTGGTTAGCATAAATATCATAAATTTTCCATTTTTGATCTTAGCATAATATGTAGTTATGTTTGGGAATTTTTTTTCCAGTAAATATATTGAGAGAACCCGTAACTTCCCCGCGAAGGAAAGCATGAATACTTTGAGAACAAGACAAAATAGAACGCATACGGAAGAACATTTCATTGTTATTACAACAATTCCATCAGATACAAGAATATACAGAGTATAAATGAATAAATTACATTCGACAAATATCAGAGATTACAATAAGTTACATAGCAGCTGAAAAACATACAAAACACAACTGAAAGTGATACACGGATACAGAGCTTTTCGAGCATCGTTCCAGCAGTAAATCAGGACCCTGTGAATATAAATCTGCAAAACCAAAACTACTAGCTGCCCGTGTGGATAATAGGGGCACCCAGAGTTTAGGTTAAAACAATAAACTCCAGGTCAGTCATGGGACTGGTGTGAGAACTAAAACAGTTATTAATATTGGTTTTAAAGTTAGGTAAATCAAGGGACCACGCCGTATAACACGGAACGGGTTTCCTCCCAAGAATACCAGTGCATAGAACAAACAGCGCAATGCTAAATAAAGAAAAATGAAGCTGTTATAAGACCCAGGTCCCATCACACAATGCAACGCAAGCCGGAGGATAGGGTTTTCCCTTATAACAGCCAAAGCATGCTTGATACGTTTAAAACACATTATTTGATACTACAATAAGTGTATAGTGTCAAAACAATTCAAATCATAAATATCAATCATAGGCGGCATGGGTACCATCTATCATGTCGCCATACTAGTTCTACAATTAAAACCGCAATACACGTATTGGAAATTGGATTTCCGTCATGAGTCGAGGCAAGGGGCAAGCTCCTCTCCGCGTTCGAGACACTCTAGCAAATGCCTCAGGACCCCACTATGATCCTTGGAATCGGCTGGGCCGGTCCTCTCTTACTTTTGAGGATTGGCAATTCCTGAACACACGTTTCCCGGTCCTTACAGACCTATATCCGAGGCGCCTCGTATCCAACAACCACACAGGTGAAAAGTATATAAATATCAGGGCTGGTAGGTCACTGACACCACCCTAGCTAGAAAGAAACGTCGTGCTCTCCCAGCGGTCCGTCTCCCGTTTTTGACTCATACCGAGGTGTGAGGCTCGCGAATTCACGTTATACACAAAGCTACGCCACACAGGCCGTGCTTTGATCATCAACCACAAGACTTTGCTTTTCAACAGAAGCCTTGATCAATTGCCACTTACGCGTGCCACATTGGCAATTCACTCCATGCGACTGATGTCCATCGATATACAACCTCTGAGCTCGTATGTCTCAGAGAAGGGCGTTAAGCAAGAGAATAAATTCTCCGCCGCCAAACAGATGTATATTTAATAGAGATCAATCAACACAGAATAAAATCCAATGTCAGACACACAATCCATTTACAAGTTCGTTCTGGGTCTGAACGAAACCGGAGGCACTTTCCTCGCATATCCATCCATCTCCAAGTACGTATGGACGATCACCGACTGTTTCCCTCATCTTGGGTGTACAGCCCAATCAAGATCATCAGTAATCACCCAAACGATGTGAAGACTTCCGGTCTTCAACCACCGTCTTCATCTTCGACATCTCGTCGAATCGGTTATTCAGAATGGGTATAACCCGGCCTTCCTGAATAACCCACGTATATGATAAACAAATGTTACACAAACACAACGAACGCCTCATTCCAATTCAGAATATTCTTTTATTCACTAAATTACATTCTTAGGGAAATGTTCCCATTAATTTTATCCAAGATAAATTCTTCTAAATTTATTCTATAATCTTCCTTTGGATATCATTTCAAACTAGTCGGGATTAGCGAACCACACCGAAGTAATTATTTATTTTATTTCCCAATCCCAACCTATATATCCCATGGAGCAAAACTGGTGATACTCCACATCTAACACCACTGTGTTATCGGTAAAATTAATTACCATTTCACGTTCAAATCTAATTAAAGATTTAACTATCGCTTTGGAGCAAAACTGGTGATACTCCACTCTCGATCACTTTTCAAATTTGATAATTTAAATTATCAATTCACATTTTTAATCTAATTAAAGATTCATTAAAACTCCACTTAGTTTTAATCTTTCCCGAAATCGATATTTTGCCTTTAACTGGGTTAAAGAACCAATGTTATCTAAAACACGATTCACGATAAACCCAAATAACATTTTGTATTAAATACAAGGCTCTGAATAGAAAATATACCGGCTTATATTCAATATCAAATTCTGAAACCAACAAATATCGTATTGGAAATAACGATATAAAAGAAATCTTTCAAATTCCCAAAACAATATCTGTATAGTCACGAAATCCAACATCGAATTATTCCGAAGATAATTTCGATTCAACTCCACTTCCACTTCACCTATTGGGAATATTGATTATTTTTAAAATCACTTTCAAATTCAATTTATTTATTTCAAAAAAAATAAATTGATTTTAATTCTAGTTCAAAACTAGTTCATTTCGATAAAAATCTATTTTTATCATTTGAACTGTGGAGTTTTTCATCCCAGTTCTTTCCAATTCACATATTATAATTTTACACAAATTATAGATATTTTTAATAATTTTATCAAGGCCCGTACAGTCGATTTCCAACAACGGCCATCGAACTGCACTTACAGCGACCTTTTTCGAATTTGATTTGGACATAATTCCAAATTCAACCGTTAGATTTCAAATTTCTAATATTCATTGGAAAGCTCTTTTTGATACGAACCAAACGGTTCCGATTTTATGAGAATCTGACGGTCGGATCTCCCGTAATGTCTGTTTGAAATAAATGGTCGAAATTCACGAACTGCCGCGGCGCGGCGCATTCTATTCAGGCCATTATATTATATATATAATATATATTTCGTCGATTTCCATTTAAAACGAATTTTATAAATCGTTTTAAATTCGTTTCTAAAACAATTTCAACTTTCTTTTCAATTCAAATCAAAATTGAATTCTTCTTTATAAATCCGTTTTAAAATTCATTTCTATTCAATTCAAATTTTAATTCAATTTGAATTCATTTCAATTCACTTTCAATTCAATTTGAATTCATTTTCAATTCAATTCATTTCGAAATCGTTTTCAATTCAATTCATTTCGAAATCGTTTTCAATTCAATTCATTTCGAAATCGTTTTCAATTCAATTCATTTCGAAATCGTTTTCAATTCAATTCATTTCGAAATTTCAATTCAATTCATTTCGAAATTTCAATTTCAAAATATTTAATTTCGAAATCACTTTTCAATATTCATTATACAATGAATGAAATCGTTATAAATATCGTTCACGTCAAAATGGCGCAAAACTAATCAACCCGGCTTTATATTTTTCACAACTTCTTTATTTTATTCAACAAATGAATATTCATCCCATTCAACACATGAATATATATTTTTTTTTCAACCCACGACTAATCTCAACACATGAGTACTGTCAACACATCACTATTTTTGTTATGTAAAATATTTTATAAAACTATGGTATCTATCGTTTGATTTTCAATTAGACTTCTACTGGGAAGTAGTTCTAATTTTAAATATAATAAAGATGTAAATTTTTATTATATAAAATATTTCACTCAACACATGAACATCGTCAACACATGACTATTTTTATATTCAACACATGAATTTTCTTTTATAATATTCATTATTTTCCCGATTGGAATGAGGCCCAATCAATCACCATATAATGTTAATTATACGGATTCCATACAACACATGTATATAATAGCAATAATAAACAATCAACCATCATCCAAAGTGCACCACACTGTATAAGCATCAGATATAGATATCTAACGCTTATAACAGCCTGTCAATCAATCGATCGACATATTTAATCAATCAGGATGAGTGAACTTCAAATTTCATCCCAACACCCGTGTGGGGTTTCAAACAATCAAACACAGATTTTATTTGTGCAGTTGGGCGATGTGTAAAATTTATCGACCCAATCAATATCAGTCAAATCAGTGTATATAAACAAATCGGCCGATTTGTTTATAAATATTTATTTATTCACTTTCACGTTAAAAATTATATTTTTAACGATAAAACATTTTATTTTAACACATGAATTTCTATTCATTTCATTTATTCAATAAAATGATATTTTTATTTTTCTAACATATTTTAGAAAATTTCGGCGGCATAACGGCACGATACTAGAAACGGGACGAGGCCTAGCCTTATCCCCGGTCTAGTGAAGGCCCACGCCATTCACACATCAATCAAATCACTTTCGTTATGCAAACCACAAAATTTGGAGGAAGAGTCTAACCTAGCCTTACTCCTTCGCCTTATAACGGCGCACGTCTAATCCTAACCCATTTATCGATTCGATTTTCCACACCACAAACCACATTCAAACCAATATCGCAATCAATCACCAAACAGCCAAACAAACAAGTCCATGGTTTGTGGACGATTGTGTCGGGTGCTACTAAACACCGTCTGCATCCTAGTATATATATAACTAGAAAATAAGTTGAAGAGTGAGAAATTCTCACCGAAAGCTATCCAATACCACGACACTCCTATTGTAGAGATCTTCGTCGTTCTCGCCTTTTCTTCTCCTTTGTTGCCCGTAGCCACTACATAAATAAATCACACATTTTTATATTTCGATGTCTTTAAAATAAAAATCACATTTTTATTTATTCACTTTCAATTTAAAAGTCATATTTTTTTATAATCACTTCATATATTTAAAAATCGAATTTTCCACAACGCTACTGTATGGATAAAAATTATATTTTTATCTCGCTATTCTTCATATAAAGATCTCGCCTTTTCAAAAATATAGATTTCGCCTTTTCTAAATTAAAGATTTCGCCTTTATAAAAATCATCACTTGATTTCAACGTATATAAACTAAAAATCAGATTTTTATTTCGCTACATATACAAAGATGATATTTTTATATTCAATATCCTATAAAGATTATATTTTTAATACTTTAAGAATATAAAAATCATATTTTTACTTCACTACTCTTCTCAAAATATCGTCTTTTCTAATTTAAAAATCTCCCCTTCTCTAATTTAAAAATTGAAATCTTATTATCATAACCATATAAAGATTATATTTTTATATTGCTACTTTACAAAAATCACATTTTTCATCTTCCACAATATAAAAGATCATATTTTTATTATCTATATAATATGAAAATTATATTTTCAACCTTTACATACGATAAAAATTATATTTTTAACTTCCTTATCATATAAAAATCATATCTTTAACTTTCCTATCGAATAAAATTCAGTTTTTAAATTTAGAAAAATAAATAAAACTTGAATTTAAAACTTACATGGTTTTCAAATGGGGAGGAGGGGTCCTTGCGCTCGGTAGAGGGTTGTCGGGGTTGTCGGCTAGGGTTTCAGGCGGGAGGGGGTGCGGGCGATGCTGGGGAGGGCGCCTGAGGCGGTTGTCTTCATCGAAGGGCGGAGGGAGGAGAAGAAAGGAGGCGGCGGCAGGCAGGGCGGTGCGGTGGGTTGTGGGTGTCGCGGTTTTTACAGAGGAGCGAGGAGAGAGAGAGAGGATCGCGGGAGAGAGAAGCAGGAAGAGGGGCGGAGGATCGGAGGGGGGGTCGGCGCTAGGGCGCGGCGGCCCTGGTGGCAGCGGCGGTGGCGGCTTTGGTCCCCCCGTCGTTCGCCCTTTTTTTCTTTTTTTATTTTTTTATTTTTCGTTTCTGAATGAAAACGAGAGGGGGGGTTATATATATTTTTATTATTATTTTAATTAATTTATATTTCAAAAAGTTGACTTTTACATACGACCTCGAAACGAGGCCCACCGCCTGTCGTCCACAGCATATTACCCCTATTCCAAACACAATGGGATCTGTATCGCAGGTTGATTTGATCGTTTGAATCAGTTTCCGTTAAATTTACATTTAAATCAATATATTGAATTTTAAACGTACATTTCAAATTACCGGGGTCACATACTAACTCTAAAAATTCTCGAAAAATATTTTCTAGCTTCGTATTGACGATACGGTCCTAACAAAACTAGTTTCGTCGAATTCTGAGACCGTTGGAAAAATGGCCAATTTCCAGTCGATTAAAATCAACTGAAATGGTCAAAACACGTTTTCCTTTGCCACGCTCACATATTGATTCGAAAAATTATGAAATTTGGAATCTAGCAATAACTTGACATCACGGACCCAACAAAAGTGGTTTCGTCGAAATCCGAGGTCATTTGCAAAATGTCCATTTTTAAGGGCCTGAATTCCATAGCGACTATTCAGAATTTTCAACTGGACTTATCTTTTGACTCCCGCTATGAAATTTTGATTTGTCGGATTCGTTGGAAATATATTATCAATTAGATCCTATTATTTTTGGTTTCACTAAAATCCGGATTGTTTTGCACCCGGTATATTCAATTGAAGTTTGAAATCGAATTATCGAACTACCGCGCCATTTTCAATTCTATTTATAATTATATATAAATATTTATATTCTAACGACGATGTATATAATATATACGTTGAATTCTATATTCAAAATAAATTTCTCGTCGATTATATTTAAAATAATCTATTTTAAATATTCAAAATTCGCTAAAATCGCTAAAATAAAAATTTCAAACTGGCTCGCATTTTACGGGTTATTACATATATCCAAAAACCAATACGGAAGGAGATAGGAAAAAGTGAAGATGCAATGTTTCTTGATTTTGAAATTACGTTGTTTGCTACATAACCCATTGGTTTTGTAACAATGCAAGGCAATTGTTTAACCACGGACATTACTTGGAAAATATCATTAACTGCACGAAGATGTCGAGAATAATAATTGACAGGAAGATTTATTGCTCAATTTAAAAGTGGATAAATATAATAATACTGAATAAGATATAATTAATTGATAATTGATAATTGATCGATTAATTAGTCAATGATAAAATTAATAAATTTGCTGATGTCCACCTACATTAATTTGCTTCAACTTATATACAGACCAAGTGATTAAAATGGAGCCTATCTTTCCAAAAAAAATCATAGAATATACATTCCAACTTCTTAACTCATTAACCAACATGGGTTATAGAACCAATACCATTACATGATTCATTAAATTGTGTGAGCAAAAGTGAAAATGAGGAAAAAAATAACTGAATTCTATAAATAATTAATCACCGTCAACCTTCAGTTGTGAGACCAACCTGTTTTGCTCGAGTTATCACATTGGTCTTCGGTTAGCAGGCTGCTCGTGAAATATGAACATGCACAGCAAGGATGCGTGAATTGGAATACAAATCCTAGAAACAAAAGAGGTAAATTATAGTAAGAAAAAAAGTTTTGAACGTTATAAACATTTAGTTAGGACCGTTATAGTATGTGCTGATACAAAATATTGTATCTAAATAAAATAATTGTGGCATCCACTTTTGCCACCATAATGTTATAAAAGGGATAAAGTACAGTATTCAAAATATAAATAAAAATTCCTGTTAATTAAATTACTTTGGATTCTTAAAAGGGAAATAATGTGAAGTATTTTAGGAATCTAATTTGCAGTCTATATATGATTCAACTATAAAAATAACAATAAATGTTAAATTTCGTAAAAGGAGAAACTAAAATAAATTTGCCTAGACCTTCCTGTTGTGATTTTTAGTCTATAATTAGTAGAACCAAGTTTCAAGAAGCAAAATATCTTCATGATCAACATATCAATCTAATAAATCATTGAAGAAACAACTCCAGTACTAACACCGCCGGTCTAGCATCATGAACATCCATAGGGAAGAAAAAGCATTATAATACCAATAAAGAAACATTGAGTAAACAATATTTGAGCAATTATAGACGGTCTAATGTTTGAAAAGGAAGATGGTAACAATGGTTAGATTGAAATATGTCATTAAATTTTGTACATATCGATCATTGCCTTTTATATACCAACTAGCATAACCATGACTAATAGTTTATTCCCACAATTATAAATTCAAATTCAAAAACAATTAAAATGTACTTAAAATAAATATCTAACTTTAGTCTGAAAATGAAAGGAATGCAGATCCGAAATTCAGGTGGCTATGCTTTGATGCAAAAAGAAGTTAGAGTGGTGTAGATCCGAAATTCAGGTGGCTATGCTTTAAAGCAAAAAGAAGTTTAGGTGGTGACCGCAATCATCATATGAAAGGAAACTGTTTATTTATCAAAAGTTAAATTTTGGCATATGAATGATACATAGAGCATGCTTTCAGACAAAATGTATGGGTCATAAAAAAATTCATGAAAGAAATGATGTAACTATCCTAATGATGTGGTTGAAGGAACCATAGTGTTTCTTGATTGAAATAACAACAACATTCATATGAAGGAGAAAAATTAGAAGGAAATCAAATAATTATTAGCAGAAATTAAAAAGAGATTTAATATGAGCTACTTACTGTACGGTAGACTACATTACATATTATGGTATCAAGCAGGAAGAACATGTAAATATGAGAGGAGTAAATTTTCCCAAAGGTTTCCAGGTTATAGGAAACTGCATGGATACATCAAAAATGAAATTGATTAGAGTACACACTGGAAAATAGCTCTTATGCCACAGGTAGCACAAAGAAAACCGGAAGCAAGTAATGAAGAATGAAGCCCATTAACCACTGATGAGGTAAAGAAAAGATTGTTAAATTCCATCTGTAAATTTCAATTAGCTTAATGTAGTGGGAAATTCAGATGCACTCAATTAATAAGAAAATGACATGTCAATTTGTAGCTTTGGCCCCTGTATATTGTTTAAGATGCACTAATTTTTCACTTTTAATAAAAGATTTCCATATTAACTAATTGTGCTTTCCTCTTTATACATGTTTAGCAGGTATCTTTCATAAATGATTCATCCACAAACTTAACTTAAGGATCATTAGTTTTTGTATTCTTTTTTTTTCCTAATCACTTGCATTGTTTGGCAGTAAAAAAATAAAAAAAGAATTCCGAAATAAATGGATTGGTTCACAGAAAAGGAAAAAAAGGAAACAAAAGCAAAAGTATGAAATATTACAAAGGCTAAACCCATATAAACTTTCACGTACAACTGACAATCACCTATTGATTGTGTTTCATCGTAAACATGAGATTCATTTTTTCCAGAAAAAGTCACAAATATTTGCTAAATTTTGATTAATATATAATCGACTACAAATAAATTAGACTAACCGAGTTAGTGTGGGATCCATCGCATCGCTCATATGATACAGCCTTCTTGATTTCCATGATTAACACCAAGATCTGCATTTCAGTATGCCCTAATTTCGGGTACTGTAGCAGCATACGTTGAAAGATTTAAGATTGAGGCCCCTTCAATATGGTGTAAACGTGGAGTTGGTGCTCAGAAATCAAAGGGACAGAATGGAAGAGAAATGTAATGTCGTTAAGAAAACTGATTATTTGTCGTGTGGAAAACTGATAATTATTTACTCGGTTGTGAGATAAGTGGAACGGAAGTAGAAGGAGACCAAAATCGTGAGAGCAGTTATGGATTATGCGGTGTAAACGAAGGAGATCGTGGAAATAGATCAGTTTCAATCTGTTAATCAGAGCCATTCTTTATCTTTGGTGAGAATAAATCTCAGCCATTCTTTGTCTCCAAATAACCAACCAAGGCTTTTTGTTATATAGATGCTAGATAATGATAGTTTTGTTGTGGATCCCTTTTCATATGCCAAATCACCTATGTTCAACTTGATTCACGTTTGATATCATTTTATATGCAATTTTGGGTGTAGATTATATGCTAGTTTCTATATGAATTGTACACAAGTTTACATGTGAATCAAATAAAGTGACTATATGCAAGTTTAGGTAGAGATTGGATTCACATATATGCAAGATTACACCTTTAGATTTAGATCAATGACGTAGATAGTTTTATGCAAGTTTGTGACTATGGCCTATGCAAGTTTTGGAATGAAAACTATATTCATATATGCAAGTTTTAGGTGAAAAACTATGCTATATATATGCAAGTTCACACCTTTAGGCCTTTGTTTAGATTCATGACAATACAAAGTTTATGCAAATTATGTTGTAATCCTTATTTGCACGATTAGATCCATTTTGTGTGTTATGCAAATTTGCGATGTTTCTTCCCTTTTATCTGCTAGACTAATTGCTAGTCTAATATACATATATGTCATGATAAATGAACGAACAACGTGGGGACGATGGGGGTAATATCGAATATACACATATTGAGAATTAGCATAATGGCCTTGAAAAGACATACAATTAAATTAAAACATTAATTGGAAAAATTGGCATTTATGGAGATAATTGAGACAATTATGGGCATAAGTATATTTGGAATTCGTTGACAAATTTGAATAGGTACATTAATCCAATTTGGGGTTAAATGAAGATGTGTAATAATAAACCGCCTAAGACATGAGGTTAGACTCTTTTGTGGTGTAAGACTGCCCGGACCCGCCCGACAAATCCAGCAGCCACAAATGGAAGTCTAATGTGAGAGGTCAAACGTAACACCCCACATCCATTAAGGTCACTCACAAAGGGAATGCCTTAACTTCAATGGAGCATTATGGGTACTGGAACAGAAATATTACAAGACAGACATATATATAACAACGGAAAGTAAAGTGGAAGTACTTAAAATCATTTATTAAATATAAATGTTTACAATAAAAGCCCATCAACTTCCAATACCCAATTACATAGTTAAAATATCTGTCTTGCTCAAAAACAAAGAAGCATAAAAACAAACTATAGTATTCCCCAATAAAGCAAAGCAAGCCATAGCCAAGAGAAGTCCAAGCCATACATGAAAGAGCTTTGGAGCTTGGTAAGATCCGAACTAAGCTGTATTCCCACCTTGCGAACCTGGGAGAGGGGGGGGGGAACGGAAGAAAAAGAGGCGAAACAAAACGGGTCAGTCATAAAGACTGGGTAAGTCCTAGTGACTTTCAGCATAAAAATAGTTAAGGATAATATGGCATAGTAAACTGAAAGTAAACATAAGCATGATGACAAGATAAGCAACAGGCAGGATAACTAAGGATAACACGATGTGATTTTTGTAAAGTAACATCGCAAGGTTCCCATTCAAGATAAACTAAGTATAATTTCGTAAGATTCCTATCAAACATAACAAGACTCCTCTGCTTCGCCATTCAAATATTTCTATGAGATCTACTTGCTCTGCACCACCTAACTAGCATCTTTACAAGTGTCATACATGGAATGTTTCGTATTCCTACTAGTACTTCAACTAGTGTCCTATGTAACAAGGATCCTTACCCCCTACTAGTGTCCCAACTAGTAGCCCGTGTTATATAATAAGGTGATCCTGCCTACTGAACATAAGTGATAATAATAATGGTAGTTTCGTGTACCCCTAGCTGCTGTCATAGGTGCCGCCTGCTCCTATATCCACTAGTGGTACCCACTACCCTCCCCATTCTAATTACAATATTCATAATATGGTAGCTGTACTCCTAGCTGCTGTCATAGGTGCCGCCTTCTCCTATCTCCACTTATCGTACCCACTACCTTCCCCATTCGATCGGCTCACTAACTCGTAGATACCCGTGCTGGCCCCACAGTGGGGTGTATCATTCCACAAAGTGGCAACCCGATACAACGGAGATGCACGGCTTATACCTACACGATGCAACAACGTCTTACCAACCAGCCCGGGTCCACACACGCATATGAAGCCCGCTGGACTTGCGTTGCCACCGCTAACCCGTTTTGACCTCTTACAATCAAACCCAGTATGCGTGTCCCGTCCTCGACATGGGTTGAGCTCACAAAGATACGTAATGGGCTACTGGTCTGAAAAGGGTCCCCTTTCCTCGACACAAGCTTCCCACCTATGCTTGGTCCCCTCTAGTAATTCTTACTTAACCGCTTATTATTCATGTCCACTTACATGCTTAAATTTTGGTTAAGTATACACCAGTTATGTCTTACATGTTACCCATGTCCTCCACTTAACCCCTACATCATCCTCATGTCTTAATACATGCTTTATCTTGGTTAAGTGCTTATAGGTTATACTTTACATGTCATTCATATTACCCCCAACGTCTGGGTTTAACCAAGCACCTTGGCTTTATCTGCCCTTAGACCCTATGTCTATCCATTAATTATGCGCTTGTGCTACCTCATCAGTTTTATCATTCAACTTGGTTATTTCCATTCGTACCAACCTTCAACTTTGCTTATTAATTCAGTTCTTAACTTGCACTCTATTAAGTCCATTAATAAGCCCACAACATGTTATTCCTATGATTCATATATTAATCCCCGTTATGGTACAATAACATGTTCTTATTCAATCTTTACAACCAAGAACCCCTTAACTTACAAACACGCTGGAGAGCGAGAGAATGATTCCCTAAATACCAACCCCGAAGACCGGAATCAACATCAGATTGATACTCAGAGGATTATCCAACCTAACCAATGTTTTGTTCCTTTTTATAATATAACTTATGTCGCCTTCAATTGTAAATTCATTCTTGTCTTTACATATTTCTTAATCTACAATGAAGCATATCTTTCCTTATTACATAAGTTATCTCATCTTATCTATTGTTCCGCCTAACTTACTTTATTCCATAAGTTATCATTCCCACTTAGGCATTAATTAAGATTTACTTAACTCAACCATTCATGTCATAACAGTTAAGTGTCATTAGCCTGGTCATGTTACTTAACCCACCTATTCATGCCATATTGGTTAAGTGTCATTAGCCTAATCATATTACTTAACCCACCCATTCATACCATATTGGTTAAGTGTTCTTAGTTTACTTAACCCTATCCACTGGTCTAATTACCATGTTATGTTGGTTAAGTATTACTATTCGTATTTCCACATGTCACACACATGTCACCCACTTAAGCCCCAATTCCCACCACATGTTTCTCTGGTTAAGTATTTCTTAATTCATTAAGGCCGTAACCCTATAAAGACCTCTCACATTAGACTGACATTTATGGCAGCTGGATTTGCCGGGCGGGTCCGGGCAGTCATACACCATAAAAGAGTCTAACCTCGTGTCTTTACAACTGTTACGTTTTTGATTTGGGCCTAGGACCTCTCACATTGGGCTACCATTTGTGACTACTGGATTCGCCGGGCGGGTCCGGGCAGTTTTACATCACAAATGAGTCCAACCTCATGTCCAAAGCATTGATTATCGCTTATATTCATTTACCATAGTCTTAATAATTTCCCTATTCAAATTATTAATTAATTCCTAATTTAAGGATGTCCATAATTGACTCAATTATGTTTATCAATTAATGGTATGCAAAATCATACCAATTTTACCACAATTTATCTTATGCCATTAAAGGCAACTTGTCTCAATCTATATTTATCCCTCCTTTAAGGCTATTACGTTTCAACTACCCTAAACCCACTTAGGCGTGTTCATATTAGCACCTTTTCAAGACATAAATTATCATATGCGATTCAACTACAAATCTCACATAATTAACATATGCCCAAGTTCGAGATTACATATCAGTTTTACATATACCCAATTAATACCAAATCCACATATGTTCAGTTCATGCCGTTTTATACGTATGTCAATTTTTATATCAATTTACACATATCAAGTTCTAGCCAAAAATTACATATGCCAATCCCAATTCTTACAATTACCATTTTAATGGCCATATACAATTATCCAATTCTATATTATGCCTTCGATTCTACCAAACACACATATATATAACTAGGAAATATCTCGGTATTTCCCCTGTATCCAATCGCACATAGATCGCAGTTTAAGCCTAGGTCCGAAATTGACCTAGGTTCATCAAAGGAAAATAAATAGGGGGAGGTAGAAGTTGCAATGAAACAAGATCAGGGAGAAAACAACATAGATCGTCATGATAGGCATAAAGATTAGATCTTGATAATAATATTAACATGAATCCAAGAAACTGATTTACAACGATTGAATAGAGCATGAACTAGACATAAGAATGGAGATGAACAAGTCTCAAAACTCAAGGTTCAAAGGTAAATAGGAATAGATCCGAATTGATAAACATGCTTATATCCAATTACACTTTATTCCATAGCCGTATTAAAATTAAGTATTTTAATCTAAAAAGTAACTAGAACTTAGATAGCATGGCTAGCGAATTAAGAACTGAAATCGACGCAGAAACGTTGTAGAGTTGTTGGTTCATCCCCTAGAATTGTTGTAGAAGTCTTCATCTTTGCATTGGATTGCGTATGAAAGCTTAAGAAGAAGATTAGAGACGGCGACCATGACCAAGAAGGATTTCAGCTGAATAATGGTTGCTAGATGTGTTGTAGTGAATTAGGGTTTAGGCATCAAGGGGTTTATATAGGATTTAGGACTAGTTTAGGCCTTTATATTAACCCTAGTTTAGATCTGAACCATCCAATCTCGTCACAGGCCAATAGAACAGACCCAAAGGAGCAAGCAGGTGCACCAGGCCAACCTGGCCCGACCAAGGAGGTCGACCCCGAGGTCGACACCCAGGTCGACTGCCCAGTCGACCTGGTCCTAGTGGGGTCGACTCCGCAGTCGACCTGGTGGGGCTAAATTTGAAATTTGAAAATTTGTTTTCGTTTTCTGATTTTTCGTGAAACTTCTAAAGGCCATATCTTGGTCATACGGACTCCGATTTACGAAATTTCGGACTCGTTTCCAACCAGAATTCTGAGACGAACGCAACGGCGCTAACAATTTCTCTTGATTCTTATTTTAAAATTTAATTCTGCCTTGATTCTTGTATTAACCTGTTATAAAAATTCGGGTTGTTACATTCTCCCCTCCTTAAAGGATTTCGTCCCCGAAATCTTCAAGTTAAGAAGAATGTGTCCAACCATCCAATCATCCATCTACTCAATCATCAATCACTAGCAATCAATGTCCTTAAGAAATTTCTAATGCTGTATGAAAATATGCAAGAAGAGTGTGTGTATGTTCCTTGTCTAATGCAAGTGATCAGGCCTGATTGATCTTCTAGATGCAAAATATGTTTAGTGCCATGAGTCCAACATGTATGCAAATAGTCCTAGTCACATAAACACTATATGTGTGCACAAACATCCATCCATATGCAACATCCATATGATAACACATTCAATTTCATCCAAAAACAAGGGTAAACACTCATGCATATGCAATATGAAAGGTGACTGAGCTGATCTAGTGCCTAATGTGCGTGTATATGCATCCACGAGCAACCACTAGCAACCACTTGCAACCACTTGCAACCATCAATCATTACATGTCTCAAACACATGTTTACACCCAACTGTTCCTACCTAAAGATATAATCGAATGATAGAAGCAAGTAAAAACTCTGGGCCCATCAAAGCTGGAAATCTACGTCACATATATACTGATTAGGAGAAGAATTCCCTAAGCACCAGCCCTGAAGACCGAAATCAACATTAAACTGACACCCAAAGAAATTCTCAACCCAACCGATATATACGTGATTCTAGGAAACCAAGCATGATGGACTCCTTTTAGGTCATAAGAAAACCCTTCCTTAAACCAACCCGTATCCTATTAAACCCAAAAGGTTTAATTAACCCAACGAACACCCTCAAGCCCCAACATGTAAAACTAACAGATGAATCATACTCCCTATTGGGTTTGCAACAGAAATTGGATTGAGAATAGGACCGAGAGGATATACACAAAAGATAGCATGCAAGTAAGCTCTACAAGAAAAAGGAATCAAGAATATACTCTTAAAAAGAGATGTGATGCACGAATCTAGTCTTCAATCTTCTAAGTCGCATTTCCTTGAGCTTAACTCCATTGTGCTTTGACCGACTTTAACTTCACAATTTCATAGCTCCTTGATTCTTATTTCCAAAATATGAGTTGGAACTCATTTCTCTATTTCCTCTTGTTCCATTTTCACTTATTCTCATTTTAGTATACTCGGCTTACACATAACAGCGTACTCATGGTTTCACACAAGCTCTCCAAAATTCAGTAGTAAATCTTGGATCTCATTCACTTACTAGAAAGTATTCCACATAGATGAATTATCCCTTGAAAACAAACAAATGTCAACCATGTTGCCCAATGTACTCACTTAGGTGACTCTCTACAACTCATGCATAAGCGAAATGATCCATCCGCCTTAGTGGCGAACACTACTCAAGCGGATCAATAAATGTATCTAGAGATTCTAGGTAACTAAGCATGGCAAAAACCTTAAGGGTTACACTAGACTTCGAGGGCATTACCGAGGTTAGTCAAGAGTCTAACTACCCTCCTTTCAAAACTGAGAATGGCACCCTTATTGGATAACCACTTCATCCCTAGAATCAACCCATAGCTCACAAAAAGATGAGCATTCCTTCTAAACTCAACACTTAGCATAGACATTCTCAAATCCTAACAAGTCATGAATTAACGAGCCGATTCCCCAACAGGATTTGAGACAAAAATGGGATCCTCTGCTACGCTAGTACTAAGGTGCAGAGACTCAACTATCGAACCAGAATTAAAAGGATGAGATGTACAAAAACAAAGTTCTAGAGGGATGATAGAAAAGAAAAGATAAACCTTTAACGGTAACGTTACCTCCTCCCTTAGGTACGCTAGTAGTGAGAGCATACAATTGCCCTCTCGACGATCCTGTCCTTTGCCCTTGTTCTTGTCCTATAATAGTTAACTACACTCCCTCCTTACCATACTAAAGATACTCTCTCTTGTCATGGGTTCTACTATTCTTTCACTTTGGCCTCTTTCCTTTCACCTTTTTCCTCCTTCGTGGATTAAGCTATAACAACTAGTCTCTTGTTCTTACTATCCTTGTATAGTTTGTTGACAAGTCCTTAGAAGCTACCTCCAACGCACGAAACTCTACACAACTTGAAATAAGATTAGATGCAGATGGAACTACTGCGGCTACAGATGGAGGTTGGGCACTTCTTTGCCCTCCGACATATGTAGGATGCCTACGAAACTATGGTGAAATGAGAGAGAAGAGATTTCAAGAGAGAATCAAAAGATAGTACATAAGGCTTTGGGGAATATGCCTTTTAATCAAAACAAAATTTTCTTGAAAATTTGCTTCTTTGTAAATGTTTTGAAAACTAGTTCAGAAGGTTTTTGAAAACTTTTGCCCAGTCTGGTAACCTTCTGCTCTGATACCAAATGTAACACCCCACATCCATTAGGGTCACTCACAAAGGGAATGCCTTAACTTCAATGGAGAATTATGGGTACTGGAACAGAAATATTACAAGATAGACATGTATAAAACAGCGAAAAGTAAAGTGGAAGTACTTAAAATCATTTATTAAATATAAATGTTTACAATAAAAGCCCATCAACTTCCAATACCCAATTACATAGCTAAAATATCTGTCTTGCTCAAAAACAAAGAAGTATAAAAACAAATTGTAGTATTCCCCAATAAAGCAAAGCAAGCCATAGCCAAGAGAAGTCCAAGCCATACATGAAAGAGCCTTGGAGCTTGGTAAGATCCGAACTAAGCTGTATTCCCACCGTGCGAACCTGGAGGGGGGGGGGAGGAAACGGAAGAAAAAGAGGCGAAACAAAACGGGTCAGTCATAAAGACTGAGTAAGTCCTAGTGACTTTCAGCATAAAAATAGTTAAGGATATTATGGCATGAGTTAACTGAAAGTAAACATAAGCATGATGACAAGATAAGCAACAGGCAGGATAACTAAGGATAACATGATGTGATCTTTGTCAAGTAACATCGCAAGGTTCCCATTCAAGATAAACTAAGTATAATTTCGTAAGATTCCAATCAAACGTAACAAGACTCCTCTGCTTCACCATTTAAATATTTCTATGAGATCTACTTTCTCTTCCCACCTAAATGGCATCTTTACAAGTGTCTTACATGGAATGTTTCGTATTCCTACTAGTACTTCAACTAGTGTCCTATGTAACAAGGATCCTTACCCCCTACTAGTGTCCCAACTAGTAGCCCGTGTTATATAATAAGGTGATCCTGCCTACTGAACATAAGTGATAATATTAATGGTAGTTTCGTGTACCCCTAACTTCTGTCATAGGTGCCGCCTGCTCCTATCTCCACTAGTGGTACCCACTACCCTCCCCATTCTAATTACAATATTCATAATATGGTAGTTGTACTCCTGGCTGCTGTCATAGGTGCCGCCTGCTCCTATCTCCACTAGTCGTACCCACTACCTTCCCCATTTGATCGGCTCCCTAACTCATAGATACACATGCTGGCCCCACAGTGGGGTGTATCATTCCCCAAAGTGGCAACCTGATACAACGGAGATGCACAGCTTATACCTACACGATGCAACAACGTCTTACCTACCATCCCGGGTCCACACACGCATATTAAACCCGTTGGACTTGAGTTGCCACCGCTAACCCGTTTTGACCTCTTACAATCAAACCCAGTATGCGTGTCACGTCCTCGACATGGGTCGAGCTCACAAAGATACGTAATGGGCTACTGGTCTGAAAAGGGTCCCCTTTCCTTGACACAAGCTTCCCACCTATGCTTGTTCCCCTCTAGTAATTCTTACTTAACCCCTTCTTATTCATGTCCACTTACATGCTTAAATTTTGGTTAAGTATACACTAGTTATGTCTTACATGTTACCCATGTCCTCCACTTAACCCTACATCATCCTCATGTCTTAATACATGCTTTATCTTGGTTAAGTGCTTATAGGTTATATTTTACATGTCATTCATATTACCCCCAACGTATGGGTTTAACCAAGCGCCTTGGCTTTATCTACCCTTAGACCCTATGTCTATCCATTAATTATGCGCTTGTGCTACGTCATCAGTTTTATCATTTAACTTGGTTATTTCCATTCATAACAACCTTCAACTTTGCTTATTAATTCAATTCTTAACTTGCACTATATTAAGTCCAATAATAAGCCCACAACATGATATTCCTATGATTCATACATTAATCCCCGTTATGGTATAGTAACATGTTCTTATTCAATCTTTACAACCAAGTACCCCTTATCTTACAAACACACTGGAGAGAGAGAGAATGATTCCCTAAATACCAACCCCGAAGACCGGAATCAACATCAGATTGATACTCAGAGGATTATCCAACCTAACCAATGTTTTGTACCTTTTTATAATATAACTTATGTCGCCTTCAATTGTAAATTCATTATTGTCTTTACATATTTCTTAATCTACAATGAAGCATATCTTTCCTTATTACATAAGTTATCTCATCTTATCTATTGTTCCGTTTGACTTACTTTATTCCATAAGTTATCATTCCCACTTAGGCATTAATTAAGATTTACTTAACTCAACCATTCATGTCATAACAGTTAAGTGTCATTAGCCTGGTCATGTTACTTAACCCACCCATTCATACCATATTTGTTAAGTCTCATTAGCCTAATCATATTACTTAACCCACCCATTCATACAATATTGGTTAAGTGTTCTTAGTTTACTTAACCATATCCACTGGTCTAATTACCATGTTATGTTGGTTAAGTATTACTATTCGTATTTCCACATGTCACCCACTTAACCCCCATGTCCTACCACATGTTTCTCGGGTTAAGTATTTCTTAATTCATTAAGGCTGTAACCCTATAAAGACATCTCACATTAGACTGACATTTATGGCAGCTGGATTTGCCAGGCGGGTCCGGGCAGTCTTACACCATAAAAGAGTCTAACCTCATGTCTTTACAACTGTTACGCTTTTAATTTGGGCCTAGGACCTCTCACATTGGGCTACCATTTGTGACTACTGGATTCGCCGGGCGGGTCCGGGCAGTTTTACGTCACAAATGAGTCCAACCTCATGTCCTAAGCATTGATTATCGCTTATAATCATTTACCCCAGTCTTAATAATTTCCCTATTCAAATTATTAATTAATTCCTAATTTAACGATGTCCACAATTGACTCAATTATGTTCATCAATTAATGGTATGCAAAATCATACCAATTTTACCACAATTTATTTTATGCCATTAAAGGCAACTTATCTCAATCTATATTTATCCCTCCTTTAAGGCTATTACATTTCAACTACCGAAAACCCACTTAGGCGTGTTCATATTTGCCCCTTTTCAAGACATAAATTATCATATGTGTTTCAACTACAAATCTCACATAATTAACATATGCCCAAGTTCGAGATTACATATCAGTTTTACATATACCCAATTCATACCAAATATATATATGTTCAGATCATGCCGTTTTATAAGTATGTCAATTTTTATGTCAATTTACACATATCAAGTTCTAGCCAAAAATTACATAAGCCAATCCCAATTCTTACAATTACCATTTTAATAGCCATATCCAATTATCCAATTCTATATTATGCCTTCGATTCTACCAAACACACATATATCGAACTAGGCAATATCTCGGTATTTCCCCCGTATCCAATCGCACATAGATCGCAGTTTAAGCCTAGGTCCGAAATTGACCTGGGTTCATCAAAGGGAAATAAATAGGGGGAGGTAGAAGTTGCAATGAAATAAGATCAGGGAGAAAACAACATAGATCGTCATGATAGGCATAAAGATTAGATATTGATAATAATATTAACATGAATCCAAGAAACTGATTTACAACGACTGAATAGAGCATGAACTAGACATAAGAATGGAGATGAACAAGTCTCAAAACACAAGGTTCAAAGGTAAACAGGAATAGATCTGAATTGATAAACATGCTTATATCCAATTACACTTTATTCCATAGCCGTATTAAAATTAAGTATTTTAATCTAAAAAGTAACTAGAACTTACATAGCATGGCTAGTGAATTAAGAACTGAAATCGATGCAGAAACGTTGTAGAGTTGTTGATTCATCCGCTTGAATTGTTGCACAAGTCTTCATCTTTGCATTGGATTGCGTATGAAAGCTTAAGAAGAAGATTAGAGACGGCGGCCATGACTAAGAGGGATTTCAGCAGAATAATGGTGGCTAGATGTGTTGTAGTGAATTAGGGTTTAGGCATTAGGGGGTTTATATAGGATTTAGGACTAGTTTAGGCCCTTAGACAAACCCTAGTTTAGATCTGAACCATCCAATCTCGTCACAGGCCAACAGAACAAACACAAAGGAGCAAGCAGGTGCACCAGGCCAACCTGGCCCGACCAAGGAGGTCGACCTCTAGGTCGACACCCAGGTCGACTGCCCAGTCGACCTGGTCCTGGGGGGTCGACTCCCCAGTCGACCTGGTGGGGCTAAATTCGAAATTTTAAAATCTGTTTTCGTTTTCTGATTTTTCGTGAAACTTCTAGAGGCCATATCTTGGTCATACAGACTTCGATTTACGAAATTTCGGACTCGTTTCCAACCGGAATTCTGAGACGAACGCAACGGCGCAACCCGTTTCTCTTGATTCTTATTTTAAAATTTAATTCTGCCTTGATTCTTGTATTAACCTGTTATAAAAATTCGGGTTGTTACATCAAAGGCCTGAATTAAATGCGTGAAGGTTGTAAAGACACGAGGTTAGGCTCGTTTGTGGTGTAAGACTGCCCAGACCCGCCCGGCAAATCCAGCTGCCACAAATGCTAGTCTAATGTAGGAGGTCTTTACAAGGTTACGGTGTTAATGAATTTAGAAACACTTAAATAGATAAACATGTGGTGGGACATGGGGGGTTAAGTGGGTGCTTTGGGTGGCTTGTGAAATTAAGAGGGTGCCTTTGGTGGCATGTGAAATGCGATTAGGTGCACTTTACCAAGATTGAAACATGTAAAAAGACATGAATAAGAATGGGTTTAAGTGGGGAATAACCTTAGAGGGGACCAAGCATAGGTGGAAAGCTTGTGTCATGCATGGGGGCCCTTTTCAAACCATTAACCCATTAAGTATCTTTGTGGGCTCGACCCAAGTCGAGGACGGGACACGCGTACTGAGTTTGATTGTAAGAGGTCAAAACAGGTTAGCGGTGGCAACACAAGTCCAACGGGGTCATATGCGTGTGTGGGCCCGAGCTGGTAGGTAAGACGTTGTTGCATCATGTAGATATAAGCCGTGCATCTTGGTGGTATCGGGTTGCCACTTTGGGGAGTGATACACCCCACTGTGGGGTAAGCACGGGTATCTACGGGTTAGGGAGCCGATCGAATGGGGGTAGTGGGTACACCTAGTGGAGATAGGGGCAGACGATACCTATGAAGGTAGCTAGGGGTACATGAAACTACCATTATCATTATTAAGTTCTGTAGGCGGGATCAACTTTTAGGGTGTTTGGTGTGGTTCAATGTAGTAATTATCTTATAGTGATTCGGTGCACCTTTAACATTATATTTGTTCATCTTATTTCCTTTGTTTGCTCTATCATACCCATTTGTCCACATTCATTTCCCTATTTTCCAGCTTATGCCTTATCCTAGTTGCTTAATGATTATATTGTTAAAGTTATTGCACTCGCCATACTTTATGTCTGACCCCTTTGTTTCCACCTCTTTTCTTCCTCCCCCCCCCACCAGGTGCTTAGGGTGGGACTAGTACTAGTGGAGCTTGATTTGGATAGCTTTATCTCTTTCTTTTGGAAGTTGCTTGGATCGCTGAAGTAAAAGTTCATCCTATATTATTTAAGGCTATTTTATGTTAGGGTTATGTCTTTTATTTTATGTACTCTGATTTAGTCAAGATGGATATTATGTACTTGACTCTAGTCTTTAGTTTATGATGATGTAATCAAACTTTTTTGTTTACTGCTGCAATGAATGAAGTTTTGAATTTTTAAGTACTGTTTTATATTTGTCTTTTTGTTAAGTTTCTGTTCTATATACACTTAAAATGCTCCATAGAAGTTAATGCATTCCCTTTGTGAGTGACATTAATGTGGGGTGTCACATGAATCGATTAAGTGCAACTACTTTCCCATTAGGGCTTTGAAGATCTTTCTTTGTCCTTGGAGCTCGCATTTCCAGTAAGGTTGTGACTTGAGAAGGATTTTCTTTAATGCCTCTAGCATTGACTATGAATCCAAGAAACTTTCCCGACGTAACTCCAAATGAGCATTTTAGCAGATTTAGCTTCATTCCATACTTTATGAGGATATGAAACATTTCAGCCAGATTTTCAAGAAGATCCTCAGCCTTCTATGATTTCACCAGCATATCATCTACATAGACTTCCATTGTGTTCCCAATTTGGGATTTAAACATGGAGTTCACAAGGCGCTGGCATGTTACCGCCGCATATTTCAGCCCATACGGCATTACATTGTAGCAATACAGGCCTCTTTCCATTATGAAACTCGTGTTTTCCTCATCCAATTTATGCATCATAATGTGATTATATCCAGAGTATGCGTCCATGAAAGATAATAGTTCATGCCCTGCTGTTGCATCAACAAGTTGATCAATTCTGGGGAATGAGAAACTATGTTTAGGACATGTCTTGTTGAGATCTGAATAATCTATGCCACCCTCCATTTGCCGTTGGACATTTTAAAAGGACCGGATTGGAAACCCAATAAAGATATGTAGATTCTCGTATGAACTTATCTTGAACAACGTATCCACTTCTTCTTTTAATGGTATAGATCTTTCTGGTCCTTGAACTCGCCTATGTTGCTTTATTGGAGTTAAACTTGGATTAACATTCAATTTATGCACTATCACATCACATGAAATTCCATACATGTCAGAATGTGTCCAAGGGAAAACAACTAAATTTACTTTTAAAAACAAGAATAATTCTTTCTACAACTTTAGGCCCAGCTAGGAACCTATTTTCAATACTTTGTCACGATCCTTGCCATGCACTGGGATTTAGATTGTGGCTTCAGCTAATGCCGCTCTGTTTTCCTCCACACTTTCTTTTCTGGTGTCCATTTCCTTCTAAGCTCTACTGTTCTCGCCAGTGTGGTGGCCCTGACGTAATTGCTACAAGGGAGAGTCATGAATGCGGAGCGGAGCCTCCGCATTCTTCTTCGTCTCCTTCTTCCTAGCTTCAACCAGTTCTGCCATGTAGCACTCTCTTGCTGCCTTCTAGTCACCCTTAATCACGTCGACTCCATTTTTAGTAGGAAATTTCATGGTCAAGCACCATGAAGCCATTTCCATCTTGAATGCGGCAAGGGCTGGTCTCCCGAGGAAGGCATTGTAGGCAGAAAGCTCATCGACTATGACAAATCTTGCTTCATGGCAACCTTCTGTTCTCCTTCTCCATTTGACGAGCAAGTTGATGACGCCAATCGGCTGAGGGGGTTGCCCCATGAAACCACGGATCTTATTCCGGCAAGCTCTCACATTGTCCATAGAAAGATTCATCTTGTTGAATGCATTAATGAATAGAATATTGATAGATGCCCTACTATCAACCAACACCCTTCTCACTATGGCTAGATCCAAACCGATGGTAACAACCATGGGATCAACTGTTAATGTTAGCAATCAGTGTGAGTCTCTATCTCCGAACACAACATCATCCCATAATGTCTTTAGCATTTTTGCGGGAAGGGCATTGTTGGCGACCATAAGTCCTTCATTAGGAAGGCTTTTCATTCCTTTATTATACCTTACGGTGTCTCCCTAGCTTCTCCCGGCTGGATGGGGTACACCTGAAATTGTGTTGATGATCGGTCTTGGAATAACAGCAACTGGAGTACTCTCGCTTTGTTTAGGCTATCCCGCAGATGTTCCCTGTCCTTGAGCGGCTTGAGTATTCCGCAGATTTTTCATATATTTTTGGAGTCCATTCTTCCTTATTAACTCTTCAATCAGGTTCTTCAAATGCCTGCATCATTCGTATGTTGGCCTGGTTGGTTATGAAACCGGCAGAACCTGCCTTACTCTATTGCGACATCATTGACCTTTATTTGCAGTGGCGTTGGATATTCCTCTGTATCCTTGGTTGCTATGTAGATATTTTCCATGGTGTCATTGAGAGGAGTCAACTCAGAATTCTTAAAGAAGTGGAGTTTCTTGTTAGCTCGATTATCCTTTTCGTCGTTGCCTCTTTTCTAACCACCAGAGTTCTTTTGTCCATTCTGCACATTAATATCTTTCTTCTCACGTTGTGAACTACTTTCAGGAATGTCTAGGGCATAGGCTGGATCTTCATCAACACTCATGTATTCTTCAACTTTATCGAATAGTTCCTCGAGTGTGGTCGGCTTCTTCTTTTTGATCCATCTCCCAAACTTGGTCTTTTTGCATATAGCTCCCTTCAAAGCCATCAGAACCAGGCGAGGTTCATTATTTCTAACTTCGGATGCAGCCGCATTGAAGAGAGTGAGGAAACCTTGATGGATTCTCCAAGTCTTTGCTTAAGCTCGTTTAACTCCATGACATCCTGTACCTTGGTGGCTTTGAGCCTGAATTGCTCTCTGAATAACTTGGCTAAGGTAGCGAAATCATCCACAGACTTTGGTGGCAACTTTGTGAACCAGAGAGAAGCCACCCCTTTGAGATAAGTTGGGAAATAAAGAAACTTTAGCTCATCTGTGGCACGTGCCCCATCCATGTGTTGGTCATAATTAAATAGGAACACGTTGGGATTGCCGATCCCATTATAGGCTTGCACCATTTGAGGTTTGAACTTCTTTGGATATGGAGCCATCTTGATCCTCTCCGTGAGTGTGGTTTTTATAGGAGCGAACCTCACTCTTTCTCATCATCCTGCCTTTTCAAGCTTTTCTCCATGATCTAGCTAACCATTTCCGATTTGCGCTCCTCGTCATTGTGTTGGTCCATGGGGCGGACGCCATTCTCCTTGCCAGATGCCTGCCTAAGCAAATGAACACGATTTGGATTTCGGGGCCCTTGGCCTACCACTTGGGGAGGTGCCCCTTTGGTGGAACCAAGCACTTGTTGAGAAGTTGCTTTATCAAAATGGTTGCGGGTAGATGGTTTTGCTTACATATGATTAGGATCATTAGGATCTGCAACCTCCTGGAAAGAATTTATCGATTTGGACTTGAAGTGGAAGAACCCGTATTTTTCGTATGACCGGTTTGAGCAGATTTAGCATGGGCGGTATTCATGGTGACTTTTGTTGTTGTTGCTTAAATAACGAACATGGATTCTAACTTTTTAGCATAGCATTATTCACGATGTCTGTAACAACCCAAAAAATGAGGACTAATTTAAAATTTTTATTTTAAGGAATTTTGTTAGAAAATGTGCCATAATTTAAAATTTCCATTCTTAAATAATATTAAAGCTATTAAAAATTGTCATTTCACAAACGACCTCTGTTTTCGATGAAACCATTTTTGTTGGGTCCTAAATGTCAAATTATTGCTAAGTTTAATTTTCCATAATTTTTGGAATTAATATGTGAGCGTGGTAAATTAAACTGTGTTCGATAATTTCTGTTGAATTTAATCGACCGTTAAAAGGGCTATTTTTCAAATGGTCTCCAAATTCGACGAAATTAATTTTGTTAGGACCGTATCATCAAAACATAAGTAGATTTATTTTTAGGAATTTTTGGAGTCTGTATGTGGCCCCATAAATTTAGATGTACAACCAAATTAAATAATTAAATGATTTATATCTTAATTTGAAGAAAACAAGCTGAAGATGATCGAATGGGCTGACGAGATCTAACCCGTTGTGTCCGGAATAGGGATATTTGGCTAGGGGCAACTCTCGTTGGGCTGAATTTGGAGCTACCAAGGGATAACTGGCTTTAACTATGAAATTAAGGAATTTAATACTATTTTACTATAAATAACCTAAACCTAACCCTAATCTATACTGTATAGCCGCCGCCCCCTTTTTCTTCAATGGCCGGAAAGCTCCTCCCTTCTACCATTAATTTCTCTTGATCCACACTATAAAATCCTCTCCTCCTTTTGAGATTATTGTAGAACACCTCATAAGCTTCAGATCCATACGAATTTTGTGAATTGTAATTGCGTATTGGAGGAGAATCGGGTCCGGGAAGCTCCACCGCATCGACGACCGTCGTACCCCCTACCCACGATCGCATGCCACCGCGTGGTGGCCACCTGGTGCGCCTCCTTCTCCTCTTCGATGTGGTGGCATCTGATTGTGACGAAACTCCATGGTTTGAACGAAGGACCTTGACCTAGTTTGGAAGCAGTACGTGAAAACATCAGCCTTGGTTATCTATAGAAGAAGAAGGGTATTTCATTTTAAATTATTTAATTAATTAATTTGAAAATGTTATTTACACAAATAAATTCATATCTTTTTCATATGAATACAGAATTGGACAATTTCAGAACTGTTGGGATCGTAAATTCAAGATCTATATTTCAGAACAGACTAGAACGAATTTGGAGCAAATCAGAATTTGGGAAAAATTCAATTCTTAATTGTACAGAATTTGAAGCACTATGAGAATTCTTTTTTTTTAAATAATTAAAATTAATTAATTATGATTGTGTTTAGAAATCTCTACCAATCCACTATTAAATTCAATTTTTTTTATACGTTAATTTGGGTTGATTGATGTCGTTATATTGATCAGATGCTTTGATGGATTATTGTGTTGAAATAAAATAGTCAAAACAAAAATAACATTTTTGTTGAAATAAAATAGTCAAAACAAAAAAATAATATTTTTGTTGAAATAAAATAGTCAAAACGAAAACAACATTTTTGTTGAAATAAAATAGTTAAAGCAAAAATAACATTTTTGTTGAAACAAAAATATCATTTTTGTTGGATAAAATTGTGTTATAACAAAAATATCATTTTTGTTGAATATATTTATGTTAAAACAAAAATATCATTTTTGTTGAATTGATTTGTGTTAAAACAAAAATATCATTTTTGTTAAATAGATTTGTGTAAAAACAAAAATATCATTTTTTTAAATAGATTTGTGTTAAAACAAAAATATCATTTTTGTTGAATAGACTTGTGTTAAAAACAATAATATCATTTTTGTTGAATAGATTTGTGTTTAAACCAAAATATAATTTTTGTTGAATGGATTTGTGTTAAAAAAAAATATCATTTTTGTTGAGTAGATTTGTGTTAAAACAAATTTTAATTTTTGTTGAATTAGAATTGTCAAAATAAAATTATCATTTTTGTTGAATTAGAATTGACAAAATAAAATTGTCATTTTTTTTTGAATTTGAATCAACAAAAACAAAAGTATCATTTTTATTGTTTTGTTGAAATAGAATTGTCGACAAAAAAAGGTTATCATTTTTTATTGTTTTGTTGAAATAGAATTGTCGACAAAACAAGGTGATCGTTTTTATTTGTTTTGTTCAAATAGAATTGTCAACAAAACAAAGTTATCATTTTTATTGTTTTGTTGAAATAGAATTATCGACAAAACAAAGTTATCAATTTTATTGTGTTGTTGAAATAGAATTGTCGAAAAAACAAAGTGATCATTTTTATTGTTTTATTGAAATTGAATTGTCAACAGAACAAAGTTATCATTTTCATTGTTTTGTTGAAGTCGAATTGTCGTAACATCCCATAATTTTCAATATATTCAAATTTCAATTTAAAATAAATAAATTGGAATATATTAGGGAAAATTTATTTTTTTTTAATTTTATTGATGGTGATTGTTTGAATTTAGTACAAATAGATTTTCAAATGTAGTTTTATATAGAAATTCCATTTTGAAATTTAATATTTAAATAATTAAATTAATTTGAGTGGGTTAATTTAAAAGTGAAATTCAAATTTTAAATTGGAATTTGTGGAATTTTGGATTTGATATTGAATAACTTGAGATAAAAGCGAATTTATTTAGTTGAATTTGCAGTTCAGATTTAATTGAGAAATAATCAAGATCTGAGAACTTGAATTTGTGAAACAAATTTATTTAAGCTGTGTTTGAATTAAAGGATAATTCAAATTTGATTTGTTAAATGATGGAATTTAAGCTGTTTAAGTCAAATTTGAAATTCAAATTTGAATTTGTAAATAATCAAATGTGGAACTTAAATTTATGAAATAAATCTATAGAATTGATTTAAGTTATAATTTGATTTAGTTTGAATTTAATGAATATTTAATTTGAATTAAAACAGTTAATCAAATAATTGAATTATTTATTTATTTAATTAACTGTGAAATTTAATTGTTTAGGCGACTGTCTCATAATTCGACGAAACTGGCGCCATTGGATCCGGAACGATGAATTATTCTAGGATTTCAATTTTCGTTAAAATCGGGTTTATCCTTTGAACGTACGAGATAAAGTGTGAAAGAGATCACTATAACATGATAATTATTTGTTCTAATATTGGGCCTTATATACATGTGTAAATAAAATCCCTGTCCCCACTACATTAGACATTTTCAACATTACGCTTACTTTTCTCTATCAAAACCTTATTTTCATGGCGGAGCAAAATTTCAAAACCCTAGATCTATAAATTTCAAGCTTCAAAAATTTATCTCTCCAAACCCTAGCATATTATATGTCCAATCGAAGCCCTTGATGAGTAGAACCCAAATCTGCAATTCATTTTTGCATGCGAGCAGTGATTCGACTGGGATTGGTAGTCAAAGTTTCTGAAAATCGAAACCCTAAGGGTTAAATTAGGGGTTTTCGATTAGGCTCTAATCGAAGGAATCGGGATATGGGTATTGAAGAGGAAGTTCATACGAGGGTATCGGCGATGGTGGTTTGCCTGATAATGACTTGGATCACCGGATTTTGGTCAGGGAAGCATGAAATTCCCTTCCGTCTTTCTTGTCGGCGGTGAAGCTTCAGGCAACCGGAGAGGGCAGTTGCGTTATAGGTGGACGCGGGGTTTGAAGGCCATTCATTTGCAAGTGGTTGGAGGTGCTGATTCGATCGGAGGAAGGAGAATTTGGTGGTCAAAGTCGGTTGCGAAATGGGTTTTCTCGTCAGGGAACTGTAGCATGGTTGAGCGAGAGAGAAAGGAAGAACGCTGACGTGGCACGCTGGGAATGGGTGAGAATTAATTTTATTATTTTTAACATATTCAAAATTAAAATAATAAAACACTGATAACTCTCTCGTTTTAACTCGGATTTGGACGCGTTTTGTTGCGTTGGCATTGTGGCGTAATTGCGGATGTTTTGGCACTAACCTGGCTGCATTTGGAAACTGTAAATTTTTGGCCTTAAGTTGGACGTTCGATCAACGATGGACGCAAAGGTGAGTGATTCTTCGCTCACGAATAACTGAATTCTTCTCATGTTTATTAAAATGAATTATCAAATAATTTTGGTTGCATGCTTGTGTTGTATTGTTGATGTGTTGCTTAAAAATTTGGCATGCAAGTGTATAACAGGAAATGAAATCAATAATTAGTTATTTAGATTCAATTATATTCTAATTAGAAGATACCGACACTTGTTAACCAGTGACATAGCTGATACTTACCATGGAAATAATGGTTGTGATGGATGCCTTGGTTGATGTGATTACTGAATAATTATTGTTGATATGTTACTTACTTCAGTATATGGATGTTCGTGTGTTCATTATTGACGATGAATCCCAATTTTCACCTTGATGTTACGGGCATCCAATAAACCCGGGATTCATCGATGAAAATAAATTAAGAACACAGAGTGAAATGATAAATCTTTGTGACCCTGATTTAGATTAAAATGATAGATCCATCCCTGAAATATCGAGAAATTAAATATAATATTACTTGGCCATTGGATAGATAATTATATACAAGCATCGGTTGGTTAAATGATTTCAAATATTTAAATGTTATTTGGTCGGAAATTTCATTTAAAAGAGATATGCCGATACTCGATAAATCCATTTTCTTTAAACATTTAAAAACTGGGAAAGTTTATTAAAAGGGTTAAGGAATTTATCCCAAACCAAAGTGGAAATTCTTAAATTGGTATCTAAATATGTTTTGGAATTATTCAAATTTATGATGTCAATTTGAAGTTAATAAATACTCATGGAATTTAATTTTTGAATAATGGAAATCGAGGGTATTCTGAGTTGTTATAACTCAGTTTTTGAATATATATTTGAATTCTTGAAATCGAACGATAGTTTTGAACGATGTTGAAATGAGATATGAAATTAATGAACTCCATTGAGGCTGGAGTTAGATTCAAGTATTGAATTTCGGAAGAAGGGAATGATTTTAGTTAAAGAATTTTTGTATATAATTACACTGTTTGATTTAAAATAACTATTTCTTTTCTTAAAATTTATTAATTTAAAACTGTCCCATAAAACTATTTTATTACAATTGAATTGTTCTTTATATTTTATTACTTAAACTAAGTAGTAGAACTTTTAAATTACGTATATAAATAGTGTTTTAAATTTATCTTATTTTATTCTAGCTATTATATTCTATATATATATACATTTTATATAAAGATTTTTATTTTATAAGCATCTATTTTTCAAATTATATTAAATGATCGTAATTTTCTTCCGAATGGAAAGTGGTTGGATCTAAAACTGTTGTTCAAATGGAGTTGAGATAAATTTTATTCTATTTGAATATTAATCGATTTCTAAACCGATTTTGATATGGAAATGTAAATTATATTCTACTCGAATATAAATGGACCTCCTAAGGGATTGAAATGAGCTGAAGTGAAAGTATATATTCTATTTAAATATGAATGGATTTCGAACATAAATCAATTTGGAATAATTTGAAATCTTTGAGATAAAATATATTCTATTTGAATATAAGTCAATTTGGAAATATTATATGATTATAATATAAGGATATGGAAATTTATTCTAATTTAGAATATAATCGGTTTGGTATGATATGACATTTTGATATGAAATTATATTCTATTTGAATAAAAATTTGGTTCGAACCATAATATGATATTTTGATATGATGCGAACCTTTGTGAAATATAAAAGAACCAACCGATGTGAAAAGATGTAAGCGTTGGTTGTTAAAGAGACCAGAGGCGACATAAGGCATACTCTCTGTCAGTGTCGATACCACTTTGACAACTATGAACGTTACGACGTATCCAGAATGAGTATGATGACTTGGAGGCGATTATTGAATCGAAGAAGATGAACAATGACGAAATAGCCCTGACCTTCGGGTCAGAATTGGAATGACTAAAACAGGAGCTATACCGTGACTAATTGAGGTAGCACCTTTGATTGGACACACTTCTTCGATACTATTTCTATGACTATGATGATGATGATTTGGGCCCATCTAAGATTTTGGGAGTGTGATCCGAGGTGGGCGGTAGTGGCTGCTATGCGTTACCACCGGTCTGGGAGTGCAATTGGTAGAATCCTACCCTGGGCATTGCCTCGAGTGCCTTGTCATACTTATCCATATTGAGCCCCATACAATTTTGATTTAGCATTGCCTTCTTTGGAGTGCCCTTTGATAACACTAGTACGGTGAATTTATGGTACTGTATAGACTGTTGATGCCTGTAAACGGCGTAAGGGTAAAATGGTAATCCTGCTTACGCTATTTTTATGATATTTACTTTACTGGATAAACACTATCATAATAGGGTATTATACTATGTATGTAATAGTTTAACGGATCCTCGAGAGATGGAAAAATCCTGTAACATCTCTTGAGTTACTACTCCCATGACACTGATGTTATTTCATACTTTAATTTGACTAATCTGAGAATGATTTAGTGCTGATCCGAGTGTTTGTTGTGTTTTCTTTTTATGCAATATGCTCGGGTCAGCAGATGTTGCAGTTAACGAAGAATACTTTGCCTGGAGATTGAAGACGAAGATTTGGAATATATCTATTATATATGTATCTCCGCTGCCATTTTATGTATATCTGTTATGTGAAACTCTAATTTATCATTTGTACGTTATAGTCAAATGTATATATTCCAATTGTTTTAAGTGCTCTTTGTTTATTATATGTTGTCCTTCCGCTGTGAGATTCTGTTATTGTTTTTCTCTTCTTTCTTCTTTTTCTTCTTTTCCCAATATCTGCCTGTATTTATGGTTTGTTCGGGTCAATATGTGTGGTTTATTGTCGATTTGAACGGTCAAAAATGTGGGTCATTACAATTGTCAACAAAACAAAGTCATCAATTTTATTGTTTTGTTGAAATAGAATTGTCAACAAAACAAAGTTATCATTTTTATTGTTTTGTTGAAATAGAATTATCAATAAAATAGAGTTATCATTTTTAATTGTTTTGTTAAATTAAAATTGTATACAATTTAAAAGAGACATTTTTATCGTCATGTTATACATTACAATTGTGTACAAATTAAAATAAATATTTTTATGTTATGTTATACATTAGAATTTGTATACAAATTAAAATAAACATTTGTATGTGTCATGTTACACATTGAAATTATAAACAAATAAAAATATTTCTTTTTATTTGTTAAAGTTAAAAATAGAAATTGCATACCAATAATGAAAATAAAAATTATCTTTTTATTTGTCATTAGCGACATTGTAATATAAATAAAATACATTTTTATATGACATTAGAATTGTAGAAAATGTAACGTAAATAAAATATATTTTTTATTTTACATTAGAAACATATAGTAAGAGAATGTAAATAAGTTACATTTTTATTTGACATTAGAAATGTAGAAAATGTAACGTAAATAAAATACATTTTTTATTTGACATTAGAAATGTAGAAAATGTAATGTAAATAAAATGCATTTTTTATTTGACATTAGAAATATGTAGTGAAGAATCTAAATAAATTACATTTTTTATTTGACATTAGAAACATGTAGTGAGTTAATGTAAATAAATTACATTTTTATTTAACATTAGAAACATGTAGTCAAGAATGTAAATAAATTACATTTTTATTTGACAATAGAAAATATTGGAAATATTTGCAAATAAAACTTCTCTTCTCATTTGACATTAGAAAATATTGGGAATATATATACAAATAAAACTTCTCTTTTATTTGACATTAGAAAATATAGGAATTTGTTTGCAAATATAATATCCATTTTTATGTATCATTAGAAACATTTAAATGATTATGCAAAATTAAACATTCTTTTATTTAGTATGTTAAACACGTTAGTGGAATCGTCGAATGGTTTATATTTATATATAATTTTTTATATATAAATATAAATTAAAATTAAATGAATCGCGCACGTAGTTTGCATTTCGAAATCGTAACTTTAAACGATTATACCGAAAGATCCGACCATCGGGTTTTCCCAAATCTGAAACCGTTAGGTCCGCTTTGAGAAGATCTATTCAATGATAAAATTCGTTAAAATCCAACGGTTAGATTTAGAGAAATGTGTAAATCAAATTTGGGTAAAAACAGCGCTAGGGCCGCTTATTCACCCGAAGCGTCGTTGAATTAAATTGGACTATTTTTATACAAATAAAAATAACGATAAATCATTATAAAATAATATTAATGATATAAGATGATTTAAATTATATATATTCGAGAATTATTTGAAAAGACCGAGTTTAATCTCATTTCCAATAATTATACGACGATTTAAATCGAAGATATTGAAGAAGGTGTTTGAAGACCAACGATCTTCACATCGAATGGACAACTACTGATGCCTTCGATTGGAGTTGTTGCCTTGAAAGTGTTATAGTGGTAGTTGTCCAGTCGTACTTGTTGATTGTCCAAATAAGCGAGCACCTCTCTTCCGTATTGGACATATGGGACGAGGAATAAGGTGTCTCCGGTTTCGTTCAGACCCAGAACGGACTTGTAAATGGATGTGTGTCTGACATTAAATTTCATTCCATGTAAATTGATTTCTATTTAATATATATTTGTTTAGTGATGGAGAATTTATTCTCTTTCTTAACACCCTTCTCTAAGACGCACGAGCTAAGAGGTTATATATTGATAGTTATTGATTGCATGACGTGGATTGTCAATGTGGCATGCCAAGATGCAAATGATAAAGGCTTTTGTTGAAAAGCTGAGCCTTGTGGTTGTTGATCAAAGCACGGCTTGTTCAGGCATAGCTTTGTATATAGAACTACTTCGCGAGCCTCACACCCCAGTAGGAGTCAGAAACGGGATAAGGGGACGCAGGGATTGCACACGTTTCTTTCTAGCGAGAAGTTGTGTCATTGTATGGATCCCAGACATTTTTACTTTTGTGGATGATGGATTACGAGGCCTCAGATATATTGCTCGATGGTGGCCAGTTGATAGCTCCATTAGGACCAGGAAACATGTGTTCCGGAATTGCCAATTCACTAAAGTATTTATGGACCGGCCCTGTAGGATCCAAGGGTTTGCCAACGTCCGAATCCTGAGACATTTGCTAGAGTGTCTCGAATCGGTAAGGAGATTATCCCTAGCCTTGACTCATGATGGAAATCCAATTTCCAATATGACATTACAGTTTTGATTGTAAACCTATATATGGCGACATATTAGGATGGGTTACTATGCCGTCTAGGATTGATACATTTATTTTGAAAGTATTTTAAAAATGGTTAGACACTAATAATAATATTAAATTTTGTTTTATACATATCGTGCATGTTTGATCATTATAAGGTAAAACACTATCCTCCGGTTCGCATTGCATTGTGTGATGGGACTTGAGTCTTATAATGATTTCATTTTCTAAAAAGCATTGCGTTGTTTTGAATAAAAAATTATTTAAATTATGTACTGGCTATCCAATGGAGTAAACCCGTTCCGCATTAGCGGCGTGGTCCTGTGATTAGCTTTATTATTAGTTAAGTTAAGTAAAGATTTCTTATACCAGTCCCATGACTGACTCGTAGTTTGTTTCGCTTGCAAACTCGGGTGCCCTTATTTTCCACATGGGCAGTCGAGTGACTTGTTTACAGATATTTATTTATTGAGCAGGATTCTAGATTGAAGTTTAAAGCTGTGTGTAGAGCATCGATAGTCTTTCGCTATGTTAGACTATTTGTTCTGCTACATTGTATTAAATTTGTTGTAAATTAATATTCCTCTATAGTATTATGTTTCGATGTACTCTGATATTCTGTACCCTGATGTAACGTTACTATAATATTTATAAAAGTCTTATGTTATTTGTTCTAATGTGTTGTATGCCTAGAGTTAGCATATGCGGGATTCGAACGGTCTTGGTTGATTTAGCGATCGATTAGGTCTGGGAGAAATTCGTATCTTTACAATTTTCATTTGACTTGTTAGACCCGCACAAACTTCATCCAACTTCTTCCTTGTTACAACCGCTCAGACCTAGAAGATTCACTAACTTCAAAGCGTTTGGTGGGCGGTGTAGCATTGTTGGTGAGGTTGTCGGTCTCTTCGACGGTCTTACTACCTTTATTCTTCGGTGGTCTACGCATAGCTTGGTCAAGGCCTTAAACTTGTAAGAGAATTTGTTGAATAGCTCGGACTCTAGATTTAGAGAATCTATAGGAGGAACGAGCTCCAACCTTTACTTTTGCGAACGACTTAGAAAAAGGAAGTGCGAATGGGCCTAACGGTGGGTGCTAAATGTTTAAACCGAAATTAGTTCAAACACCAAAGATGCCACGAAGGCACTTCACCAGTCGGTAAGAAATGAGACCACAATCGCAACAAAAATGTAAAAACACAAAGATTTTTATAGTGGTTCTATCTTGGAAAGATCAACGTCCACTTTAGCAAGGAATTCAATTAGCAATTCAAGAGTTACAAGCTTAGAATCATTCATAAGTACATTCATCTTCTCCTTTACACAAAGATTTCACTCTAATATATGCAAATGAGTGAAGAATTAGGCAGATTTCACTAAGTGCAAAGAAAATTGTAACACCCCGTAATTTTTGTGAATATTAAAATTAACAAATCTAAGAACACTTAATTTTTTTAAAAGAAGAACTGGGTGAAATGGGTTACGCCATTGCGTTTGTCTCGGAATTCTGCATGAGATAGAGTCCGAGTTTGCGTGAATCGGACTCCTTACGAAGAAGTTATGGAGGTTAGAAGATTTCTATTGTAAACATAAAATAATAATTATATAATAAATTCAGTTTGAAATTCGAAATTCGGCCAGAACAGCTGGGCGGGAAATTTCCCGCCCAGGGTTGTCGACTCCCCCAAGGGGAGTAGACATAGGTGTCAACCCCCCTATAGGGGTGTCGACATAGGTGTCGACCCCCCCTCCCCGTAGGGAGTCGGCTCCTTTGAGATCCAATTCCTGTGACGAATTTTCATAGCCTTGAGCTGATGTGGCCTTCCCTGATTCGCCGATGACTAATTTCTTAGGTATTAGGGCTTATGTGTTGTGCTACGGTTGGCTGGATGATACATCTCTTTGGTTTGATGGCCCTGATTTCTCCTAGACCAATCTAAAGGCAAGAATTAATCCTGGACTTCAATATAATCGCCCCAAACCTCAATCCTAGACCTCACAATCTCATTCTATGAAGCCGCCATGCTGTCCATCCCTAAGCTAGCCTAGCCTCCATCTTCTCTAAATTAGAATTCAAGCAGAAAGCTCCAAACAAAATCCAAACTAGAGAATCAAATGTCTACATCAAAGGATAGCTAAACAAATTCAGAAATCAGATCCCAGAGTACAAGACCCGTCTTTCTGTAAGTTCAGTTATTATTTAGATTTAAACACCTAATAGAAATCATGACTATAATAATCAAATCGAGAACGATGCATAATTCTGATTCATGCTTATCCTTTTGTCAAATCTGAATTGCCTATGTCTATGAGACTATTGTGATTGATGTAATGACAACTATCACGCCTATGAGACTATTGTGATTGATATAATGACACTTATCACGCCTATGAGACTGTTCTGACTGACATAATGAAACCTATGATGCCTATGAGACTGTTGGATTCACATAATGGAACCTATCATGCCTATTAGATTTTTGTGATTGATATGATTGAACTTATCATGTTGTACATCATATGCCTATGAGACTATTATGATTGATATAATGGGACTTATCATGTTGTACATCAAAATTAATGATTCTCTAAAGTCCAATTAAATCTTATATTTATACCTATGGTGTAAATTGTTTAGCTTGTCCACACTTATTGTTAATGTACAACATTGAAACATGATCCTTGTATTGGGTACACCTTTGCATGCCTATTTTTCCTTATGTCAATTCTTACACTCCTTCCCTATCTTTCCCCTTTTTAATTTCTTTTGTGAATACTAAGTTCATTCGGAACTTAGATTAAATCTCGTTGTATGTGCTATTATAACGCCAGAAATTTGGGTATAATTTAATTTATTAAACACTGGGCATAGTAAGTGATGTGGCATAAAACTTGTACTGACTACACTTGTGGGAATATTGGCATAAAAAGACATAAACTTGGACACATATGACGAATATGTAAATCGGCTAAATATGAACATGCCTAACATGAGGTTAGATTGAGATGCGGTGTAAGACTGCCCGGAACCGCCCAGCACACCCAGCAACCGCAACAATATAGATCTAATGTGAGAGGTTAGCGCATTAAGCCCAAAAACCGAGGTTAGATTGAGTTGCGGTGTAAGACTGTCCGCAAGCGCCCGGAACATCCAACGACCGCAACAATATAAATCTAATGTGAGAGGTTGGTGCTTTGATGAATGAATTAAAGCTATGGAACAGACAGGCTAAGAATGGTAGGGTTAAGTTAGTTAATGAAACACTGAACCAATACAACATGTTAATTAAACAGATGGGTGGGGTTAGGTAAATTTGAGAACACTTAATCGTTATAACATGTTGATTAGGAAACCCTAGTAACGGGGACCCATTTTAGCAGTACCCACATAGATGTATCACGGTACCCTAAACTAGGCAGGGTGGGGCACGATTACTGGGCTGATTTTAAGCGGTCAAAATAACAGCGGGTGGTGTAGCAGTGTAGGTTCTGGCGGAGTATGGGCGTGCACGTACTCCGGAGTGGATAAAGCAGGCACTAGGCATCAGTAGTTTACACTGTGCATCTAGAATTTGTGTCGAGTTGTCACCATAGGAATTGATACACCCTATGGAGGGACCAACACAGGTATCTACAATCAAGCGTGGCCGAATGACACAAGTAATAAATGCATGCGAGTAGAAGCCAATTTGAAAAGGGATCATTTTTTTATGAACATATGATGGTAGTTGAAACATTCGTAGTAGGTGTAGAGAAATGGAAATGAGTGCGACAGTATATTTAGTTTTTCTTGCCTTATCTTAAGTTATCTTATTTCTATGGTATTGTCCTATATCTAGTTTATTCATGTCATGATCCTTTTACCTGTTTACATGCTGAATAATCACTGGACTTACCAGACTTATGTCTGACTCGTTTTCTTTTGCCTTCTTTTCTTCCGTTTCCCCCCTCCAGGTTCGCAGGGAGGGAATACTTCTGCTTAGTTTAGATCTTTTCCATCTTGATGAGAGTAGACGTATTGCTTGGATTCTCTTTTCTTGGGCTGTGGCTGTGGTTACACTTTTATTGGGGATTTATGCTGCTTTACTACTGATTTATGCTTCTTTATGTACTCGGAGTGTTCAATCAAGACAGATGTTTTATTGTAAAAATTTAGAAGTTAAGTTTTGAGATAATGCTTGTAATGTTTTGACTGAACCACGCTATTTATGAAATGATTTCAGTTTTCCGCTGTTTATATGTATGTGTTGTAAATTATTTGTTCCTTTTACCTAAAATGCTTCACCAAAGTTAATGCATTCCCTTTATGAGCGACCTTAACGGAGGTGGGGTGTTTCATATGTTATCAGAGCGATGATTTACCAGATTAGATAAAAGTTTTTGAAACTATTTTTCAAAAAGAAATTTAAAGAAGCATTTTGAAGGAAAGCGTTGTTTTATTTTAAAGGCATAATCCCCAAAGCCATATGCACTATCTTTCAATCATTTGTTTTGAACCTTTTCTTTTCATTTCAGCATATCTAGGGATCTTAATCTTCTGGAGGGCATACCGATACCTGGCTGGTTCAGAAGGTATCTGGAGGCTAGGGCTAATAACGCAGGCCCAGCAGACGTTCCTTCTCCCCCAACTGCAGCCATTCCTCCTCCTTCTCCACATGTGAATGCTTTCTCGAAGATATGTAGAGACTTTTGAGCTATGGACAGAAAGAACTTTAATGGGACCGAGTCATTTGTTGAAGCGAGAAACTGGCTCATGGAAATAGAAGATTTGTTTGTTAACTTCGAAATGGACGATAGGCAGATGATACGATTGGCTATATGGTTACTTAAGGACGAAGCCTCTTACTGGTGGGAAGTTACTAATGTTGAGAGACCAATTGAAACTTGGGAGGATTTCAGAAGGAGATTTGAAATGAAGTTCCTCTCGCAAGCTGAACGAAGCTTACAGATGGAGAAGTTCTTTGCACTCAAACAAGGAAGCCTATCGGTTAAGGAATACGTCAACCAATTCAACTAGCTGGCTAGATTTGGACTGGAGTTGGTAAACACTCCTCATAAAATGTCTCTCCGTTTCGTGAAAGGGTTGAATGAACCACTTCACAGCCTAGCTATGTCTTATATACCTATGGGTGCGACTTTTGAGAGACTGGTAGATATGGCACTGTTATAGGAAGAAGACAAGGATGGCAAGAAAGAGGCATAGGTAGAAGAACCTCTAGACAAGAAAGTGGAGGGATCACAGAATAAGAAGACGGATTCCAAGAAAAGCGGGAAGAATAACAAACCCCGTGACAAGAGGAATTGAAAATTTTGTGGCATACCTGGACATCTAATTAAAGACTGCATGAAGAAGAAGAGGAAGATGGGTGGTTTCTTTCAATGCGGCGAGACAGGACATATGGCTAAGGATTGCCAAAAAAGGCAAAGGCAAGGGCAGGGGACTGGATCTACTTCTGGGAGGCAGATTCACGCTCTTATGGTACCTCCGCAAGAAAGAGGTAGAAATATTTTTGTTGAGAGTTTAGTTTATCTTTATGATAATCCAGTTCATACTCTTTTTGATTCTGGTGCATCACACACTTTTATATCTACTGCTTTAGTTGAATCTCTGCACCTAGATACTAGTATAGTATACGATCCCATGGTTGTTTCAAATCCAATTAGGGGTTCGGCTTAATTATCAATAATTTGTTTGGATTTGGAAATTTCTATACTAAGCATTGGGTTTAGATGTAATGCTTATGTTTTGGGCTTCACGGGTTATGGGTTGATTATAGGCATGGATTGGTTACCCAGTAATGGTGCCATCCTTGATTGTGAAAGGAGAGTGGTTAGACTTATGACTCGCCTCGGTAACACTCTCGAAATCTCCTGTAATCCCATGAATTCTGTTATGTTTAGTTACCTAGAATCTCTTGATGCGTCTGTTGAAAACATGCAATCTGTTAGAGTGATCCATGAATACTCGGATGTCTTTGAAGAGGTGAAGGGTTTACCTCCGAAGCGAGAGATAGACTTCTGCATATACCTTGTTGATAACGCAAAACCTGTTGCTTTACCTGTTAGACACATGGCTCCAAGGGAAAGGAAAGAGTTCAGCAAGCAAGTTAAAGAGTTGCTTGAAAGGGGGTTCATAAGGCGGAGTATTTCTGAATGGGGTGCTCCACTGGTGTTTGCAACCAAATCGGATGGTTCACTTCGCCTGTGCGTGGACTATAGGGAGCTAAACAAGCTGACCAAAAAGAATAGGCAACCACCTCCTAGAATAGATGACTTGTTCGACCGACTTGTAGGTGCCTTAGTTTTCTTCCAACTAGATTTGTCCACCGGATTTCATCAGCTAAGAGTGGCTGAAGACAGCATAGTTAAGACCGCGTTCAGGACCCCAGATGGTTTCTTCAAATGGCTAGTCATGCCTTTCGGCTTGACAAATGCACCTGCCTATTTCCTAGACTTGATGAGTAGGGTGTTCAGAGAGTTCCTTGATAAATTTGTAGTGCTCTTCGTGGATGACATTTTGATTTTCTCAAAAAGTGAGGAAGAACATGCTCTATATTTAAGGGAAGTCATGGATACTCTTCGTGCACATCAGCTGAAAGCAAAATTCTTCAAATTCCATTTTTGGAGGGATGAAGTAATGTTTCCTGGACATGTGGTGTCCAAAGAGGGGATAGTTGTGGATCCCGAAAAAGTAGTTGCGGTGCAAGAATGGAAGATATGCAACCGAAGTACGAAATTTTCTCGAGCTAGTGGGCTTAATACAGAAAATTCATTAAGGACTTTGCGAAGATCTCAGCTCCACTTACTATGTTGACAAAGAAGAACCTAACTTTTGCTTGAGATTTCGATTGCGATGTTGCTTTCCAACGATTGAAAAGGGCCCTAGCAACAACCCTGGTTCTAAAATTTCCTGATGGGAGTAAGATGTTTACTTTATACACAGACGCATGCAGTACAGGATTGGGTGCTGTCTTGATGCAAGAAGGCAAGGTAGTTTGTTACGGAGGAAGGCAATTGAAGGTATATGAGAAAAACTACCCAACTCAAGATTTAGAGTTAGCTGCCATTGTTTTCGCTCTTAAGTCATGGCGTCATTACCTACTAGGAGAAAGGTTTGAATTGTTTATTGACCATAAATCATTAAAGTACCTTTTCTCACAAAAAGATCTTAACTTAAGACAACAATGGTGGATGGAATTTCTTGCCTCATACGATTTTGCGATTTCTTATACCCCTGGCAAGGGCAATGAGGTAGCAGACGCCTTAAGTAGGAAAAAGCTGACCTTAAGTCCTCTCTTTGTAGAAAGGAAAAGCTTGGAGTACATAGAAAACTTTGACTTTAGACCGTCCTTTGAATTTGTACCTAGTTTGTTAGCATCGCTAGAGGTGCGGCCTACTCTTTTGGACTCAATAGGAACCGCGCAACGTGAAGACCCTCAGCTAGTTGATGTGACGGATAAGCTAATTATAGGTGAGACTTCTAGTCACCTCAATAGGTACTCCATCGATGACAAGGGTTGGTTGAGATGGGATGGAAGACTATGCATACCACAAGCAAGGGATTTGGTGAAAATCGTTCTCGAAGAAGCACACCATTCTAAGATGACCATACACCTAGGTGGGGACAAGATGTATAAAGACATAAAAAAAGGTTTTCTTTTGGAATGGCATGAAGAAGTATATAGCTGAGTTTGTCTCTAAATGTTTGATATGCCAACAAGTCAAGGCAGAGGAGAAGAAGCATGATGGTCTGCTTCATCCTCCAGAGGTATCACAATGGAAATGGGATAGCATTTCGATGGACTTTATTGATGGGCTGCCTAGATCAAGAAGAGGCAATACCAGTAATTGGGTAATAGTAGACATGCTCACAAAAAGCGCTCACATTATACTTGTTAAGAGTAGGAGGTCTGCCTCATCCTTAGCATCCATTTATCTTAAAGAGGTAGTTCGACTGCATGGGATACCCTCTAGCATAGTAAGTGATAGAGATCCTATCTTTACGAGCGAGTTTTGGAAGAGTTTGCAAGAGGCTATAAGCACACAGTTATGCTTAAGCACTGCCTATCACCCTCAAACCGATGGTCAGACGGAAAGGGTGAACAGAGTATTAGAAGATCTCTCTTAAGATTGTGCATTCTTGATTTTGGGGGAACATGGGAGGATCCCCTTCCTTTGGTGGAGTTCACCTAAAACCATAGCTATCAAGCCACCATAGGCATGGCACCCTTTGAGACCTTATATGGAAGACCATGCCGATCACTAACTTGTTGGTGGGAGTCTACAGACAAGCTCGTACTTGGGCCTGACATGATCAGAGAAACATCAGAGAAGGTGGACTTGATACGAAAACAAATGAAGACCTCATAAGATAGACAGAAGTCCTACGCTGAGAAAAGAAGGACCGACCTTGAGTTTGAGGTTGGAGACAGAGTTTTTCTTAAAGTATCTCCTTTGAAGAATGTCGTACAGTTTGGGTCTGTAGGAAAATTGGCACCAAGATTTGTAGGACCATTTCCTATCGTTGAGAGAACTGGGAAGATGGCTTAAAAAGTAGAGCTAACCGAAAAATTGGCTAGAGTTCAGAATGTCTTTCATCTACGAAAGTGCTTACATGAGTTTGCGGAAGTTGTGGATCCAAGCATACTAGAGGAAATAGAAGTGGAACGAGAAGCAACGGTGAGAAGAGTTCCAACTCGTATCTTGGGTACAGAAGTTAAAAAGCTACGCAATCGTGAGGTTAAGCTAGTTAAAGTACAATGGAGTGATGCCGAGGAAGATGCGACTTGAGAGACTGAGGACAAGATACGCGCATTGTAACACCCCGTATTTTCTGTGTCTATTAAAAGAACAAATTAAAGAATACTTAATTTTTAAAAGAAGAATTAGGGGAAACGGGTTACTCCATTTCGTTCGTCTCGGAATTTTGCTTGGAATAGAGTCCAAGTTTTCGTAAACCGGACTTTGTATGAGAAAGTTATGGCACTCAGAAGTTTTAGGAATTTAAATAAATTAAAACAACTCGAATTCAAATTCGAAATTCAAATCACATACCCAGGCTGGCGGGAAATTTCTCGCCCAGGAACCAGGTCGACTAGGAGATCGACCTGGGGGTCGACCTGGGTCACATAGGTCGACAAGGGGGTCGACCAGGGGGTCGACTTCCCCTTATTTCCAAATCCGAGGACTGATTCGTTTTTCTGCATTTGGACGCCCGTTCTGACTAGATTCGTTGAATCCTATGCTATATAAACACCCCTAAGGCTACAGTTTTCTCTACACAACTTCATTACGCTTATACTCTACCCTAATTCATATCAAATTAAATTAAAGACGTCCTTATGCTGCTCTAATTTTTCAAGAAATCAAGTATAGAATTCAGGTGGAGATTCAAAGGCTAATTCAAAGACTTCAACAACTATTTTCTAAGAATCAAATCTAAATTAGAGAATCGATAATCAACGTCAAGGGATAACTTTTCAGTTTCAGAAAACAGATTCCAGAAATACAAGAATCATTCTCTTTTTGTAAGTTCAAGTTACTTTCAGATGGTATTCCTAATTGAAATTCTTTGGCATGTAATAATCTGGATCTAAGCTATACTTGATTTTGAGATAATCCTTTCAGATTTATCAAATCTAATCTATTAGATATATGCTTGCGATGTTATTCAAATATAATCCATTAGATTTATGCCAGATGTAAGTAATTCTTTCAATTGAATCTGTGCTTGTATATGCCTTTGGTAACCATTATTGACTAGGGAATTGGTCCAATCATATCTATCCTTGCTATATATCGGATTTGTAATCCTGTTTAAGTTCATGATATAACTCTTGTCAAACCTATACGTCTATGATGGTTCATAATGATATTCATATCATATCTATATGCCTGCAATCTATTCTTTGCAAAACTTGTCAATTTGGTATATCAAATTTATTGGGCCAATAGTTCCTATCGTCATATGCCTATTCTTATGCCTCTTATGTTCCATATTGTTTCTGTGCTTATTTCATGAATCTTGCGTTGAATCTCGAAATACGTACGTTATGAATGCGGGGGTAATTTGGGTATAACATGAAATTTACATTTATTTGGAAAAATTTGGAACATGTATTATGGCATGACTGTTAAGATGCAATTTAGGAAAATTTGACATGAATTATGGAATATGTAATTTGACATATTGAACCTAGAATTGGCATGAACGACAAAGTATGCAATTTGGCGCGAAAAACCTAGTTTTGGGCATAAACTGTAAATTGGAATATTAAATCTAGCTAAGGCTTAACTATTGATTTGGGACGCTAAACATAATGCATAGTGATTTTGGGCATGACTATTATTGCAAGTTTGGGAAGATTGGGTGTAACCTATTTTGAGTAATAACTTGTAATTGGCTTAATCGGGCATAACTTGGGAATTGTAACATGACAAGTTTTGGTGAAATTTGGATAATTAGCAAATAAAATCTAGACTTGGACATGTACTATACACATGTAAATTGGGGAAGAGATGAACGTGCCTAACCCGAGGTTAGATTGAGTTATGGTGTAAAATTGCCCGGAACTGCCCAATACATCCAGTAACCACAACAACACCTATGTAATGTGAGAGGTTAGTGCATCATGCCCAGGAAATACCCGAGATTAGATTGAGTTGTGGTGTAAAACTTCCCGGAACCGCCTGGCACATCTAGTAACTCCAACAACACATATCTAATGAGAGAGGTTGGTGCATTAATAAATCAATTAATGCTAATGAACAAGACATGCTAAGAAAATGAGTAGGGTTAAGTTAATAGGAACACTTAACCAATACAACATGAATGAATAGGGTTTAGTTAATGAGAAACACTTAACCAATATAACAAGATGAATGACTAGGGTTAAGTTAATAAGAAACGCTTAACCAGTATACCATGATGAATGGGTAGGGTTAAGTAATAAGAAACACTTAACCAATATAACTTGATTTGTGGTAAGGTTATGTGAAAACAAGAGGGAAACACTTAACCAATATAACTTGATTTGTGGTAAGGTTAAGTTAAAACAAGAGGGCAACACTTAACCAATATAACTTCATTTGTGGTAAGTTTAAGTTAAAAAAAGAGGGCAACACTTAACCAATATAACTTGATTTGTGGTAGAGTTAAGTTAACACAAGAAAGAAACATTTAACCAAAGTAATATGACAAGTAGGTGGGTTAAGTTAACTTGAATTGATTGATGACACTTAACCAATACAACATGATGAACATGTGGGGTTAAGTTAACAAGAAACACTTGACCAATATAACTTGATGAACGAACGAGGTTAAGTTAATAGGAAACACTTAACCAATCCAACATGATAAGTGAGCAGAGTTAAGTTAATAGGAAACACTTAACCAACATGACATGATGAATGGGTGGGTTAAGTTAACATGAATGGACAACACTTAACCAATACGGCATAACGTGCGGGAGGGTTAAGTACATATCGGGTTGGTGGGTAATATTAGTAAATATAGGCCCACAAAACTTAACCATTAAATAAATATGATTGAATCAGTAGGAGGGTTAAGTAAATATCGGGTTGGTGGTAATATTAGTAAATATTGGCCCACAAAACTTAACCATTAAATAAACATGCTTGAATCAGTGGGAGGGTTAAGAACATATCGGGTTGGTGGGTAATATTAGTAAATATAGGCCCATAAAACTTAACCATTAAGTAAACATGCTTGAATCAGTGGGAGGGTTAAGTACATATCGGCTTGGTGGTTAATATTAGTAAATATAGGCCCATAAACTTAACCCGTATGAAACCCTAGTAACGGGGACCCATTTTAGCAGTAACCCACATAGATGTATCATGGTACCCTGAACTAGGCAGGGTGGGGCACAATTACTGGGCTGATTATAAGTGGTCAAAACAGCGGCATGGGGTACGTCAGTGTAGGTTCCGACAGTTTACGGGCGTGCAAGTACTCCGGTGTGGGAAAAAGAAGGCAATGGGTGCCAGTAGTTATACACTATGCATCTTGAATCGTGTCGGGTTGCCACCATAGGGATTGATACACCTTATGATGGGACCGGCACAGGGCATCTACAAGCAAGAGAGGGCCGATTGACACAGACATATGGAACATTAATGCAAGTAAGGAGCCGATCGATAGGGTAGTAAGGGTTCATCTAACATCTTTATGGTAATTAGGCTGATTGAGGTAAGATCCTCATACTAGATGTACACTTGAAGGCTACCATAATTGCGGCGATTGGGATCACGTTGTAATATTATCATTTTGCACAGATTACTAGTTGGGACACTAGTTAGGTGGTGTAGAGATATAGAAATCAAAATAACAGGGTAGTAGCGAAGCAGAGAAAGAGTAGAAGCGCATTTAGTTTATCTTGACTTATCATACCTTATGCTTATCCTATGTTATCATGTTATCCCTGTTATCACGGTATTGTCTTATATTCAGTTAATTCATGTCATGTTGGTTTTACCTGTTTACATGCTGAAAGTCACTGAGCTTACCAAAATTATGTCTAACCTAGTTTGTTTTTGCCTCTTTTCTCCCCCCTGGTTCGTATGGAGGGAAAGTTACCACCTACCTCAGTTTTCTTTCCAAGCTCGAAGATAGTCGATGTTCTTCTCTCTTTTTCCACTGCTATGGCTGGCTCATGCTTTATTGGGGAATATCATTGTCATTTTTATGCTTTTTATATACTTGGAAGTTTTTGAATCAAGACAAAATTTTTATGTAATACTTTTAAGTATGATTGAGTTAGTTGTTGTAAAAGCTTGACTGAATTAAGTTGTTTATAAAATGACTTTATTTTCCGTTGCTTTATTTGTCTATCTTGTAATTTATCTGCATCTTTTACCTATAATGCTCCACCGAAGTTAAGGCATTCCCTTTGTGAGTGACCTTAATGGAAATGGGGTGTTTCACTTGGTATCAGAGCTGAAGGTTACCGGATCAAATAAAAGATTTGAAAAATTATTTTCAAAACGGTTTTAAAAGAAGCATTTTCTAAAGAAAAGTTTTGTTTTAAAGGCATATACCCCAAAGCCATATGTATTATCTTTTAATCCTCTATTTGAATCCTTGTTTCCTTCTTTCCTTAGTCTTCGGTGCTCCTGGCATTCTGGGAGGTAACCTCATCGCGTCAAGGTTCCGTGGCTTGATGAGGCTATGACACTTGTCAAAAGGAAAATAAGCGCCTAACTTCCATCTATAGCCGTAGTAGTTTCACCTACGGCTAATTTTCTTTCGAGCTTTGTAGGATTTTTCATGCGATGGAGGCAGCTTTCGAGAGACTTGTCAACGTGTTACACAAGGATAGTAAAGATGAGAATGAGGGAGTTTGGTTAAGGAGCACAACCCAAGTATGAGAAACTCATGGATATGGACTTGGTTCACAAAGGAGGCAAAAAGAAAGAGGTGTAAGTGGAAGAATCACAGGACAAGAAGGGAGGAAAGGATAGTTAAATCATTGATAAGAGGAAGTGCCTTTATTATGGTATAACGGGTCATATAATTAATGACAAGGGAAAGAACTAAGGACAGGATTTTCAGGAGGGCAAGTGCATGCTCTCACCGCCAGCATGCCTGAGAGAGAGGTAGAAAAGCTTCGGTTGAAAAAGTTTAGTTTTCTTTTGATCATCCTGTTAGTACTCTTTTTGATTTTAGCGCTTCACATTCGTTTATATCTGCTTCCATAGTTGAGTCTCTGCACCTTAGTACTTGTATAGTAGAAGACCCCATTATTGTCACAAATCCAATTAGTGGTTCGGCTTATTTATCTTTGATTTGTAAGGATTTGAGAATAGCTATATTAAGTACTGAGTTTAAGCGTAATGCTTTTGTTTTCGGGTTTCATGGGCTACGGGGTGATTCTAGGCATGGATTGGTTAGCTAGTAATTATGAAAGGGGGAAGTTAGACTTTCAATACCCTCGAGATTTCGTACGATCCTAAGGGATCAGTTGTCTTAGCTACCTAGAATCGCTTGATGCATCTATCGACGATTTGCAATCTATTGGAGTAGTCCATGAGTACGTAGATGTTTTTGATTAGGTTAGGGGTTTGTCCCCTAAAACGAGAGATAGACTTCCGCATATATCTAGTTGACAATGCAAAGCCAGTTGCATTACCTGTACGACACATGAATCCAAGGGAAAGGAAGGGCTCAGAAAACAAGTAAAAGGGTTACTTGGAAAAAGGTTCATAAGGCGAAGTATTTCTGAATGGGGTGCTCCAGTCATTTTCACTACAAAGGCGGATGGCTCACTTCGCTTGTGCATGGATAATATTTTGGTTTTCTCTGAGAATGGGGAAGAACATGCTTTGTATGTAAGGGAAGTCTCGAATAACCTCCAAGTGCATCAGCTTAAGGCTAAATGTCATTTTTGGAGGAAAGAAGTGAGGTTCTTAGGACACATGGTCTCTAAGGAAGGGATAGTAGTCTATCCTGCAAAAGGTAGTAGCAATCCAAGGTTGGAAGGTTCCTAGAAAAGAAATGGAAGTAAGAAGTTTTCTAGGGTTGGCGGGCTGCTATAGGAGGCTCGTTAAGGACTTTGCGAAGATATCAGCCCCAGTTTTGATTTTGCTAGATGGGAGCAAACCATTCATAGTATATACTGGTGCTTGCGAGACCGGGCTTGGAACAGTTATCAATGCAAGAAAGAAAAGTGATATGAAAAGGTGGTAGGTACGCAGTTGTGTTAAGTACCGCTTGTCATCCTCTGATAGGAAGGGTGAATAGGATTTTGGAAAACCTTTTGAGGAAATGTTAAGCATGACAGAGCAGAAGTGGTAGCACCATGTATACTAGAAGAACAAAAGGTGAAACGAGAGGCGACGGTGAAATGAGTCCCAACTTATATTTGGGAAACAGAAATTATGGCGCTACGTAATCGTGAAGTCAAGACAGTCAGAGCACAATGAAGCGAAGCTCAAGAAAATGCGACATAGAAGACTGAAGAATAGATAGGCGCATCATACCCTTTTTGAGGGTATATCCTTGATTCCTCTTTTTCTGTAAAGTTTATTTGCATGCTAGTCTTTATCTTCTGAGTATATCCTCTCGGTCCTATCCTCGATCCTTAGGTAAAACCCAATGTATGTAAACATGTGTTTGAGGCATGTTATGTTTGGTGGATGCAAGTGGTTGCAAGTGTTTGCTAGTGGTTGCTCGTGGATGCATATACACACATTAGGCACTAGATCGGCTCAGTCACTTTCATATTGCATATGCATGAGTGATCTTTTATATATATGGATTAAAACATGATGTGTTATCATATGGATGTTGAATTTGTATGAATGAGTGTGCACTCATGTAGAAGTTATAAAGTACGATTAGGAATAATTGCATACATGATGGACTCATGGCACTAACATAAATTCGCATTAAGGAGGTCAACTGAATTAGTAGACCGCCTGATTTTGCACTAGATAAGTACATGTACACACAATAGGCATATGATCATGAAAGCATTAGAAATCTTTTTAAGGAAAATGGACGCCTGTGATTGAATGGTTGAGTAGATGGATGTTGGATGTTAGGATATGCATTCTTCTTAACTTAGAGATTTCGGGGACGAAATCCTTTAAGGAGGGAAGAATGTAACACCAGTATTTTTTATGTCTATTTAAAGTATGAATTAAAGAATACTTAATTTTTAAAAGAAAAATTAAGGGAAATGGGTTACGCCATTGCGTTCGTCTCGGAATTCTTCTTGGAATAGAGTCCAAGTTTTCGTAAATCGGACTTCGTATGAGAAAGTTACGGCACTCAGAAGTTTCAGGAATTTAAATAAATTAAAACAGCTCGAATTCAAATTCGAAATTCAAATCACACACCCGGGCTGGGCGGGAAATTTCCCGCCCAGGACCCAGGTCGACCAGGGGGTCGACCCCTCTATTTCCATATCTGAGCACTGGTTCGTTTTTCTGCATTTGGACGCCCATACTGACCAGATTCGTTGATCCCTATGCTATATAAACACCCCTAATTTTATAGTTTTCTCTACACAACTTCATTACGCTTATACTTTACCCTAATTCATATCAAAATAAAATTAAAGACGTCCTTATGCTGCTCTAGTTCTTTAAGAAATCAAGTTTATAATTCAAGTGGAGATTCAAAGGCTAATTCAACGACTTCAACAGCTATTTTCTAAGAATCAAATCTAAATTAGAGAATCGATAATCTACGTCAAGGGATAGCTTTTTAGTTTCAGAAAACAGATTCCAGAAATATAAGAATCATTCTCTTTTTGTAAGTTCAAGTTACTTTCAGATGCGAATTCTTAATTGAAATTCTTGGCATGTAATAATATGGATCTAAGCTATACTTGATTTTGAGATAATCCTTACAGATTTATTAAATCTAATCTATTAGATTTATGCCTGTGATGTTATTCAAATCTAATCCATCAGATTTATGCCTGATGTAAGTAATCCTTGCAATTGAATCCGTGCTTGTATATGCCTTTGGGAACCATTGTTGACTATGGAATTGGTCCAATTATATCTATCCTTGTTGTATATCGGAATTGTAATCCTGTTTAAGTTAATGATATAACTCTTGTCAAACCTGTAGGTCTATGATGGTTCATAATGATATTCATATCATATCTATATGCCTACAATGTATTCTATGAAAAACTTGTCAATTTGGTATATCATATTTATTGGACCAATAGTTCTTATCATCATATGCCTATTCTTATGCCACCTATGTTCCATATTGTTTCTCCGCTTATTTCATGAATCTTGCGTTGAATCTCGAAATACGTACGTTATGAATACGGGGGTAATTTGGGTATAACATGAAATTTACATTTATTTGGCATAATTTGGACAATGTATTATGGCATGACTGTTAAGAGGCAATTTGGAGAAATTTGACATGAATTATGGAATATGTAATTTGACATATTGAACTTAGAATTAGCATGAACGACAAAGTATGTAATTTTCCGTCAAAAACCTAGTTTTGGGCATAAACTGTAAATTGGAATATTAAATCTAGCTTGGGCTTAACTATTGATTTGGGATGCCAAACATAATGCATAGTGAATTTAAGCATGACTATTATTGCAAGTTTTTGAAGTTTGGGTGTAACCTATTTTGAGTAATAACTTGTAGTTGGCTTAATCGGCATAAATCGGGAAATGTAACATGACTAGTTTTTTGTGAAATTTGGATAATTAGCAAATAAAATCTAGACTTTGACGTGTACTGTAAACATGCAAATTAAGGAAGAGATGAACATGCCTAATCCGAGGTTAGATTGAGTTGTGGTGTAAAACTGCCTAGAACCACCCGACACATCTAGTAACACAACACCTATCTAATGTGAGAGGTTAATGCATCATGCCCCAGAAAAACCCGAGGTTAGATTGAGTTGTGGTGTAAAACTGCCCGGAACCACCCGACACATCTAGTAACCGCAACAACACATATCTAATGTGAGAGGTTGGTGCATTAATAAATCAATTAATGCTACTAAACAAGACATGTTAAGAAAATGTGTAGGGTTAAGTTAATAGGAACACTTAACCAATATAACACGAATGACTAGGGTTAAGTTAATGAGAAACACTTAACCAATATAACAAGATGAATGACTAGGGTTAAGTTAATAGGAAACACTTAACCAGTATAGCATGATGAATGGGTAGGGTTAAGTAATAAGAAACACTTAACCAATATAACTTGATTTGTGGTAAGGTTAAGTTAAAACAAGAGGGCTACACTTAACCAATATAACTCGATTTGTGGTAAGGTTAAGTTAAAACAAGAGGGCAACACTTAACCAATATAACTTGATTTGTGGTAAGGTTAAGTTAAAACATGAGGGCAATATTTAACCAATATAACTTGATTTGTGGTAGGGTTAAGTTAACACAAGAAGGCAACACTTAACCAAAGTAATATGATAAGTAGGTGGGATAATTTAACTTGAATTGATTGATGACACTTAACCAATACAACATGATGAACACGTAGGGTTAAGTTAACAAGAAACACTTGACCAATATAACTTGATGAAAGAATGGGGTTAAGTTAATAGTAAACACTTAACCAATCCAACATGATAAGTGAGGAGGGTTAAGTTAACAGGAAACACTTAACCAACATGACATGATGAATGGGTGGGTTAAGTTAACGTGAATGGACAACACTTAACCAATACGACATAATGTGCGAGAGGGTTAAGTACATATCGGGTCGGTGGGTAATATTAGTAAATATAGGCCCACAAGACATAACCATTAAATAAACATGATTGAATCAGTAGGAGGGTTAAGTACATATCGGGTTGGTGGGTAATATTTGTAAATATAGGCCCACAAAACTTAACCATAAAATAAACATGCTTAAATCAGTGGGAGGGTTAAGTACATATCGGGTTGGTGGGTAATATTAGTAAATATAGGCCCACAAAACTTAACTGTTAAATAAACATGCTTGAATCAATGGGAGGGTAAAGTACATATCGGGTTGGTGGGTAATATTAGTAAATATAGGCCCACAAACTTAACCAGTAGAAAACCCTAGTAATGGGGACCATTTCAGCAGTAACCCACATAGATGTATCATGGTACCCTGAACTAGGCAGGATGGGGCACGATTACTAGGCTGATTATAAGTGGTCAAAATAACGGCAGGTGTTACGTCAATGTAGGTTCCGACGGTTTGCGTGCGTGCACGTACTCCGAAGTGGGAAAAAGCAGGCACTGGGTACCAGTAGTTATACACTGTGCATCTTGAATCATGTCAGGTTGCCACCATAGCGATTTATACACCTTATGGTGGGACCAGCACAGGGTATCTACACGCAAGAGAGAGCCGATTGACATAGACACATGGAACATTAATGCAAGTAAGTAGACGATCGATAGGGTAGTAAGGGTACATCTAACATCTTCATGGCAATTAGTCTGATTGAGGTAAGATCCTCATACTAGATGTACACCTAAAGGCTACCATAATTGCGGGGATTGGGATCACGTTGTAATATTATCATTTTACATAGATGACTAGTTGGGACCCTAGTTAGGTGGTGCAGAGATATAGAAATCAGAATAACATGGTAGTAGCGAAGCAGAGAAAGAGTAGAAGCACATTCTAGTTATCTTTCCTTATCATACCTTATGCTTATCCTTTGTTATCATGTTATCCCTACTACCACGGTATTGTCTTATATTCAGTTTATTCATGTCATGTTGTTTTTACCTGTTTACATGCTGAAAGTCACTGAGTTTACCAGATTTATGTCTGACCTAGTTTATTTTCGCCTCTTTTCTTCTGTTTCCCCCCTCCCCCCCAGGTTCGCAGGGAGTGAATGTTACCACTTAGCTTAGTTTTCTTTCCAAGCTCGAAGACAGTCGATGTACTTCTCTCTTTTTCCACTGCTATGGCTGGCTTATGCTTTATTAGGGAATATCATTGTTATTTTTATGCTTCTTATATACTTGGAAATTTTTGAATCAAGACAGAAGTTTTATGTAATACTTTTAAGTATGATTGAGTCAATTGTTTTATAAGCTTTACTGAATTAAGTTGTTTATAAAATGACATTATTTTCCACTGCTTTATTTGTCTATCTTGTAATTTATCTACATCTTTTACCTGTAATGCTCCACCGAAGTTAAGGTAATCCCTTTGTGAGTGACCTTAACGGAGGTGGGGTGTTTCACGCATCTAACCCTTTTCTTTTTGAGGGTACATCCTTGATATCTTTTTCCCTAGGTTTATGCATGCTTGTATCTATCTCTTAAGTACATCTCATCGGCCCTGTTTCTTGATCCTTAGGTAGAAACCAATGGATGTAAACATGTATTTGAAACATTTTATGGTTGATGGTTGCAAGTGGTTGCTAGTGGTTTCTCGTGGTTGCATATACACACGCATTAGGTACTAGGCCGGCTCAGTCACTTTCATATTGCATATGCATATATGTATTTATATATGGATTGAAACTTAGTGTGTTATCATGTGGACGTTGCATTTTATGAACGATTGTGCACTCATGTAGAAGTTATAAAGTACGATTAGGAATAATTTCATACATGATGGATTCATAGCACCGACATGATTCGCATCAAGGGGGTCAACTGAATCAGTAGACCGCCTGATTTTGCATTAGATATGGACATATACACACACTATGCATATGATCATGAAAGCATTAGAAATCTTTTAAGGACAATGGATGTTTGTGATTGATGGTTAAGTAGGTGGATGTTAGATGTTAGGATACATTCTTCTTAACATGGAGATTTCGGGGACGAAATCCTTTAAGGAAGGGAGAATGTAACACCCCGTATTTTCTATGAATATTAAAATTAACAAACCTAAGAACACATATTTTTTAAAAGAAGAATTGGGTGAAACAAGTTACGCCATTGCATTTGTCTCGGAATTCTGCTTGAGATAGAGTCCGAGTTTGCATGAATCGGACTCCGTATGAAGAAGTTATGGAGGTTAGAAGATTTCTGGTGTAAATAGAAAATAATAATTAAATAATAAATTCAGTTTGAAATTCGAAATTCGGCCTGAACAGTCGGGCGGGAAATTTCCCACTTAGGGGTATCGACCCCCCCGGGGGAGTCGACATAGGTGTCGACCCCCTATAGGGGTGTCGACATAGGTGTCGACCCTCCTGTAGGTAGTCGGCCCCTTTGAGATCTAATTCTTTTGACGAATTTTTATAGCCCCGAGCTGATGTGGCCTTCCCTGATTGGCCGATGACTAATTTTTGAGGTATTATGGCTTATGAGACGTGCTATGGTTGGCTGGATGACACATCTTTTTGGTTTGATGGCTCTGATTTCTCCTAGACTAATCTAAAGGCTAGAATTAATCCTAGACTTCTGTATAATCACCCCAAACCACAACCCTAGACCTCACAATCTCAATCTGTGACGCCGTCATGCTGTCCAACCCTAAGCTAGCCTAGCCTCCATCTTCTCAAAATTAGAAATCATGTAAGAAAGCTCCAAACAAAATCCAAACTAGAGAATCAAACGTCTACATCAAAGGATAGCTAAACAAATTTAGAAATCAGATCCCAGAATACAAGATCCGACCTTTTTCTGTAAGTTCAGTTATTATTTAGATTTAAACACCTAATAGAAATCATGATGTAATAATCGGATCTAGAACGATTCCTAATTTTGATTCATGCCTATCCTTTTGTCAAATATGAATTGCCTATGTCTATGAGACAATTATGATTGATATAATGACACCTTCATGCCTATGAGACTATTGTGATTGATGTAATGACACCTATCATTCCTATGAGACTGTTGTGACTGACGTAATGAAACCTGTCATACCTATGAGACTGTTGGATTGACATAATGGAACCTATCATGCCTATGGGATTGTTGTGATTGATATGATGGAACCTATCATTTTGTATATCCTATGCCTATGAGACTATTGTGATTGATATAATTGGACTTATCATGTTGTGAATCAAAATTAGTGATTCTCTTAAGTCCAATTCTGTCTTATATTTATACCTACGGTGTAAATTGTTTAGCTTGTCCACACTTATTGTTAATGTACAACATTGAAACATGATCCTTGAATTGGGTACACCTTTGCGTGCCTATTTTTCCTTATGTTAATTCTTATGCTCCTTCCCTATCTTTCCCCTTTTTATTTTCTTTTGTGAATACTAAGTTCATTCGGAACTTAGATTAAATCTCGTTGTACGTGCGATTATAACGCGGGAAAATTGGGTATAATTTAATTTAGTAAACTTTGGGCATAGCAAGTGAATGTGGCATAAAACTTGTACTGACTACACTTGGGGGAATATTGGCATAGAAAGACATAAACTTGGACACATATGACGAATATGTAAATCGGCTAAATATGAACATGCCTTACCCGATGTTAGATTGAGTTGCGGTGTAAGACTGCGTGGAACCACCCGACACATCCAGCAACTGCAACAATATAGATCTAATGTGAGAGGTTAACGAATTTAGCCCAAAAACCCGAGGTTAGATTGAGTTGCGGTGTAAGACTGCCTGGAACTGCTCGGTACATCCAACGATCGCAACAATATAGATCTAATGTGAGAGGTTTGTGCTTTAATGAATGAATTAAAGCTAAGGAACATACAGGCTAAGAATGGCAGGGTTAAGTTAAATAAAGCAACACTTAACCAATACAACATGTTAATTAAACAGATGGGTGGGGTTAGGTAAATTTGAGAACACTTAACGTTTATAACATGTTGATTTGGAAACCCTAGTAACGGGGACACGTTTCAGCAGTAACCCACATAGATGTATCACGGTACCCTGAACTAGGCAGGGTGGGGCAAGTTTACTGGGCTGATTATAAGCGGTCAAAATAGCGGCGGTTGGTACAACAGTGTAGGTTCCGGCGAAGTATGGGTGTGCACGTACTCCGCAGTGGATAAAACATGCACTGGGCGTCAACAGTATACACTGTGCATCTAGAATTTGTGTCGGGTTGCCACCATAGGAATTGATACACCCTATGGTGGGACCAGCACAAGTATCTACAATCAAGCGGGGCCGAATGACACAAGTAATAAATGCATGTGAGTAGAAGCCGATCAGAAAAGGGATCACTTTGTTATGAACACATGATGGTAATTAAAACATTCGTAGTAGGTGCAGAGAAATGGAAATGAGTGCGATAGTATATTCAATTTACCTTGCCTTATCTTATGTTATCTTATTTCTATGGTATTGTCCTGTATCTTGTTTATTCATGTCTTGATCCTTTTACTTGTTTACATGTTGAATAATCACTGGACCTACCAGACTTATGTCTGACTCGTTTTCTTTCGCCTTCCTTTCTTCCGTTTCCCCCCAAGTTCCGCCGAGAGGGAATACTTCAGCTTAGTGCAGAACTTTTCCATCTTGAAGAGAGTAGATGTATTGCTTGGATTCTATTTTCTTGGGCTATGGCTGTGGTTACACTTTTATTGAGGATTTATGCTGCTTTACTACTGATTTATGCTTCTTTATGTACTTGGAGTTTTAAATCATGACAGATGTTTTATTGTAATAATTTAGAAGTTGGGTTTTGAGACAATGCTTGTAATGTTTTGACTAAACCACGCTATTTGTGAAATGATTTCAGTTTTCCGCTGTTTATATGTCTATCTTGTAAATTTTCTGTGCCTTTTTTACCTAAAACGCTTCACCAAAGTTAATGCATTCCCTTTGTGAGCGACCTTAATGGAGGTGGGGTGTTTCAAAAATGGTGGAGGATCTTCAATATCTAAGACACTTGAGCACTTTTGGAGGATTCCATGATGAATTCAATGCTAGATCTTTGCTTTGAGATGGTAGATGATGTTAGGATCACTTGAAATGGGAGGGAAGCAATTAGGCAGCACTTCATAGGGGAGGGGGATTGGAAATCGATCCCTAAAAGTATGGAAGCCATGGCCTATTTTTAGGAGAAGTTGGAGTGAAGTGGTGAGCTGAAATTTGTATATGCAGGCTATCGGTCGAACATACAAGTAATTACAGAAATGCCACTACCAGCTGTTGACAGCTGTTGACAGCTGTTTGCTCAATTCTATGTATGACTGACCATGTTCAAACCACCATGCTCGACCGACCCTGGAAATTTATAGGCCTTTGTGTTGTATGATCAACCTTAGAGATGTTCGACCCTCATGGAATTCGACCGACCCTACAGTTGTATGAGTCCTGTTGCATTATTTGACACCTGTTCGACCCATTTATGATGTTTAACCCTTCATGAATGTGCTTGATTGACCCTCAATGCTCGAGCCATGTGTGATGTTCGACCCTCTTGCAATGTTTGAGTGGCTTTATTGCTCCAACCATGTCCGTGCTCGACCCATAGATTTGACACATGCTTAATCCACTAATTGGTGCATGATTTTTAATGGATAAACAAAAATTATTTTGTTTCTCATACCAATCCCATGACTAACTCAGAGTTTATTGTTTTCCACCGAAACTCTAGGTGCCCATATTTTCCACATGAGCGGCCTAGTAGTTTGGGGTTTTTGTAGATATTATTTTGGAGTCTTTTTCGAGTAGGATTCTGGATTACGGTAAGAGCTATAGTTGGGATCATTGTCCTTCAACCTAAAGTTTTATTTCAGTTTTTCTTTCCGCTGATATATGTTGTACTTTGAGATTATCTTGTACTCTGATGTAATATTGTGATGATATTAATGAAAAAGGTTCTTTTGTTCATTTCTTATGCGCAAGAACCCCCTAACCTTATGTCTTTGAGAACTTCTCGAGTTAGTTTGATTACCGATTAAGGGAAGGCTGAAAGGCAGGTCGTTAGAACCATTCACGATCTTTATAGTTAGAAATCAATTTCATTGATAAAACGATTTTAGTCATTTTGTAACCCTAAGGAAGAATTTTCCAAATAAATTTCCTAATATGATTTCAATATCATTGTTCTTTATCTTAAACTTCATTATTTGTTTGAATTAATCCATATTTAAATAATTAAAATATTTTAAATACCCCTAATTATGGCGATCAAATTCTGGGTTGTTTCATCCAATCTCAGAGTACAATTAAATAATAATTATGACCATTCATTTTTTTAAGAGTTGTCTCGGTTAGATCATCAAAATTTTGAATTATTTGTTAGGAATCCTGAAAAGTTATGATAGTAATAAAGTAATACTTTAATAGTTATGACTTGATTACCTCAATTGCTTGGCAAAAACTTATTAATCAATAACTTTGGCGATTACATACTTTTCCTCCAAATTGATTTCGAAATTAGGGTTTACAACTCAATTGGATCTAGATTTTGGACCACTAGGATCATATTTATAGGTGCAGATTGGCCTTCCTCCTGGCATATGGGATTCATCCTAGCTTTCCAACAGAAGTGCATATGGATGCTTTGTCGATACGTATTTTTTCATTCTTCGGAGAAGTAGTTACTAGGTTGTTAAAGGGATTTCGAAAGAAGTTTTTCTAGAGATGGAAGCTATGGACGGATATTGGGGAAGTGATCTTGAGGTGCTCTTATCTTCCAATGCCCCTTACGAACTTACCTTCCCTAGCGCATGTAGCTTATTTGCAATGATTGGTTGGTGTAGGCTTAAGCTTTCCAAAATTTCTGTTTCGTATAGTCCGAAAGGCATAGTATGCTTAGCTCTAGATGCTTGGAGATGGAAAATTTGGGGACCTTTCCCTTTGGGTTATGCAGTTAAGGATTTTTCTTAGAGAAGAAGAAACCTTTGTCTCTTAACTCTTGACTTGGAAAGCAAATATTGATAGTCTAGCTCTTCTTTTGCCAAATAACTGTTGGTCTTAACACTACTTCATCATGTTTCTGGATTTTAGCTTTCTCTTGGTTATTTTGGTGTTAACAATTTGTATAACTCATGCAATAAGTTTATGTCTATTGCATCAGTTGCATTTCCATCGATTACTGAACCGATGTAGCAAAGGGGTAAAGAACCAACGCAAATGAGATGTTTTGTAGTAGTAACAGAGGAGTATTGGAGAATAAAGACGGATCTAAAAACAAAGGATGAACTTGACGACGTGCTTAAATTTTAGGACGAATGTCAGATATTTTCGTTTTATGCGTATTTAACCATTTATAGTTAAGAACATGACTATAACGGTCATTATCGACTACTATCGAGTGATGGATATCAATTACCAATGATAATGAATGATTTGTCCAATCTTTTCATGGATAATGATTAGACATTGACAAGCACGAAGTGAAGTTTCATTCGATAGTGGTTTCAACGTGATGGCTCTTCGATTGGTGGTTTTAGTGCTAAGGCAAGGATATGGTGCTTCAATGCATTGACTTGTTACTCGACGATGGTGATGCGATGCTGTGAAGTGGTGACCTTGGTGATGGATGGCTATATTCTGAGAGGTATAGTGGGTGGCTATAAGTGAAGATGATGATACCGTAAGTAATAATGAGACTATAAGTCAGAATGGTAGGACTACTAGTCGAGATGATTAGACTATAAGTGAAGGGCCAGGAAACAAATGATATTCTATGACATGTGATTGGCCTAGATCGATTCAAAATTGAAATGGCTTCGAATGAGAGTTATAAAAACAATTCAAGGAAGAATCGACTACGGAGAACATGTATGAAGGGATCGTTGATAGCATAAGGATTAATGCATACTCATAAAGCAAGGTTATTTTATAGTAATGTCCCTTGAGGTTGCGATAACCACTAGATACTTCATTTGGGAATATGTTTACCTTTGGACACTTACTTGGGGATACGATGGTGAATTAGGAAATTAATATAATAAACTTACATAAGTTATGGGTGTGTGTATATATAAGAACTAATAAATTAAATGACAATAGTATAATAAATGGGAATTAGAATAAATTGTAATAATGTGATTAAATGAGATATGAATGAAATTTAATTGGATGTCCATTGCCTTTGGAAAAGTGACCTTTATGGTCATTGATGCCACGTGAATGTTAGGGTTATTAATTAGTTTAATCGGGAATTAGATAGTAACTGCTGTAGTTGATACTGAGCCTTGTAAATAAATAATCCTAGAGTTGTGAATCTAAAGGAAAACATCTTCACCTTATTTCTAGTTGAAATCTAGAAACAATATCTTTAACTGATATAAGAAACAGACTTAGTAGGTTAATGATGCAAGTTAAGTTGCATTATTGACAAAAGTCTGCAGTTTCTAGCCATCAAATATATGTACAACTAATGTAAGATATCATTAACCATAGGAACCTATGACAATAATTAATCTACGTAACATGAATTTATCCTAAATGTTTACTTCAAGTGATTGGGTCTTAAGTGGCTGCAAGGCACGCCTCCCTCCCAAAAGATGAAACCTAAATGGGAAGTTTAACAACGTGGCCTGATTCGGAATTAAGGTCTTAAATATTTGAATCCACCTATTTGGGGTACTAAGTAATAGGATTCTCCATCCTCATTTTAGGGAGTGATGGTAAAGTCCTAGGGTCCGCCCTTGTAATGTATTAGTTAATTGGATAGCTTGCCTTTGTCCAATAAAAAGCATTATATGGTTAATTGGGTACAAGTTCAAAAATCCTGAAAGGGTCCGCTTCCTTTGGGTAGTAAGTGATAGGGTTAAAGTACGTCTTAGAATATGGTATTACCTATCCCTAGGGAAGTATTAAGTGGCTTAGGGATTTTCCAATAAATAACAACACATATTTTCCTATATATTTAATTTTGAGTTTAAATAAATAAATTGAGTAATAATGGTTAAAAATTAACATTTAATGATTATAGAAATGAATTAACTTGCATTGAGTATAACAAAATTTTAATTTATTTTATATTGATAAAGAATTGATATTTTGGATTTAATATTAACGAATTTGAATAAAATTTGAGTTAATTAATTTATAACTAAAATTCAAATTTAACAAGTAAATAATGAAATTTCGGAATTTAAATTTATGAAATCGATTTATAAAGTTGACTGAAGTTCTAATTGGATCAAAATGAAATTTATAAATATTTAAATTTAATTAAAAATGAATAAAAATAATTGTGTATATCATAATTAATTAACTGTGTAAATAGTCATTTTGGCAACTGTCTCGGAATTCGACGAAACCAGTTCCATCAGATCTGGAATGGTGGATTATCGTAGAGTTTCAAATTTCCTTATAATCAAACTTGTCATTTGATCGTATTGTATAAGACGTGAAGGGAATTAATGTAAATTGATAATTGCAATCCTCTTCTTCGTCTTCCTTAATATAAATAAATGTGTTGCTCCAATTCCATCTGTGATATCCTCATTCTTATACGTTCATTTCTTTTCCACTTCATCTTCCTAATGGTACAAATAATTTTCAAATTGTGACGACCCCAAACCCCCATGCCACGGAAGCAAGGATGATCATTGGAATATGACACATAAACAATAACAGCAGAACATAAATATATCATTACACCACATCAAAATACACTGGAAATAGTATAATCATCAGAGTTACACAGCATAATAGGATCATACTTAGTACAGAATACAGTTTCAGCATAATACATAATGTCTGCAGCGGAATCAAACGTATTATACATAATGAAGTCTGAATAACATAAAAGATGTGATAGAATCCATCCTTAGCTTCATAGCTATCCAGAATGAGGTTGCTAAAACCTGAATACAAGGCTGCCCGTGTAGAAAATAGGGGCACCCGAGTTTGCAAAGTGAAACAAACTACGAGTCAGTCATGGGACCAGTATTAGAAATGTTACTTAACCTAATTGATAATAAGGTCAATCACAAGACGACGCCGCTAATGCGAAACATGTTTACTCCATTGGATAGCCAGTGCATAAAACAAGTAAATCATTAAAACATCGCAAGGCTTTTTAAAAAAATTGATGCCATTATAGGACTCAGGTTCCATCACACAATGCAACGAAAGTCGGAGGATAGAGTTTTACCTTATAATGGCCAAAATATGCTTGATACGTGTAAATCAAATTCATTTGATGTTATTACTAGTGCATATATGTTTCAAAAACAATTTCAATCATAATGTATCAATCATAGATGACATGGGTACCATATATCATGTCGCTATATAAAGGTTTACAATCAAAACCACACAATGTCGTATTGGAAGCTGGATTTCCATCATTAACCAAGGCAATGGATCGTCCTTACAGAATTCGAGAGTCTCTAGCCCTATCCTCAGGATCAGTTGCAACGGCACCTTGGATCTTCAGGGTCAGTTCTCTCTTACATTTGAGGATTGGTGTGACGATCTCAAAACCCCGTGACACGGTGTTAAGGATAATCATTGGAATATAACACATTAATCATCATTAGCAGATCACAGATAATAGCATAAACAGAAATTAGAATAATTTACACAAATATGACAGCGGAATCATATAGATATCATCACATCAGAGAAGCACAGTACAGGAAACAACTTAGTGCATAATGATACATAATCAGTCACCATCGCCTGAGGCGGAATCATACATAAAGAGTACACAAAATAAATATCAGTCTACATCGCCGATGGCGGAATCATAATATAGATACAATAATGGGGGAGAAAATCCAAGTCAGCACGGTGTAGTCAAGCCTCGCCATGAGCCAAAAGTACGTCAGAAACCTGTAACTAGGCTGCCCGTGTGAAAATGAGGGCACCCGAGTTTGCAAGGTGAAACAAACTACGAGTCAGTCATGGGACGAGTATGAGAAATCTACTTAACTTATTAACAACAATAATAAGGCAAATCAAAGGACCACGCCACTTTCGCGGAATGGGTTTACTCCAATGAGTGCTAGTGCATGAAATAAAGTAAATGATTAAATCATCGCAATGCTTTTTATAAAATGAAGCCATTATAAGACTCAGGTCCCATCACACAATGCAACGCAAGCCGGAGGGTAGAGTTTTTCCTTATAATGGCCAAAAATGCTTCATACAAATAAAAAAAAAAGTGTTTGGTATTATTACTAGTGTATATATGTTTCAAAAGCAAATTCAATCATAAATATCAATCCTAGGCGGCATAGCTACCATCTACTATGTCACCATACTAGTAATACAATCGCGTCTTCATATTTCGCATTGGGAATTGGATTCCTTCATGAGTCGAGGCAAGGGGCAAGCTCCTCTCTGTTCGAGACACTCTAGCAAATGTCCCAGGACCCCACTATGATCCTTGGAATCAGCTGGGCCGGTCCTCTCTTACTTTTAAGGATTGGCAATTCCGGAACACACGTTTCCCGGTCCTTACAGACCTATAATCGAGGCGCCTCGCATTCCAACAACCACACAGGTGAAAAGTATATATAATGTCAGGGCTGGTAGGTCACTGACACCACCTTAGCTAGAAAGAAACGTCGTGCTCTCCCAGCGGTCCGTCTCCCGTTTTTGACTCATACCGGGGTGTGAGGCTCGCGAATTCACGTTATACACAAAGCTACGTCACACAGACCATGCTTTGATCATCAACCACAAGACTTTGCTTTGCAACAGAAGCCTTGATCATAAGCCACTTAGGCGTGCCACACAGGCAATCCACTCATTGCGACTGATTTCTATCAATACATAACCTCTGAGCTCGTACGTCTCAGAGAAGGGCGTTAAGCAAGAGAATAAATTCTCCGCCGCCAAATAGATATATATTTAACAGAGATCAATCAGCACAGAACAAAATCCAATGTCAGACACACAGTCCATCTACAAGTCCGTTCTAGGTCTGAACGAAACCGGAGGCACCAATTCCTCGCATATCCATACAATCAACAGCATGTTTGGACAGCTACTACTTCAGTTCCTTCATGGTAGCTACTCCAATCACGAGCATCAGTAGCGCCCATCCATCCAATTTGAAGATCGTCGGTCTTCAACCGTCTTCGACTCTTCGACTTCTCAACGTCGATCGATTATTTGAAATGAGATGAACTCGGCCTTTTCAAATAATCCACGTATATTTAGATTTTCAAATCAATTTATCACATGGTTGGACTATTCAACATTCACATTTCAGTTCTTTAGTTATAATTTTCATGTCAAATACATTCAACCATCACATATCTAGCAAACACAATGAAATTGGTTTATTTCCACTCTATATCGTCTATAGTATTTTATAACGATTTATCGCTATTTTTAATTAATTTAAAACGGCCATATTTAATTAAACGACTTTTCAGGTCGTGTCGATGCGCAGGCGCTGTTTTTCACTAATTTTATTTTACACATATCTAAAAATCTAACCGTTGGATCTTCACAAATTTGGTATCATTAGGAAGGTCATTTCAAAACGAATCCAACGGTTTCAGTTTCGGGAAAATCCAACGGTCGGATCTTCCACTCTAGCCATTTGAAGTTACGATTTCAATTTACGAACTGCAGCGTCGTTATTCGATTTAATTTAATTATATATATATATATATATATATATATAAACGTTTCTGGCGTTGTTTTTCTTCAGATTTGAATTAAACATTCCAGACAATCCAACCGTCGGATCTTCACAAAGTTGGCGACGTTGGAAAGATATTTCCAAGGCGAACCCAACGGTTGCGGTTTTGGGAAAATCCAATGGTCAGATTTCCCGCACTAGTCGTTTGAAAACACGGTTTCAAAACACGAACTGCACGGCCACGTTTCGTTTTAATTTTATTTATATTTATATATTTATATAAATATAGTTCATTCAAAAATGCCTATATCGTTTTCACTTCAATTATTTCACTAACGCCTTTAAATTTTGGAAAATTTCGCCATAACCTCCTTTGTACGGGAGGGGCTGGGAAAATTCCCAAATAGCCACACGGGCGTCTCATGTCAAAAAGAAAAAGAAAAAGCCAAGCGGCTAGCCAACAGGCTCACAAAATCATCACCCAAACAAAACAGTAAATGTGTACCTATTTGTCGGGTACAAAATTTTACTCCTCTTCTCTAGCCCCTTTGCTATAACCTGTTCAATAAATATGCATGTACATATATATGCAATTTTTATCACTTATCATTTTCCATTCAACTTCATATTTGATTTACTTTGGTTTAAAAACACCATTCATTCTAATGTTGCATGCATAGGCTAAAATCATATCATTAGCTAATTAGTGTATATTTCAACTCATGCATATTTTATTTGAACAAGTGGCTATTTTTAACACTTCACATTTCAAAGATGATAATTTTGACGAACTAAAATATATTTCAACACATGACTATTTTATTTAGTTCCTATGCATGTTAAAAATAATATTTCTTCATAAATATTTATTTCAACGTCCGCATATCTTTAGCATATCACTTATATGATAAAAATGATATTTTTATCATTTAAAATATTTATTCGACAAATGGATGTTTTCAACACTTCATAGTTTCAATAAAAATGTAATTTTTATTGTTCAATCTTTTTATTCAACACATGAACTTTTCCACTACACACACTTCTCAACACACGAGCATTTCCACACATGGATATTTTATTTATGTTGTTCATATAAGAAAGATAGAATATTTATTATTGAAACTATTTATATAAGGCGAATATTTTTCATACTTCATATATATTATAAAAAGGTGATTTTTATTGTTTATACACTTCATTCATTCACAAATGAATTTAATTTCCACACATCACTTTTCAACACATGAACATTTACATACATGGATATAGTTTCAACATATGACTTTAATTTCAACGCATGAGAATAATTTCAACATACGAAAATTATTCTAACACATAAAGATTATTCAAAATTTCGGTAGCATAACGGCAGGGTAGTTAAAACCGGCACCGTCCCTAGTACGGCTCCTCGCTCTACCTTAAAATCTCGTCGTTTTTGACAATGGGGATTCATGCATCTAATTCGCACGCAGGCGGCATGTTTTATTTTTATTTCCACAAATATTTCCAATTCATTCCAATCACCAATGGGTATTTTTCAACCACAACCAAACAATATCAACCCCAAGCAGTTATTCAACCATTCGTATTTTTCATCCAATATTTCACAATAATTCACAACAATAAATATCGTCCATGGTTTGTGGACGAGGGGAGTATATATATATATATATATATATATATTATTGCTATATTTCACTTGCATTTCAATACATATATCAATTATTCTATGCATGTAAAATTCATACTTCGCTTATATAGCTTACACTACGCATGTGCATGAGGTATACAACACGTGTGTAATTTATATTTCGCTCATATAATTTACACATGACATTTTCCATTCAAATTTATTTAATTTAGATTTCTCAGCTTGGTTTTCAGAGTTCTAAAAATCGTAGATGACTCCGAAAAATTCGCGACTTCTTCTATTTGGTAGAGAGCTTCCTTGCGGTCCCGATGTTTCCTGTTTCATCGAATTTCGTCAACACACCAAAAAGATATGATTTTTCAAAGTGCAAACATAAAAAAGAACTCACCTTACACGATGGTTCAAAACTAGGTTTGCGGTTTTTGTGAGAACCGAGGCACGAGGGGATGATCGGCGGGTTGGACGTGGAAGAGGGAGGAGAGGGCTACAGGCGCGCCGTGGTTGGAGGCGACTCGTTGGGGCCAAGAACTCGCGGCGGCGGCTGGAAGGTCGGGATTTCAGAGGGAGATATCTCGACGTGGGAGCAACGATAGGGGGAGCTCCTTATATGGATTTGAAGAGGGGAAGGAGAACTACAAAAAGTTGAACTGGGGGAGGGGCTGATTCGGGCTGTGGCGATCGGAAATCGCCAGGGAAGGGAGGAAGGCGGTTCCGTCGATGTCGAGGGGGAGGGGGTCGGGGTTTTCTGATTTTTTTTTTATGAACAGAGAAATATGATTGGTTGATGGTTTTATTAAATTTTTAAATAGTGTTTTCTCCAACTAACTCCTTTTCAAACCCAACGACTGTCGCCCCTAGCTAAATACCCCCATACCGGAGACAATGGGATATGTTTCGTTGGCCAATTCGACTATTACAGTCAGTTATTCTTTAAATTAAAGTATAAAATATTTAATTTTAACTTTGAACGTACATTTCAGTTTGTCAGGGCCACAAACTGATTCGAAAAATTCCAGAAAAATAAATCTAGCTATGTTTTGACGCTACGGTCCCAACAAAATTGATTTCGTCGAATTCTGAGATCGTTTGTAAAATGGCCCTTTTCTGGTTGATCTAATTTAACAGAAATTGACCAAACACATTTTCTTTTTCCACACTCATATACTAGCTTCAAAAATTATGAAATTTGAAACCTAGCAATAGTTTGACATTCCGGAGCCAACAAAAGTGGTTTCGTCGAATTCCGAGGTCGTATGCAAAATATCAATTTCGAGGGCTATATATTCTATATAGCGACCATTCTGAAAATTCATTTGGCCATAACTTTTGATTCCCGTTATGAAACTTCGATTTTTCAGATTCGTTAGAAAGGTATTGATAAACAGATTTAAATATTTTTGGTTTCGCTAAAATCCGTTATATTCTCCACCCTGCAGAGCCAGTCAAAGTTTGAATTCAAATTTTCAAACTGACTCACTATTTATAATTCACTATTTTATTGAAATATTCTATTTCAATTGTTCAAATTCCTTTGAAATCACCAATTTAAAATTTTTAAATTGGCCCGTATTTTCCGGGTTATTACAATCTCCCCCACTTAAAATTTTCGTCCTCGAAAAGGGAACAACAGTAAAGTAGGAAACAAATGTAAATGCAAAGTATTGTAAAGGTACCTTGCACCGGAGTTAGTCAGAGATATCCACTCTGCATTTGGGGTAAGCTTGCTTAATGCTTTCCTCAGTTTCCCAAATACAGTCTCTAGGATCACTGCTCCACTGCACTTTAACTAAATGAACCTTTTTGCTTCTTAATTCTCTTGTTTCTTTGCCAACAATCTTTAATGGCTCTCTTCTGAGTGCTTATTCTGGAGTTATGTCTACATCCTGTTGCGCTGCTTCTTCTACAAAAAGATCCGGATCATGCACATGTCTTCTAAGTTGAGATACGTGAAATACATCATGCACTCCAGGTAACCAATCTGGTAATTGAACCCTATAAGCAAGAGTTCCAATTCGTTCGAGTATAGGAAAGGGACCAATAAATCTCGGTGCCAACTTCCCAGTTTTGCCAAATCTGATTACTCCTCTCATTGGAGAAACTTTCAAATAAACATGATCACCAACAGCAAATGTCAAATCTCTTCTTCTAGAATCTGCATAACTTTTCTGTCGGCTTTGCGCGGTTCTCAAACGCTTTTTGATGAAGTCGACTTTATCCGATGCTTCTCTAATCATATCGGGCCCTAACACAAGTCTATTGCCAGGTTCTACCCAACACGCTGGAGATCTGCAGTGTCTGCCATATAATGCTTCAAATGGCGACATTCTCAAACTTGCTTGATAACTATTATTATATGAGAATTCTGCCAAATGTAAGTGTTCTTCCCATGACCCACCAAAATCAATTATACAAGCTCGCAATAAATCTTCTAGAATTCTATTCACCCACTCAGTTTGGCCATCTGTTTGAGGGTGATAAGCGGTGCTCATATTCAGTTTAATTCCCAATTCTGCCTGGAAAGCTTCCCAGAATTTGCTAGAAAATATCAGGTCTCTATCACTGACTATGCTGATGGGAATTCCATGCAGCTTAACGATTTCTTTGAAATATATCTGTGGTAGACTTTGAGCGGTTCTATTGGATCTGACAGGTATAAAATGGGCAGTCTTCGTGAAGCGATCTACGATTACCCAAATGTTGTCATTACCTTTCCTGGTTCATGGCAAGCCATCTATGAAATCCATGGAAATATGTTCCCATTTCCAACTTGGGACTTCCAACGGTTGCAACAATCCAGCTAGCTTCTGTTGGTCGCTCTTGACCAATTGACAAGTAGGGCATCTGCTAACATACAAAGAAATATCCTTTTCATTGCCCTCCACGAGAAAGTGCGTTTGATATCGTTGTACATTTTACTCACCCCAGGATGAATGCAAAATTTGGATTTATGGCTTTCGTCAAGCACTTCTCTTCGAAGGCCTGAAATATTTGGAATGAAAATCCTATTATTTAACTTGAGAACCCCCTTATTGTCAATACAGAAACTTGTGGTTTCACCTTCCTTGACCCTCTGACTGATTCTCTGAATGAATTCATCTTCTTTTTGAAGGGCTGAAATCTTATCAATCAATCTAGGCGTAATTATAAGATTGGCAATGATTGCGGTTTTTCTACTAAGCGCATCCGTTACAACGTTAGCTTTCCCTGGCGTATACAGGATGTCAAGATCATACGCTGCAAGAAATTCTAGCCAACGCTGCTGTCTCAAATTCAGATCTTTCTGGGTATATAAATACTTCAATGATTGATGATCTGTGTACAGTATAAATTTCTCGCCCAATAAATAATGCCTCCAGATTTTCAAGGCAAAAACGATAGCTAGCAACTCAAGATCATGAGTCACATAATTCTTCTCATGCGGTTTCAGTTGGCGGCTTGCATAAGCGACTACTTGGCCTCTTTGCATTAACACTACACCAGGACCTCTAATAGAAGCATCTGTCCAAACCGTTAAATCCGGATTGCCATCAATGATGGTTAACACTGGAGCAGTTGTCAGTTTCGATTTCAATTCCTGGAAAGCTTCTTCACGGTCAGAAGTCCACTTAAATTTCTCATGCTTCTTCGTGAGCTTCGTTAACAGACCAGATATCTTCGAAAAATCCTTAACGAACTTTCGATAATAACTAGCCAACCCCTTAAAACTTCTAACTTCTGTGGGAGTAGTGGGTTGTTTCCCGTCTTGAATCGATGTTATTTTGCTTGGGTCAACAGAAATCCCTTTCTCTGACACGACATGGCCAAGAAACTTGACTTTTTCTTGCCAGAAGACACATTTAGAGAATTTGGCTTTGAAGACGTTCTTTCTCAGAATCTCCAATACTTGTTCTAAATGTTTTTCATGCTTGGGTTTTGATTTGGAGTAGATTAAAATATCATCGATGAATACGAGGACAAATTTATTCAGAACTCCCCTGAACACTCTATTCAATAGATCGACAAAGTATGCTGGAGCGTTGCATAGGCCAAACAGCATTACTAACCATTCATAAAATATGTCTGGACCTCTGAAAGCTGTCAAAGGAACACACTCTTCCGCTATTCTCAATTGATGAAAACCTGTAGCTAGGTCCATTCGGGAAAATACTTTCGCCCCATTCAATTGGTCTAGCAGATCGTTGATGCGGGGTAACGGATACTTGTTTTTGACCGTCTGTTTGTTGAGATCTCGGTAATCAACGCATAATCGAAGAGTACCGTCTGACTTTGGGACAAACACAACATCTGCACCCCAATTAGAAAAACAAGGTCTGATTAGACCCTTCCACAACAGTTGACGAGTTTGATCGCCTAATTCTTCCTTTTCCTTCGGAGTCATTCTGCGAATTGGATGTACCACTGGTCTGGCATTGGGAATTAGATCGATCCGGAATTCTATTTCTCTTTGCGGAGGTAAGTTTTCAACTTCTTCGAACACATCCGCATAGTTCCTCACAATCGGAATCTGCTCTAATGAAGTGGGGATAACTTCTAATGCCGACCAAAATTCTTCTCTGTTTGGATTCGAACCATGATAGGGTACCGTAATATATCCAAGCTTCGTTCGAATTTTAACGATTCTTTCTGCACAATTCACTTCGGCTTCGTATGTCGTTAACCAATCAAGCCCGAGAATGATATCGAATTCGGGAAAGTCCATGATGATTAAATCAAAGGGAAACTTGTATCGAGAAAAAGAAGCGGGTACTTTACAATATGAACTGAGAATGAGAGATCCTCCTATCAGATTATGTACTTCATCCTATTCTTTAAGCTTTCGCTGTTTTAACTTTAATTTGTGCACTATGTTACTAGCAATAAAACTATGCGACGCACCTGTGTCAAACAATAAAGAGATAGGAATATTTTTAATTGTAAGGGTACCTCCCAAAACATCGGTTTTACCTGCTCCATCGAAAGCAGCTGGCAGGCTCGACCCATCATACACGTGAGCTACTGCGGCCTTCTTCAACAAAGGACAGTCTTTGATTAGATGATCGGTCTTGCGGCAATTAAAGCAGGAGCGAGGGTTCTGAGAACCCTGGCTTGAACCTTGTGAATTTGTCTTCTGCCTCTCTGTGGCTGTGCACACATTAGAGTAGTGCCCCGCTTTGCCACAGTTAAAGCAATTTCCTCTTGGCGGCTTGTCGGTCTGAGGTTTTGAAGATGTTGCTTGGCTTGACTCAGCTTGATTCGCGGCAGGCTTGCGTTTGTTCCCAGCTTGGCTTCTAGCGCGATCTTGCTCCAGATGCCTATGGTCAAGGTCTTCGTAGTTGCATGTCATTTCCACCAATTCATTGAATTCCAGCTTGACATAGGCCATGGCTCTATCATGATACTGTCGCCTTAACCCAAGGATAAACCTCTTATTTTTGGACTTGGCAGTGGCGACGAGCTCCGGAGCATAGGGCAACAACAGTGTAAATTTATTCAGATAATCCTGCACGGAAAGATTCCCCTGCTGGAGGTTGGCGAAGTCATCGTGCATTCGCTCTAGAGCTTGTTCTGGGACATATTTCTCCTAGAAGAGTTCTTTGAATCCATCCCATGTTCTTCCAGCTTCTCTATTCCCGGCGGTGAGAGATTCCCACCATAGCTCAGCTTGTTCCTGCATAAGCCAGGCGCCCATAATAGCTTTATCTTCGTCTCCAAGCCTTAGGCCTTCAAGAATTTTCTCACATGTTTTGAGCCATGCAAGGGCCTCTATTATTGTGCCAGTTCCCGAGAAGGTCTTGCCTCCTAAGTTTTTGTATGTCTTAGCTACATGGTCCAGCTCGAAGTATTGAGCGACCGGAGGTTGTATCAAAGGTCCTTCTTCTACCGGGACTTCTCCCCTTCCTCGGCCACGGCCTGCACGGCCTCCTCTAGCGGCGGCTGCTCTGGTAGCCATTTGTCAAATTCTGTATAAGCAAGGAAAGAGTCAGCAAACAGAAATGTTAGTTTACTACCTAGTTAAGCAGAAAATTTACGGAAAGATAACGATGGACTGATCAAATTGTTTTTGCTATTCTGCTTAGCTCATTCTAGGACTTTACTAGTCCTATCTCTAATGAGCGACTCACCTTGGAATACTACTGATTCTATTTTAACGAAGTGTTTAATGTGTTAGACTCTAGAACAAAGGTTAACCAAAGCTCTGATACCAGCTGTGACGATCCCAAAACCCCGTGACACGGTGTTAAGGATAATCATTGGAATATAACACATTAATCATCATTAGCAGATCACAGATAATAGCATAAACATAAATTAGAATAATTTACACACATATGACAGCCGAATCATATAGATATCATCACATCAGAGAAGCACAGTACAGGATACAACTTAGTGCATAATGATACATAATCAGTCACCATCGCCTGAGGCAGAATCATACATAAAGAGTACACAAAATAAATATCAGTCTACATCGCCGATGGCGGAATCATAATATAGATACAATAATGGCAGAGAAAATCCAAGTCAGCACGGTGTAGTCAAGCCTCGCCATGAGCCAAAAGTACGTCAGAAACCTGTAACTAGGCTTCCCGTGTGAAAATGAGGGCACCCGAGTTTGCAAGGTGAAACAAACTACGAGTCAGTCATGGGACTGGTATGAGAATTCTACTTAACTTATTAACAACAATAATAAGGCAAAACAAAGGACCACGCCACTTTCGCGGAACGGGTTTACTCCAATGAGTGCAAGTGCATGAAATAAAGTAAATGATTAAATCATCGCAATGCTTTTTATAAAATGAAGCCATCATAAGACTCAGGTCCCATCACACAATGCAACGAAAGCCGGAGGATAGAGTTTTTCCTTATAATGGCCAAAAATGATTCATACAAATAAAACTAAAGTGTTTGGTATTATTACTAGTGTATATATGTTTCAAAAGCAAATTCAATCATAAATATCAATCCTAGGCGGCATAGCTACCATCTACTATGTCGCCATACTAGTAATACAATCACGTCCGCATATTTCGTATTAGGAATTTGATTCCTTCATGATTCGAGGCAAGGGCCAAGCTCCTCTCCGTTCGAGACACTCTAGCAAATGTCCCAGGACCCCACTATGATCCTTGGAATCGGCTGGGCCGGTCCTCTCTTACTTTTGAGGATTGGCTATTCATGTACACACGTTTCCCGGTCCTTACAGACCTATAATCGAGGTGCCTCGCATTCCAACAACCACACAGGTGAAAAGTATATATAATGTCAGGGCTGGTAGGTCACTGACACCACCTTAGCTAGAAAGAAATGTCGTGCTCTCCCAGTGGTCCGTCTCCCGTTTTTGACTCATACTGGGGTGTGAGGATCGCGAATTCACGTTATACACAAAGCTACGTCACACAGACCATGCTTTGATCATCAACCACAAGACTTTTCTTTGCAACAGAAGCCTTGATCATAAGCCACTTAGGCGTGCCACACATGCAATCCACTCCATGCGACTGATTTCTATTAATACATAACCTCTGAGGTCGTACGTCTCAGAGAAGGGCGTTAAGCAAGAGAATAAATTCTCCACCGCCAAACATATATATATTTAACAGAGATCAATCAGCACAGAACAATCCAATGTCAGACACACAGTCCATTTACAAGTCCGTTTTGGGTCTGAACGAAACCGGAGGCACCAATTCCTCGAATATCCGTACAATCAACAGCATGTTTGGACGGCTACTACTTCAGTTCCTTCATGGTAGCTACTCCAATCACGAGCATCAGTAGCGCCTATCCATCCAATGTGAAGATCGTCGGTCTTCAACCTTCTTCGACTCTTCGACATCTCAACGTCGATCGATTATTTGAAATGAGATGAACTCGGCCTTTTCAAATAATCCACGTATATTTAGATTTTCAAATCAATTTATCACATGGTTGGACTATTCAACATTCACATTTCTGTTCTTTAGTTATAATTTTCATGTCAAATACATTCAACCATCACATATCAAGCAAACACAATGAAATTGGTTTATTTCCACTCTAAATCGTCTATAGTATTTTATAACGATATATCGGCATTTTTAATTAATTTAAAATGGCCATATTTAATTAAACGACGTTTCAGGTCGTGTCGATGCACTGGCGCTGTTTTTCACTAATTTTGTTTTACACATATCTGAAAATCTAACCGTTTGATCTTCACAAATTTGGTATCATTAGGAAGGTCATTTCAAAACGAATCCAACGGTTTCAGTTTCGGGAAAATCCGACGGTCGATTCTTCCACACTAGCCATTTGAAGTTACGATTTCAATTTACGAACTACAGCGTCGATATTCGATTTAATTTAATTATATTTATATATATATATATATATAATCGTTTCTGGCACTGTTTTTCTTCAGATTTGAATTAAACATTCCAGACAATCCAACCGTCGGATCTTCACAAAGTTGGTGCCGTTGGAAAGATATTTCCAAGGCGAACCCAACGGTTGATGTTTTGGGAAAATCCAATGGTCGGATTTCCCGCACTAGTCGTTTGAAATCACGGTGTCAAAACACGAACTGCACGGCCACGTTTCGTTTTAATTTTATTTATATTTATATATTTATATAAATATAGTTCATTCAAAAATTCCTGTATCGTTTTCACTTCAATTATTTCACTAACGCCTTTAAATTTTGGAAAATTTCACCATAACGTCCTTTGTATGGGAGGGGCTGGGAAAATTCCCAAATAGCCACACGGGCGTCTCATGTCAAAAAGAAAAAGCCAAGCGGCTAGCAAACAGGCTCATAAAATCATCACCCAAACAAAACATTAATGTGTACCTATTTGTCGGGCACAAAATTTTACTCCTCTTCTCTAGCCCCTTTGCTATAACATACTCAATAAATATGCATGTACATATATATGCAATTTTTATCACTTATCATTTTCCATTCAACTTCATATTTGATTTACTTTGGTTTAAAAACACCATTCATTCTAATGTTGCATGCATAGGCTAAAATCATATCATTAGCTAATTAGTGTATATTTCAACTCATGCATATTTTATTTGAACAAGTGGCTATTTTTAACACTTCACATTTCAAAGATGATAATTTTGACAAACTAAAATATATTTCAACACATGACTATTTTATTTAGTTTCTATGCATGTTAAAAATAATATTTCTTCACAAATATTTATTTCAACGTCCTCATATCTTTAGCATATCACATATATCATAAAAATGATATTTTTATCATTTAAAATATTTATTCGATAAATGGATGTTTTCAACACTTCATAGTTTCAATAAAAATGTAATTTTTATTGTTCGATATTTTTATTCAACACATGAACTTTTTCACTACACACACTTCTCAACACATGAGCATTTCCACACATGGATATTTTATTTATGTTGTTCATTTAAGAAAAATAGAATTTTTATTGTTGAAACTCTTTATATAAGGCGAATATTTTTCATACTTCATATATATTATAAAAAGGTGATTTTTATTGTTTATACACTTCATTCATTCACAAATGAATTTAATTTTCACACATCACTTTTCAACACATGAACATTTCCACACATGGATATAGTTTCAACACATGACTTTAATTTCAACGCATGAGAATAATTTCAACATACGAAAATTATTCTAACACATAAAGATTATTCAAAATTTCGGTAGCATAACGCAGGGTAGTTAAAACCGGCACCGTCCCTAGTACGGCTCCTCGCTCTACCTTAAAATCTCGCGGTTTTTGACAATGGCGATTCATGCATCTAATTCGCACGCAGGCGGCGTTTTTATTTTTATTTCCACAAATATTTAAAACTCATTCCAATCACCAATGGGTATTTTTCAACCACAACCAAACAATATCAACCACAAACAGTTATTCAACCATTCGTATTTTTCATCCAGTATTTCACAACAATTCACAACAATAAATATCGTCCATGGTTTGTGGACGAGGGGAGTGTGTGTGTGTGTATATATATATATATATATATATATATATATATATATATTATTGCTATATTTCACTTGCATTTCAACTCATATATCAATTATTCTATGCATGTAAAATTCATACTTCGCTTATATAGCTTACACTACGCATGTACATGAGGTATACAACACGTGTGTAATTTATATTTCGCTCATATAATTTATACACGACATTTTCCATTCAAATTTATTTAATTTAGATTTCTCACCTTGGTTTTCAGAGTGCTAAAAATCGTAGATGACTCAGAAAAATCCACAGCTTCTTCTATGTGGTAGAGAGCTTCCTTGCGGTCCCGATGTTTCCTATTTCATCGAATTTCGTCAACACACCAAAAAGATATGATTTTTCAAAGTGCAAACATCAAAAAGAACTCACCTTTCACGATGGTTCAAAACTAGGTTTGCGGTTTTTGCGAGAACCGAGGCACGAGGGGATGATCGGCGGGTTGGACGTGGAAGAGGGAGGAGAGGGCTACAGGCGCGCGGTGGTTGGAGGCGACTCGGTGGGGCCCAGAACTCGCGGCGGCGGCTGGAAGGTCGGGATTTCGGAGGGAGATATCTCGACGTAGGAGCAACGATAGAGGGAGCTCCTTATATGGATTTGAAGAGGGGAAGGAGAACTACAAAAAGTTGAACTGGGGGAGGGGCTGATTCGGGCTGTGGCGATCGGAAATCGCCAGGGAAGGGAGGAAGGCGGTTCCGTCGATGTCGAGGGGGGGTCGGGGTTTTCTGATATATATTTTTTATTTATGAACGGAGAAATATGATTGGTCGATGGTTTTGTTAAATTTTTAAATAGTGTTTTCTGCAACGAACTCATTTTCAAACCCAACGACTGTCGCCCCTAGCTAAATACCCCATCCCGGACACAATGGGATATGTTTCGTTGGCCAATTCGACTGTTACAGTCAGTTATTCTTTAAACTAAAGTATAAAACACTTAATTTTAACATTGAACGTACATTTCAGTTTGCCAGGGCCACAAACTGATTCGAAAAATTCCAGAAAATTAAATCTAGCTATGTTTTGATGCTACGGTCCCAACAAAACTTATTTCGTCGAATTCTGTGATCGTTTGTAAAATGGCCATTTTCTGGTCGATCCAATTTAATAGAAATTGACCAAACACATTTTCTTTTGCCACGCTCACATACTAGCTTCAAAAATTATGAAATTTGAAACCTAGCAATAGTTTGACATTCTGGAGCCAACAAAAGTGGTTTCGTCGAATTCCGAGGTCGTATGCAAAATATCAATTTCGAGGGCTATATATTCTATATAGCTACCATTCTGAAAATTCATTCGGCCATAACTTTTGATTCCCATTATGAAACTTCGTTTTTTCAGATTCGTTAGAAAGGTATTGATAAATAGATTTAAATATTTTTTGTTTTGCTAAAATCCGTTATATTCTCCACCCTGCACAGTCAGTCAAAATTTGAATTCAAATTTTCAAACTGACTCACTATTTCTAATTCACTATTTTATTGAAATATTCTATTTCAATTGTTCAAATTCCTTTGAAATCACCAATTTAAAAATTTTAAATTGGCCCGTATTTTCCGGGTTATTACAATTGGTAATTCCTGAACAATACGTTTCCCCGCCCTATGGGGGCGTAAATCTGGTCAGTATGGCTACCATATAATCCATTGGCCCTGTTGTGACCGATATATCTAAGGCGCCTCGCTTTCCATCATCCACATAAGTAAAAATGTCTGGGCTCCATACCATGACACCACTTCTAGCTAGAAAGAAACGCATATCCTCCCTGCAGTCCTCTCCCGTTTCTGGATCATACCGGGGTGTGAGGCTAGCGAATTAACACTATGCACAAAGCTATGCTATTTAAAGCCGTGATTTGATCATCAACCACAAGGCTCTGTTTTCCAACAAAAGCCTTGATCACTTGCATCTCAGCACGCCACATTGACATTCCACGCCATGCGGCTGATGTCTATCGATATATAACCTCTGAGCTTGTACGTCTTAGAGAAGGGAGTTAAGCAGGAGAATAAATCCTCCACCACCAAACAAATATATATTTAATAGAGATCAATCAACACTGAACGAAATCCAATGTCAGACACACATCCATTTACTAGTTTGTTTTGGGTCTGAACGAAATCGAAGGCACCTTATTCTTTGTCTCATATGTCAAATACAGGAGAGAGGCCCTCGCACATCCGAACAATCAACAAATACGTCCGGACCACTACCACTGTAAACCCTCCTTGGAGATAACCGATCCAGGACATTAGTAGTAATCCATTCGATATGAAGATCACCGGTCTTGCACCGTCTTCTTATCTTTGACTTCTAATCGTCGATCAATTATTTTAAATGAGAATTAACTCGGCCTTTTCAAATAATTCACGTATACTTAGAAAGTAAATCAATTCTTTCCATTGTTAAATTATTTGACATTCAGTTTCAATTCAAAATAATAATTTCATGTCAAATACATCTAACCATCAGTATATCCAATAAACCAAGTAAAATCGGTTTATTTCCATTCCATATCATTTATAATATTTTAAAACAATTTATTGCTATTTTTATTTATTTAAAAATAGCCCCTTTTTAATTAAACGACGCTTCAGGTCATCACGCGACCCTGGCGCTGTTTGTCTCTAGATTTGATTTACACATTTCTCAAAAACTATCTGTTGGATCTTAACAAATTTTATATCGTTGGAAAGATCTTTCCAAAGCGAACCCAATGTTTCTAGTTTCGAGAAAATCCGACAGTCGGATCTCCCGGTATAATGGTTTAAAGTTATGATTCCAAAACGTGAACTGCAGCTGTGCGATTCATTTTATTTTAATTTATATATATATATATATATATATATATATATATATATATATATGTAAATTTATACCTAAAATTCTTTCGACGATTTCCAAACCGCTTTCACTTCAAAAATTTGGCTAATGCTTTTAAATTTCGGAAAATTTCGCCATAGCCTCCTTTGTACGGAGAGGGGTTTAGAGATTTATTGGGTAGTATTAGGCACCTAATAAATCCAGAATAAGCATACACAATTTTTAGTGACCTATTCCATGCCCAAGGGAGTGTGTAAAAATCATAACTCCAGAGAATAATTTCTCATCACCTTGTCCAGTGTTGGAAATTAAATAATCCATGTGCCATATCTAATAACTAGAGATACGTGATTATTGTCGACTCCAGACCTGCGTGTGGTTTTTATTTAATCTGACAATTTACCATTATATTTTATCTAGTCCATATCAGTCCTCAGTTCAACCTGTAATTCAGTCATCGCCATACGAGTGTCTTGCCCGTATGGTAATCCCAATCTCGTCACATAAACTCCAAATGCTCATATGGTATATGATAGAGTATGCTATCTTCACGAAGTATGCCATGCAGTGTAGATCAAAATTAATTGTTCCTATTCTTTGGTGTTTTTTGTAATCCCACACAGAACCACCAGCACACTGCATCCAATGGCACTCACAGGAGTTTATATAATAATAAAATTGCGCAGCCAACTCATTAAGGCTTACCTATTTGTCGGGCATGCAAATAAATTATTTACTCAACAGCTAATTCATTTTCCTGTTCAGCATATGTACATATATGTATATCTACGCTAAAAAGAATATTTTTAACGAACAAATGTTTATTTCATACATGGTTATTTTTAACACTTCATATACATGTCAAAAATATTATTTTCAATGAACAAACAATTATTTCAACACACGGTTATTTTTAACACTTCAGATACAGGTTAAAAATAATATTTTCAATGAACAAATATTTATTTCAACACGCGGTTATTTTTTACACTTCATATACATGTTAAAAATAATATTTTCGATGAACAAATATTTATTTCAAATATGAATATTTTATATACTACATATACCTGATAAAAATAATATTTTTATCGTCCAAACAATTTATTTCAAACATGAATATTTATATACTTCGTACATACAATAAAAATATTATTTTTATTGTTCTAGCAATTTATTTCAAACATGAATATTTTATATACTTCATACATACAATAAAAATGTTATTTTTATCATTCAAACAATTTATTTCAAACATTAATATTTTATATACATCATACATACAATAAAAATGTTATTTCTATCGTTCAAACAATTTATTTCAAAAATGAATATTTTATACACTTCATACATACAATAAAAATGTTATTTTTATCATTCAAACAATTTATTTCAAACATGAATATTTTATATACTTCATACAAATAATAAAAATGTTATTTTTATCCTTCAGACAATTTATTTTAAACATGAATATTTTATATACTTCATTTCAGAAAATTTCGGCATTACAACGACAGGGTATTTAGCACTGGCATTGTGTCCAGCATGGAACCTCTGCTATCCTGGGCCTTGCAGCATTACAATAATTTCATTTCCATAATTTCCACAATACCATTCGTTTTCACAACACAATGAATATACCACAAACACAACCAATTTTGTTGCAACCACAATCAATCATTCACAATCACAATCCAAACAATTTATATCGTCCATGGTCTGTGGACGAGGCGAGTATACTTATATACATATACATATACATACATAAATATATAAACATATTTATTTCCTTTTCAGTTTCATTCATCGCACATATGATTTATACAACGTATGTATAATTTATACATCGCTTACATAATTTATACAATGCCCATATATGAGATATACAACATATATATAATTTATACTTCGCTTATATAATTTATACATCGCTTTTCAATTCCAATTTGAATTTAGAAATCTCAGTTTGGGTTCCACTCCTTCTAATTTTGTAGAGAGCTCCAAATGCATTCTAGTCTCTTCTCGAATGTTGTGTATGATGTCATGGTCGCAATGTCTCTTGTTTCACTGGGATTCGACAACATACGATAAAGATACGATTTTTGTAAATAAATTGAACTTCGCAATGCTTTAGAGTGTTATAACCCTTTAAAAATATAAAGGCCGTACCTTTCAGTTTTGATACAAACTAGGATTTTGATTTATCTTCCAATCGGTGAAGCTTGGAGCCGATCAGATTATACCACGTCGAAGAGCTTCGGAAGGTGCGCCACCACCTGAACGGCGGCGAACTCACACACAGCACGGTGGTGGATTTCGGCGGTGAACGATGTGAGTTTGGAGCGCGTTTCTCGAGAAATACACCATAATATGGGGCATGGATTTGAAGCTGGGAGAAATCTCTACAAAATCCTCTATAGGATCGTTCGATTTTATTGAGTGGATTGAGAAAGATCGAGGAGAGAAGAAATTAGCTCCTTCCGTCATTCGTTGCAGGGGGTTTACAGGTTTTGATGGAAATAAGTTTGGTCAATGTTGAATCCTATTTGCCAATATATTTATATTTTTATTTTAATTCTTTTAATTTCGTAAACACCCCTTAATCCATACGAACTCCAAATCAAACCCAACGAATATCGCCCTAAGCTAAACAACCCCATTGCGGACACAATGGAATACGTTTCGTAAGCCCGTTCGACTGTTTCTTTCAGTTTTTCTTCAAATTAAAATATAAAACATTCAATATTAGATTTGAACGTACATTTTAATTTACCGGGGCCACATACTGATTTCAAAAGTTTCCGAAAAATAAATCTAGCTATGTTTGGATGATTCGATCCCAAAAAAAATTAATTTCATCGAATTTGGAGACAGTTTGAAAAATGGCCATTTTCTAGTCGATCCAATTCGCACTGTATTTGCAAAACACGTTTTCTTTTGCCACGCTCACATACCAATTCCAAAAATTATGGAGTTTTAAACCTAGAAATAAATTGACATTCCGGATCAAACCAAAGTAGTTTCAACGAAAACGGCGGTCGTTTGCAAAATGGGTATTTTCAAGGGCTTTATTGTTATCTAAAAATCCAATTTTTAAATTCTGAAGTATTTTATACCAAAATTACTCGAAATAAATTTTTTAAATTGGTTCTGATTTTCCAGGTTGTTAGAATCTCCCCCACTTAAAACTTTTCGTCCCCGAAAAGGAAACAACAGTAAGATAGGAAACAAAACGGAAATGCAATATATTGTGAATGTACCTTGCACCAGAGCTAATCATAGATGGCCACACTACACTTGGGACAAGCCTGTTTAATGCTATCTTCGTTCTCCCATGTATAGTCTCTAGAATCTCCTCTCCATAGCTCTTTGACTAAGTGAACCTTCTCGTTTCTGAGAACCTTGGTTCCTTTGCCAATAATTTTCAGTGGCTCTCTTCTCACTGCTAATTTTGGAGTAATATCTAAATCTTGCTGCGCTGCTTCCTCCACAATCAAGTCTGAATCATGCACATGCTTTTGAAGTTGATAAATATGAAATACATCATGTATTCCTGGCAACCAGTCTGGTAACTGAAACATATAAGCAAGAGTTCCAATGCTTTCGAGTATAGGAAATGGACCAGTAAATCTGGGTGCCAACTCCCCTGTCTTCGCGAATCGGACTACTCCTCACATTGGAGAAACTCTCAAATATACATAATCACCAACAACAAATGCTAAATCTCTCCTTCTAGAGTTCGCATAACTCTTCTGTCGGTTTTGAGCTATTTGTAATCATTTCTTAATGAAATCAACTTTGTCTGCAGCTTCACGGATCATATCTGGACTCAATCCTAGTCGATTACCAATTTCTACCCGGCTTGCGGGAGATCTACATGGTCTACCATACAATGCTTCGAATGGTGACATTTTTAAGCTCGCTCGGTAGTTGTTATTATATAAAAACTCAGCCAAATGCAAGTGATCTTCCCACGATCCGCCAAAATCAAGAATACATGCCTGCAACAAGTATTCTAATAGTCAATTCACCCTCTCAGTTTTTCCATCTGTTTGAGGATTATATGCGGTGCTAAGATTTAACTTTGTCCACAGCTCTTCGTGGAACGCTTCCCAAAATTTACTAGCGAATATCGGATCACGATCACTAACAATACTACTGGGAAGTCCATCAATAAACCTCATATTCTTCCTTAAAGGATCTTGAATTAGCTGCGGACCAAAATGAGAAAGTTCACTGAGTTTATTCTAGTACTCCCGAATGGTCATATCTCCTTGTTACTGATTGTAGAACACATCATATAGCTGCTCAGTTGCTTCTAGAGGAATAAATCTTTCTTTGAATATTTTTTTAAATCTATCCCAGGTAATATTACCTTCTGGATTATCCATAGTAACAGTTTCCCACCAGATTAAAGCTTCGTCTTTGAGTGCCCAAGATGCCAATAGTCTTTTCTTATCATCTCTTAGCTTTAAGCCTTGAAAATTTCTCTTAAAAGAACGCATCTAGGCTTGTGCTTCAATAACGAATTCTTTGCCCACGAATGGCACTCCACCCAGATTTCGATACTTCTTTACTAGAGCTGCTAGATCTGGTTCTCACCGTGGGAGAATGATTGGTTCAATAGATTGCTGAACCATAGAATTACTTCTTCTGCTTCTACCGCTCATTTTCTTACTATGTTTGCAAATAGCATACAAAGAGTCAGGCCAATAGAAAAGATATTGTAAAGCATAGAGGCATATTTTTAAGTATAAATGTATCTATAAGGATGTATTTTATTCTGCTATACTCATTCTAGGACATTACAGATCCTATCTATAATGAGTTACTCGTCTTAGAATACTGCTCATTCTATTTCTTACAAGTTCGTTAATATGTTATATCCCAGAGGTAAGATTAACCAAAGCTCTGATACCAAACTGTGATGACCCCAAACCACCGTGCCACGGAAGCAAGGATAATCATCGGAATATAACACATAAACAGTTACAGTAGAACAGAAATATATCATTACACCAGATAATGTACATCAAAATACACTAGAAATAGTATAATCATCAGAGTTACACAGAATAAGAGAATCATACTTAGTACAGAATACAATTTCAACATAATACAAAATGTCTGCAGCAAAAACAAACATAATATACATAATGAAGTCTGAACAACATCATAAAAGTGATAGAATCCATTCTCAGCTCCATAGCTATGCAGAATGAGCCTGCTAAAACCTGAATACAAGGCTGCCTGTGTAAAAAATAGGGGCATCCGAGTTGGCAAATTAAACAAACTATGAGTCAGTCATGGGGCTGGTACGAGAAATTTAGCTTAACCTAATTGATAATAAGGTCAATCACAGGACCACGCCGCTAACGCAGAACGGGTTTACTCCATTGGATTGCCATTGAATAAAACAAGTAAATCATTTAAACATCGCAATGCTTTTTACAATAAATGAAGCCATTATAAGACTCAGATCCCATCACACAATGCAACGCAAGCCGGAGTATAGAGTTTTACGTTATAATGGCCAAAATATGCTTGATACTATAAATCAAAATCATTTAATGTTATTACTAGTGCATGTATGTTTCAAAAACAATTTTAATCATAATGTATCAATAGTAGACGGCATGTGTACCATATATCATGTCGCCATTTATAGGTTTACAATCAAAACCGCACAATATTGTATTGGAAGTTGGATTTCCATCATGGACTAAGGCAAGGGATCGTCCTTACCGAATTCGAGACTCTCTAGCCCGAGCCTCATGATCAGTCGCAACTGCACCTTGGATCAGGATCGATCCTCTCTTACGTTTGAGGATTGGTAACTCCTGAACAATACGTTTCCCCGCCCTATAAGGCGCAAATTTGGTCAGTATGTCAACCATATAATCCATCAGCCCCATAGCAACCAGTATATCCGGGGCGCCTCGCTTTCCATCATCCACATAAGTAAAAATGTTTGGGCTCCATACCATGACACCACTTCTAGCTAGAAATAAACGCATGTCCTCCCTGCAGTCCTCTCCTATTTCTGTTTCATATAGGGGTGTGAGGCTCGTGAGTTAACACTACACATAAAGCTATGCTATTTAAAGCTGTGCTTTGATCATCAACCACAAGGCTCTGCCTTTCAACAGAAGCCTTGATCACTTGCACTCAGCATGCCACATTAACATTCCGTGCCATGCGACCGATGTCTATCGATGTATAACCTCTAAGCTCGTATGTCTTAGAGAATGATGTTAAGAAAGAGAATGAATTCTCCGCCACCAAACAGATATATATTTAATAGAGATCAATCAGCACAGAAGGAAATCCAATGTTAGACACACATTCATTTACTAGTTCGTTCTGGGTCTGAACGAAACCGGAGGCACCCTATTCCTCGTCTCATATGTCCAATATAGGAGAGAGGCCCTCGCATATCCGAACAATCAACAAATACGTGCGGACCACTACCATTGTAACCCCTCCTGGGAGCTAACCAATCCAGGGCATCAGTGGTAATCCAATCGATATGAAGATCACCGGTCTTGCATCGTTTTCATATCTTTGACTTCTAATCGTCGATCAATTATTTGAAATGAGAATTAACTTGGCATTTTTAGATAACTCACGTATACATAGAATTCAAATCAATTCTTTCCACGGTTTAATTATTTGACCATCATATTTCAATTCAAAATAATAATTTCATGTCAAATACATCTAACCATTAGAATATCCAATAAACCAAATAAAATCAGTTTTTTCCATTCCATATCGTTTATAATATTTTAAAACGATTTATCACTATATTTATTTAATTAAAAATAGCCCATTTTTAATTAAATGACGCTTCAGGTCATTACACGGCCCTAGCGCTGTCTTTCTCCATATTTTATTTACACATTTCTCAAGATCTAACCGTTGGATCTTACCAAATTTTATATCGTTGGAAAGATCATTCCAAAGCTAACAAAATGGTTCCAGTTTCGGGAAAATCCGACGGTCGGATCTCCCGGTATAATCGTTTAAAGTTATGGTTGCAAAACGCAAACTGCAGCTGCGTGATTCGTTTTATTTTAATTTATACATATACATATATTTATATATATATATATATATATATATAATTCTTTCGACGATTTCCAAACCGCTTTCACTTCATAAATTTGGCTAACGCCTTTAAATTTCGGAAAATTTTGCCATAGCCTCCTTTGTACGGAGAGGGGCTTGGAAATCTATTGGGCCATATTAGGCACCCAATAAATCCAGAATATGCATACACAATTTTTAGTGGCCTATTCTACGCCTAAGGGAGTGTGTAAAAATCATAACCCTAGAGAATAAATTCTCGTCACCTTGTCTAGTGTTGGAAATTAAATAATCTATGTGTCATATCTAATAACTAGAGAGACGTGATTATTGTCAACTCCAGACCCATGTAGGGTTTCTATTTAATCTGGTAATTTACCGTTATATTTTATTTAGTCCATTTCAGTCCTCGGTTCAACCTGTAATTTGGTCATCGTAATACGAGCGTCTTGTCCATATGGTAATCCCAACCACGTCATATAAGCTCCAAATGCTCATATGGTATATGATTGAGTATGCTATCTTCACAAAGTATGCCACGTAGTGTAGTTCTAAATTAATTGTTGCTATTCTATGGGGTTATTTATAATCTCACACAGAACAACCAGCACACCGCATCTAATGGCACTCATAGGAGTCTATATAATAATAAAATTGCGCAGCCAACCCACTAAGGCTTACCTATTTGTCGGGCACGCAAATAAACTATAACGACCCGAACTCCCCCGGTAAGGAAAGACCGGATTGAGATGAAAACAAGCCACATCGGAACGCAGACAGAAGAACATTTCATTGTTTATTACAACAATTCCATCAGAATACAAGAATATACAGAGTATGAATAAATATTATACAACAAAGAATATCATAGAATTAAATACATTATTACAGCGGAAAAATAATACAAAACACAACTAGAAGAGATATACGGATACAGAGCTTTCCGGATATCATTTCAGCTGTAAATAAGGATCCTGTGAATATAAATCTGCAAAACCAAAACTACTAGCTGCCCGTGTGGAAAATAGGGGCACCCAGAGTTTAGGTTAAAACAATAAACTCCAGGTCAGTCATGTGACTAGTGCGAGAACTAAAATAGTTATAAATCTTTATTTTAAAAGAGTGTAGTTCAAGGGACCACGCCATATAACACGGAACGGGTTTCCTCCCAAGAACACTAGTGTATATAACAAAACAGCGCAATGCTTTTTCGAAAAATGAAGCTATTATAAGACCCACGTCCTATCACACAATGCAACGCAAGCCGGAGGATAGGGTTTTCCCTTATAATAGCCAAACATGCTTGGTACGTTCAAAACAAATCATTTGATACTATTATAAGTGTAAAGTGTCAAAACAATTTAAATCATAAATATCAATCATAGACGGATGGGTACCATATATCATGTAATAACCCGGAAATTCTGAGCCAGTTTAAAAAATTTATTTTGGCAATTTTAGCGAATTTTGAATATTTAAAATAGATATTTTAAATAATATCGACGAGAAAATTTATTTTGAATATATATAGAACGTATATATTATATACGCCATCGTTAGAATATAAATATTTATATATAATTATAAATAGAATTGAAAATGGCGCGGTAGTTCGATAATTCGATTTCAAACTTCAATTGAATGTACCGGGTGCAAAATAATCCGGATTTTAGTGAAACCAAAAACATTAGGATCTAATTGAGAATATCTTTCCAACGAATCTGACCAATCGAAATTTCATATCGGGAATCAAAAGATATGTCCAGTAGAAAATTCTGAATAGTCACTATGGAATTCAGGCCCTTAAAAATAGACGTTTTGCAAACGACCTCGGATTTCGACGAAACCACTTTTGTTGGGTCCGTGATGTCAAATTATTGCTAGATTCCAAATTTCATAATTTTTCGTATCAATACGTGAGCGTGACAAAGGAAAACGTGTTTGACCAGTTTTAGTTGATTTTAATCGACTGGAAAATGGCCATTTTTCAAACGGTCTCAGAATTTGAAGAAACTAGTTTTTTTAGGACCGTATCGTCAATACGAAGCTAGAAAATATTTTTTTGGAATTTTTCTAGTTAGTATGTGACCCCGGTAAATTGAAATGCGCGTTCAAATTCAATATATAGAGTTATATGTTGATTTTGACGAAACTGATCGAAACGATCGAATCAACCTACGATACATATCTCATTGTGTTCGTAATGGGGGTAAAACGCTATGAACGACAGACGGTGGGCCTCGTTTCGAGGTCGTATGTAAAAGTCAACTCTTTGCAAAATAAAGTAATTAAATAAATTAAAAATATATATCCTTCTCTTTCCTCTCACCTTAACTTCTCTTTGCCCCCCCCCCCAAATCATTATTTCAATCGAAGAAAAAAAAAGGAAGACGCAGCGAGGCAGCAACCGAGCCCCCCCCCCCCCCCACCGTCGATGAGCCGCCACCGCCTCCCTTTCTTCTTCCCCTCCCCTGTCGCAGCACCCCCCCCCCCCTTTCGAGCAACCCCGAAGCCTTCGCCCCCTCCCCCTCATCAATCAATCACCGCAGCTACCCCCTCCCCCTATCCCGATGCCGACCGCAAACCCCCCCTCTTCTCCTTCGACTGAAAACTCTCCCCCCTTCCTCTTCTGATTTTAACAGTGAGTCTTTATGTTTTATTTATTTATTTATTTATGTTGTTTATTTAGTTTTCTGTTTTCATATATAATATAAAATTTGAAACTAACTGAAATTAATAGATTTTAAAAAAAAATAAAAGTAAGATTTTTATTAGTATGAAAAACCTATAAAGGTTAGATTTTTATAACATAAAAGGTTTGATTTTAACATTAGAAAGATTTGATTTTTTAACATTAGAAAGGTTTGATTTTTATAACCTATAAGGATTATATTTTTTATATAGGGAAAAAATCGATTTTTATTTATTGAATAGCGAAGTAAAAATTCGATTTTTATATATTGAATAGCGAAGTAAAAATTCAATTTTTATATATTGAATAGCATAGTAAAAATTTGATTTTTATATATTGAATAGCATAGTAAAAATTCGATTTTTATATATTGAATAGCATAGTAAAAATTCAATTTTTATATATTGAATAGTATAGTAAAAATGTGATTTTTATATATTGAATAACATAGTAAAAATTCGATTTTTATATATTGAATAGCGGAGTAAAAATTCGATTTTTACATATGTAGAGAATACGGGCAGCGAAAATGACAAAAAGGCGAGAATGACGAAGACTTCTACTTAAGAAGAGTCAAGATGATTGGATAGCTATTGGTGAGAATTTCTCACCTTTCAATTTCATTTTCTAGTTATATATATATATATATATATATATATATATACTAGGATGCAAACGGTGCTTAGTAGCACCCGACACAATCGTCCACAGACCATGGACTTGTTTGTTTGGTTGTGTAGTTGGTTAGATTATTTGAATTGAATTGAAATTTTTTGGTGAAATGAAATTGATTTGATTGATGTGTGAATGGCGTGGGCCTTCACTAGACCGGGGATAAGGCTAGGCCTTGTCCCGTTTCTAGTATCGTGCCGATATGCCGCCAAAATCTTCTAAAATATGTTAGAAAAATAAAAATATCATTTTATTGAATAAATGAACTGAATAGAAATTCATGTGTTAAAATAAAATATTTTATCGTTAAAAATATAATTTTTAACGTGAAAGTGAATGAATAAATATTCATTTACAAACCGGGCGATTTGTTTATGTACACCTATTTGAAGGACATTGATTGGGTCGATAAATTTTACACATCGCCCAACTGCACAAATAAAAATCTGTGTTGGTTGATTTGAAACCCCACACGGGTGTTGGGATGAAATTTGAAGTTCACTCATCCTGATTGATTAAATATGTCGATCGATTGATTGACAGGCTGTTATAAGCGTTAGATATCTATATTTGATGCTTATACAGTGTAGTGCACTTTGGTTGATGGTTGATTATTTTTCAATGTTATTATACATGTGTGATGTATGAAAATCCATATAATTAACATTATATGGTAATTGATTGGGCCTCATTCCAATCGGAAAAATAAAGAATATTATAATATAAAAGTTCATGTGTTGACTATACTCATCCGTTGAGATTAGTCATGTGTTGAACGAAATATTTTAACAATAAAATTTACATCTTTATCATATATGAAATCAGAAATTAACTGGAAGATAGATAAGATGAGTGGTCACCTGGATATTGATCTGATGTTGGTTTCGGCCTTCGGGGTTAATATTTAGGGAATCGTTCTCTTACTAATTTACGGTTGGTGTCTGATTTGATATCAAACGATAGATACCCTAATTTTTATAAAATATATTAAATAACAAAAATAGTCACACGTGGACAGTACTCATTCATTGAGATTAGTCGTGTGTTGACAAAAATAAATATTCATTTGTTGAATAGAATATTTGAAAATAGAAATATATGAAGCCGTGTTGATTAGATTGACGCCATTTTGAAGTGAACGATATTTATATCGATTTTATTCATTTTTAAATGAATATTGAAAAGTGACTTCGAAATCAAATATTTTGAAATGAAATTTGAATTGAATCGAATAGAAAACGAATTTGATTTGATTAGAAAACCAATTTGAATTGAATCGAATAGAAAACGAATTTGATTTGATTAGAAAACCAATTTGAATTGAATCGAATAGAAAAACAATTTGAATTGAATCGATTAGAAAACCAATTTGAATTAAATCGAATAGAAAAACAGTTTGAATTGAATCGATTAGAAAACCAATTTGAATTAAATCGAATAGAAAAACAATTTTATTTGAATCGATTAGAAAACCAATCTGAATTAAATCGAATAGAAAAACAATTTGAATTGAATCGATTAAAACCAATTTGAATTAAATCGAATAGAAAAGCAATTTGAATTGAATCGATTAGAAAACCAATTTGAATTGAATCGAATAGAAAAACAATTTGAATTGAATTGAATATAAAACCAATTTGAATTGAATCGAATAGAAAACCAATTTGAATTGAATCGAATAGAAAACCAATTTGAATTGAATCGAATTGAAAACGATTTCGAAATGAATCGAATTGAAAACGATTTCGAAATGAATTGAATTAAAAACGATTTCAAAATGAATTGAATTGAAAACGATTTCAAAATGAATTGAATTGAAAACGATTTCGAAATGAATTGAATTGAAAACGATTTCGAAATGAATTGAATAGAAAACAATTTCGAAATGAATTGAACTGAAAACGATTTCGAAATGAATTGAATTGAAAACGATTTCGAAATGAATTGAATTGAAAACGATTTCGAATTGAATTGAAAAGAAAACAAATTCAAATTGAATTGAAATTTGAATTGAATAGAAATGAATTTTAAAACGAATACATAAGGAAAAATTTAATTTTGATTTAAATTTGAAATAAAGATTGAAATTGTTTTTGAAACGAATTCAAAACTATTTATAAAATTCGTTTTAAATAGAAATCGACGAAATATATATTATATATATTATATATATAATATAATGGCCTGAATATAACGCGTCACACCGCGGCAGTTCGTGAATTTCGACCATTTATTTCAAACGGACATTACGGGAGATCCGACTGTCGGATTCTCCTAAAACCGGAACCGTTGGGTTCGTATCGAAAAGAAATTTCTAACGAATCTTAGAAATTTGAAATCTAACGGTTGGATTTGGAGATACATCCAAATCAAATTCAAAAAAGGTCGCTGTAAGTGCAGTTCGATGGCCGTTAATGGAAATCGACTGTACGGGCCTTGATAAAATTATTAAAAATAATAATAATTTGTGTAAAATCATAAGAAATGATTTGGGAAAAATTGGGATGAAAAACTCCATATTTGCAAAGATAAAAATAGATTTTTATCAAAATGAACTAGTTTTGAACTGAAATTAAAACCCATTTATTTTTAAATTAAAAAATTGGATTTGAAATGGGTTTGAATAGAATTGATGTGGGTTTATCGTGAACAGTGTTTTAAATAACACCAGTTCTTTAACCCGATAATAAAGAGAATGTGATTTGGGTTTATTGTGAACTGTGTTTTAAATGACACTAGTTCTTTAACCCAGTAAAAGGAGTTTTAATGAATCTGCAATTAAATTGAAATGAGAATTGGTAATTTAAATTATCAAATTTAGGAAGTGAGTGAGAATGGAGTATTACCAGTTTTGCTCCAAAGCGATAGTTAAATCTTTAATTAGATTTGAATGTGAAATGGTAATTAATTTTACCGATAACACCGTGGTATTAGATATGGAGTATTACCAGTTTTGCTTCATTGGATGAATAGGATGGGATTGGGAAATAAAAATAAATAATTACTTCGGTGTGGTTCGCTAATCTCGACTAGTTTAGAAAACCATAATTTGGTTTGAAATGTCATCCAAAGGAAGATTAAAGGATAAATTTTAAACAATTTATCTTGGATAAAATTAATGGGAACCTTTCCCTAAGAATGTGATTTGGTGAATAAAAGAATATTCTGAGTTGGAATGAGGCGTATGTTGTGTTGGTGTAACATTTGTTTTAATATATGCGGGTTGTTCGGAAAGTCCGGGTTTATACCCATTCTGAATAACCGATTCGACGAAATGTCGAAGATGAAGACGGTGGTTGAAGACCGGAAGTCTTTACATCGTTTGGATAATTACTGACGATCCTGATTGGGCTGTACACCCAAGAGGATGGAAATAGTTGGTTGTCGTCCAGACGTACTTGGAGATGGATGGATATGCGAGGAAAGTGCCTCCGGTTTCGTTCAGACCCAGAACGAACTTGTAAATGGATTATGTGTCTGACATTGGATTTTATTCTGTGTTGATTGATTTATGTTAAATATATATCGGTTTGGCGGCGGAGAATTTATTCTCTTGCTTAACGCCCTTCTCTGAGACGTACGAGCTTAGAGGTTATATATCGATAGATATCAATCGCATGGCATGAATTGCCTGTGTGACACGCTGAGTTGCATGGATCAAGGCTTCTGTTGAAAAGCAAAGTCCTGTGGTTGATGATCAAAGCACGGCCTAGGTGGCGTAGCTTTGTGTATAGCGTGTATTCGCGAGCCTCACACCTAGGTATGAGTTAAAAACGGGATAAGGACTGCAGGGAGATCACGACGTTTCTTTCTAGCTTTGGTGGTGTCAGTGACTTACCAGCCCTGACATTTATATACTTTTCACCTATGTGGTTGTTGGATGAGGCGCCTCGATTTTAGGTCTGTAAGGACGGGAAACGTGTGTTTATGCATAATTAATCCTCTAACGTAAGTGAGGACCAGCCCTGAAGCATCCAGGGGTTGCCCAGAGTGCGTAGCCCTGGGACATTTGCTAGAGTGTCTCGAACGCGGAGAGGAGCTTGCCCCTTGCCTCGACTCATGACGGAAATCCAATTTCCAATACGTGTATTGCGGTTTTAATTGTAGAACTAGTATGGCGACATGATAGATGGTACCCATGCCGCCTATGATTGATATTTATGATTGAAATTGTTTTGACACTATACACTTATTATAGTATCAAATGATTTGTTTTAAACGTACCAAGCATGTTTGGCTATTATAAGGGAAAACCCTATCCTCCGGCTTGCGTTGCATTGTGTGATGGGACCTTGGTCTTATAATAGCTTCATTTTTCGAATAAGCATTGCGCTGTTTGTTCTATGCACTGGTATTCTTGGGAGGAAACCCGTTCCGTGTTATACGGCGTGGTCCCTTGAATTACTCTCTTTTAAAGTAAAGTTTTAAATAACTGTTTTAGTTCTCACACCAGTCACATCACTGACCTGGAGTTTATTGTTTTAACCTAAACTCTGGGTTCCCCTATTTTCCGCACGGGCAGCTAGTAGTTTTGGTTTTGCAGATTTATATTCACAGGATCCTGATTTACAGCTGGAACGATGCTCGGAAAGCTCTGTATCCGTGTATTACTTTCAGTTGTGCTTTGTATTATTTTCCACTGCTATGTAATTTATTGCAATCTCTGATATTTATCGAATGTAATTTATCCATTTCTACTCTGTATATTCTTGTATCTGATGGAATTGTTGTAATAGCAATGAAATGTTCTTCCGTCTGCGTTCTGATTTGTCCTGTTCTCAAACGATCAGGGGTTTCAAACGGTCTAGATCAGTTTAACGACTGATTTGGATCGAGCGAAATTCCCGGCCGTCACATTTGGTATCAGAGCTTTGGTTTACAGAGCTCGAGAACAAGACACATTAGAATCATACGAAAGAATTCATCAGATATTGGATTAGTAATATCCAATTAGAATGACTCGTTAGAGATAGGATCAGTAGTATCCTAGAACGAGTGTGAAGAGTATATTTATCAATTGAAAACAATTTTGTTTTGAAAATTTAAACCATTTCATACGTATTTGATTATTTATTTATTTTGATTTTGGACAATCCAATATATAAAGATTTTGCATATACGTGTCATGAACGTATATTCGAAGTTTTAATATATTGGATAGATATGGAATCACATTCTAGTCGCCCGGAGATGGTACTGATAATTATCATGACATCATCGGTATTTATGTTCGTGTTTCGAAGGTGTGATATCTATATATTTCCATTAGACTGGTGTGAGAACCAAAACTTATATAGCTAGAACACATTGTTGTGAATTAGCATCAAAAATGTGATTTTTGTATATGTATCAAAATTATGAATTTGAAACGTTAAATCCACTAATTGATTGATGTTTGTGTTGTTTGTTTTTTTGTTTGATAATTTTGAACCATTTAGCCTAATTGAATCAAATATTGAATTGTATTGAAAATTAGTCGCATTTGCTTGCATATACATGTACTTACATTGAACAGGTCATAGCAAGGAGGCTAGAGCAGAGAATAAAATTTGTTTGCCCGACAAATAGGTACATGTTTACTATAATTTACTGTTTTGTTTGGGTGATGATGATTTTATGAGCCTATTGGCTAGCCGCTTGGCTTTTTCTTTTTCTTTTTCAGATCAGAAGGCCTGTAGGGCAATTTCGGGATTTTCCCGTGGCTCCCGATGCAGGGGAGGTTATGGCGAAATTTTTCGAATATTTAGGGTGTTAGCCAAATTTTTGAAAATTTGAAAATTCTCAGAAACTGAAAAGTTGGAGAATGGAAACCAGATCGAACGTAGAGTTGATTAATCAAACCACTTTCGACTTTGTTCCTTTTCGGGGAGGAAAAGTTTTAAGTGGGGGAGATTGTAATAACCCGGAAATTCTGAGCCAGTTTAAAATTTTTATTTTGGCAATTTTAGTGAATTTTGAATATTTAAAATAGATTATTTTAAATAATATCGACGAGAAAATTTATTTTGAATATATATAGAACGTATATATTATATATGCCGTCGTTAGAATATAAATATTTATATATAATTATAAATAGAATTGAAAATGGCACGGTAGTTCGATAATTCGATTTCAAACTTCAATTGAATGTACCGGGTGCAAAATAATCCAGATTTTAGTGAAACCAAAAACATTAGGATCTAATTGAGAATATCTTTCCAACGAATCCGACCAATCGAAATTTCATAACGGGAATCAAAAGATATGTCCAGTTGAAAATTCTGAATAGTCTCTATGGAATTCAGGCCCTTAAAAATAGACATTTTGCAAACGACCTCGGATTTTGACGAAACCACTTTTGTTGGGTCCGTGATGTCAAATTATTGCTAGATTCCAAATTTCATAATTTTTCGTAGCAATACGTGAGAGTGGCAAAGAAAAACGTGTTTGACCAGTTTCAGTTGATTTTAATCGACTGGAAAATGGCCATTTTTCAAACGGTCTCAGAATTTGAAGAAACTAGTTTTGTTAGGCCCGTATCGTTAATACGAAGCTAGAAAATATTTTTCTGGAATTTTTCTAGTTAGTATGTGACCTCGGTAAATTGAAATGCGCGTTCAAATTCAATATATAGAGTTATATGTTGATTTTGATGAAAACTGATCGAAACGATCGAATCAGCCTACGATACATATCCCATTGTGTTCGGAATGGGGGTAAAAAACTATGGATGACAAGAGGTGGGCCTCGTTTCGATGTCGTATGTAAAAGTCAACTCTTTGCAAAATAAAGTAATTAAATAAATTAAAAATATATATCCTTCTCTTTCCTCTCCCCTTAACTTCTCCTTGCCCCCTCCCCCCCCCAAATCATTATTTCAATCGAAGAAAAAGAAAAGGAAGACGCAGCGCGGCAACAAACGAGCCCCCACCCCCCCACCGTCGATGAGCCGCCGCCGCCTCCCTTTCTTCTTCCCCTCCCCTGTCGCAGCACCCCCCCCCCTTCGCGCAACCCAGAAGCCTTCGCCCCCTCCTCATCAATCGATCACCGCAGCTACCCCCTCCCCCTATCCCGATACCGACCGCAAACTCCCCCCCTCTTCTCCTTCGACTGAAAACTCTCCCCCCTTCCTCTTCTGATTTTTACAGTGAGTCTTATGTATTTTTTATTTATTTATTTCTGTTGTTTATTTAGTTTTCTGTTTTCATATATAATATAAAATTTGAAACTAACTGAAATTAAAAGATTTAAAAAAAAGTAAGATTTTTATTAGTATGAAAAACCTATAAAGGTTAGATTTTTATAACATAAAAGGTTTGATTTTAACATTAGAAAGATTCGATTTTTAAAATGAAAAAGGATTATATTTTTTATATAGGGAAAATTTTGATTTTTATTTATTGAATAGCGAAGTAAAAATTCGATTTTTATATATTGAATAGCGAAGTAAAAATTCGATTTTTAAATATTGAATAGCATAGTAAAAATTCGATTTTTATATATTGAATAGCATAGTAAAATTTGATTTTTATATATTGAATAACATAGTAAAAATGTGATTTTTATATATTGAATAACATAGTAAAAATTCGATTTTTATATATTGAATAGCGGAGTAAAAATTTGATTTTTACATATGTAGAGAATACGGGCAGCGAAAATGACAAAAAGGCGAGAACGACGAAGACTTCTACTTAAGAAGAGTCGAGATGATTGGATAGCTATTGGTGAGAATTTCTCACCTTTCAATTTCATTTTCTAGTTATATATATATATATATACTAGGATGCAGACGGTGCTTAGTAGCACCCGACACAATCATCCACAGACCATGGACTTGTTTGTTTGGTTGTGTAGTTGGTTGGATTATTTGAATTGAATTGAAATTGTTTGGGGAAATGAAATTGATTTGATTGATGTGTGAATGGCGTGGGCCTTCACTAGACCGGGGATAAGGCTAGGCCTTGTCCCGTTTCTAGTATCGTGCCGATATGCCGCCAAAATCTTCTAAAATATGTTAGAAAAATAAAAATATCATTTTATTGAATAAATGAACTGAATAGAAATTCATGTGTTAGAATAAAATATTTTATCGTTAAAAATATAATTTTTAATGTGAAAGTGAATGAATAAATATTCATTTACAAACCGGACGGTTTGTTTATGTACACTTATTCGAAGGACATTGATTGGGTCGATAAATTTTACACATCGCCCAACTGCACAAATAAAAATCTGTGTTGGTTGATTTGAAACCCCACATGGGTGTTGGGATGAAATTTGAAGTTCACTAATCCTGATTGATTAAATATGTCGATCGATTGATTGACAGGCTGTTATAAGCGTTAGATATCTATATTTGATGCTTATACAGTGTAGTGCACTTTGGTTGATGGTTGATTATTTTTCAATGTTATTATACACGTGTGATGTATGAAAATCCATATAATTAACATTATAGGGTAATTGATTGGGCCTCATTCCAATCGGAAAAATAAAGAATATTATAATATAAAAGTTCATGTGTTGACTGTACTCATCCGTTGAGATTAGTCATGTGTTGAACGAAATATTTTAACAATAAAATTTACATCTTTATCATATATAAAATCAGAAATTAACTGGAAGATAGATAAGATGAGTGATCTCCTAGATATTGATCTTATGTTGGTTTCGGCCTTCGGGGTTAATATTTAGGGAATCGTTCTCTTACTAATTTACGGTTGGAGTCTGATTTGATATCAAACGATAGATACCCTAATTTTTATAAAATATATTAAATAACAAAAATAGTCACACGTGGACAATACTCAATCGTTGAGATTAGTCGTGTGTTGACAAAAATAAATATTCATTTGTTGAATAGAATATTTGAAAATAGAAATATATGAAGCCGTGTTGATTAGATTGACGCCATTTTGACGTGAACGATATTTATATCGATTTTATTCATTTTTAAATGAATATTGAAAAGTGATTTCAAAATCAAATATTTTGAAATGAAATTTGAATTGAATCGAATTGAAAACGAATTTGATTTGATTAGAAAACCAATTTGAATTGAATCGAATAGAAAACGAATTTGATTTGATTAGAAAACCAATTTGAATTGAATAGAAAACGAATTTGATTTGATTAGAAAACCAATTTGAATTGAATCGAATAGAAAAACAATTTGAATTGAATCGATTAGAAAACCAATTTGAATTAAATCAAATAGAAAAACAATTGGAGTTGAATCGATTAGAAAACAAATTTGAATTAAATCGAATAGAAAAACAATTTGAATTAAATCGATTAGAAAACCAATTTGAATTAAATCGAATAGAAAAACAATTTGAATTGAATCGATTAGAAAACCAATTTGGATTAAATCGAATAGAAAAACAATTTGAATTGAATCGATTAGAAAACCAATTTGAATTGAATCGAATAGAAAAACAATTTGAATTGAATCGAATAGATGACCAATTTGAATTGAATCGAATAGAAAACCAATTTGAATTGAATCGAATAGAAAACCAATTTGAATTGAATCGAATTGAAAACGATTTCGAAATGAATTCAATTAAAAACGATTACGAATTGAATTGAAAACGATTTCGAAATGAATTGAATTGAAAACGATTTCGAAATGAATTGAATTGAAAACGATTTCGAATTGAATTGAAAAGAAACTAAATTCAAATTGAATTGAAATTTGAATTGAATAGAAATGAATTTTAAAACGAATTTATAAGGAAAAATTCAATTTTGATTTAAATTTGAAATAAAGATTGAAATTGTTTTTGAAATGAATTCAAAACTATTTATAAAATTCGTTTTAAATAGAAATCGACGTAATATATATTATATATATTATATATATAATATAATGGCCTGAATAGAATGCGCCGCGCCGCGGCAGTTCGTGAATTTCGACCATTTATTTCAAACGGACATTATGGGAGATCCGACCGTCGGATTCTCCTAAAAACCGAACCGTTGGGTTCGTATCGAAAAGAGCATTCTAACGAATCTTAGAAATTTGAAATCTAACGGTTGGATTTGGAGATACATCCAAATCAAATTCAAAAAAGGTCGCTGTAAGTGCAGTTCGATGGCCGTTAATGGAAATCGACTGTACGGGCCTTGATAAAATTATTAAAAATAATAATAATTTGTGTAAAATCATAAGAAATGATTTGGGAAAAATTGGGATGAAAAACTCCATATTTGCAAAGATAAAAATAGATTTTTATCAAAATGAACTAGTTTTGAACTGAAATTAAAACCCATTTATTTTTAAATTAAAAAATTGGATTTGAAATGGGTTTGAATAGAATTGATGTGGGTTTATCGTGAACAGTGTTTTAAATAACACCAGTTCTTTAACCCGATAATAAAGAGAATGTGATTTGGGTTTATTGTGAACTGTGTTTTAAATGACACTAGTTCTTTAACCCAGTAAAAGGAGTTTTAATGAATCTGCAATTAAATTGAAATGAGAATTGGTAATTTAAATTATCAAATTTAGGAAGTGAGTGAGAATGGAGTATTACCAGTTTTGCTCCAAAGCGATAGTTAAATCTTTAATTAGATTTGAATGTGAAATGGTAATTAATTTTACCGATAACACCGTGGTATTAGATATGGAGTATTACCAGTTTTGCTTCATTGGATGAATAGGATGGGATTGGGAAATAAAAATAAATAATTACTTCGGTGTGGTTCGCTAATCTCGACTAGTTTAGAAAACCATAATTTGGTTTGAAATGTCATCCAAAGGAAGATTAAAGGATAAATTTTAAACAATTTATCTTGGATAAAATTAATGGGAACCTTTCCCTAAGAATGTGATTTGGTGAATAAAAGAATATTCTGAGTTGGAATGAGGCGTATGTTGTGTTGGTGTAACATTTGTTTTAATATACGCGGGTTGTTCGGAAAGTCCGGGTTTATACCCATTCTGAATAACCGATTCGGCGAAATGTCGAAGATGAAGACGGTGGTTGAAGACCGGAAGTCTTCACATCGTTTGGATAATTACTGACGATCCTGATTGGGCTGTACACCCAATAGGATGGAAATAGTTGGTTGTCGTCCAGACGTACTTGGAGATGGATGGATATGCGAGGAAAGTGCCTCCGGTTTCGTTCAGACCCAGAACGAACTTGTAAATGGATTGTGTGTCTGACATTGGATTTTATTCTGTGTTGATTGATTTCTGTTAAATATATATCTGTTTGGCGGTGGAGAATTTATTCTCTTGCTTAACGCCCTTCTTTGAGACATACGAGCTTAGAGGTTATATATCGATAGATATCAATCGCATGGCATGAATTGCCTGTGTGGCACGCTGAGTTGCATGGATCAAGGCTTCTATTGAAAAGCAAAGTCTAATGGTTAATGATCAAAGCACGGCCTACGTGGCGTAGCTTTGTGTATAGCGTGTATTCGCGAGCCTCACAACTCGGTATGAGTTAAAAACGGGATGAGGACTGCAGGGAGAGCACGACGTTTCTTTCTAGCTTTGGTGGTGTCAGTGACTTACCAGCCCTGACTTTTATATACTTTTCACCTATGTGGTTGTTGGATGAGGCGCCTCGATTTTCGGTCTGTAAGGACCGGGAAACGTGTGTTCAGGCATAATTTATCCTCTAACGTAAGTGAGGACCGGCCCTGAAGCATCCAGGGGTTTCCCAGAGTGCGTAGCCCTGGGACATTTGCTAGAGTGTCTCGAACGCGGAGAGGAGCTTGCCCCTTGCCTCGACTCATGACGGAAATCCAATTTCCAATACGTGTATTGCGGTTTTAATTGTAGAACTAGTATGGCGACATGATAGATGGTACCCATGCCGCCTATGATTGATATTTATGATTGAAATTGTTTTGACACTATACACTTATTATAGTATCAAATGATTTGTTTTAAACGTACCAAGCATGTTTGGCAATTATAAGGGAAAACCCTATCCTCCGGCTTGCGTTGCATTGTGTGATGGGACCTGGGTCTTATAATAGCTTCATTTTTCGAAAAAGCATTGCGCTGTTTATTCTATGCACTGGTATTCTTGGGAGGAAACCCGTTCCGTGTTATACGGCGTGGTCCCTTGAATTACTCTCTTTTAAAGTAAAGTTTTAAATAACTGTTTTAGTTATCACACCAGTCACATGACTGACCTAGAGTTTATTTTTTTAACCTAAACTCTGGGTGCCCCTATTTTCCGCACAGGCAGCTAGTAGTTTTGGTTTTGCAGATTTATATTCACAGGATCCTGATTTACAGCTGGAACGATGCTCGAAAAGCTCTGTATCCGTGTATTACTTTCAGTTGTGCTTTGTATTATTTTCCGCTGCTATGTAATTTATTGCAATCTCTGATATTTATCGAATGTAATTTATCCATTTCTACTCTGTATATTCTTGTATCTGATGGAATTGTTGTAATAACAATGAAATGTTTTTCCGTTTGCGTTCGGATTTTCCTGTTCTCAAACGATTAGTGGTTTCGAACGGTCTAGATCGGTTTAATGACTGATTCGGATCAAGCGAAATTCCCGGCCGTCACATATCATGTCGCCATACTAGTTCTACAAATAAAACCGCAATATCACGTATTGGAAATTGGATATCCGTCATGAGTCGAGGCAAGGGGCAAGCTCCTCTCCGTTCGAGACACTCTAGCAAATGTCTTAGGACCCCACTATGATCCTTGGAATCGGTTGAGCTGGTCCTCTCTTACTTTTGAGGATTGGCAATTCCTGAACACACGTTTCCCGGTCCTAACAAACCTAATATCGAGGCGCCTCATCCAACAACCACACAGGTGAAAAGTATAAAAATGTCAGCCAGTTTAAGCACTGACACCACCACTAGCTAGAAAGAAACGTCGTGTTCTCCCAACGGTCTGTATCCCGTTTTTGACTCATACCGAGGTGTAAGGCTCACGAATTCACGTTATACACAAAGCTGCGCCACACAGGCCGTGCTTTGATCATAAACCACAAGACTTTGCTTTTCAACAGAAGCCTTGATCATCTGCCACTTACGCGTGCCACACTGGCAATTCACTCCGTGCGACTGATGTCCATCGATATACAACCTCTGAGCTCGTACGTCTCAGAGAAGGGCGTTAAGCAAGAGAATAAATTCTCCGCCGCCAAACAGATGTATATTTAATAGAGATCAATCAACACAGAATAAAATCCAATGTCAGACACACAATCCATTTACAAGTTCGTTCTGGGTCTGAACGAAACCGGAGGCACTTTCCTCGTATATCCATCGATCTCCAATTACGTCTGGACGATCATCAACTGATTCCCTCATCTTGGGTGTACAGCCCAATCAAGATCATCAGTAATAACCCAAACGATGTGAAGACTTTCGGTCTTCAACCACCGTCTTCATCTTCGACATCTCGTCGAATAGGTTATTCAGAATGGGTATAAACCCGGCCTTTCTGAATAACCCACGTATATAATAAACAAATATTACACAAACACAACTAACGCCTCATTCCAATTCAGAATGTTCTTTTATTCGCAAAATCACATTCTTAGGGAAAGGTTCCCGTTAATTTTATCCAAGATAAATTCTTCTAAATTTATTCTTTAATCTTCCTTGGGATATCATTTCAAACCATATTATGGTTTTTCAAACTAGTCGGGATTAGCGAACCACACCGAAGTAAATATTTATTTTTTTTCCCAATCCCAACCTATTCATCCCATGGAGAAAACTAGTGATACTCCATATCTAACACCATGGTGTTATCGGTAAAATTAATTACCATTTCACGTTCAAATCTAATTAAAGATTTATCTATCGCTTTGGAGCAAAATTGGTGATGCTCCATTCCCGATCACCTTTCAGATTTGATAATTTAAATTATCAATTCACATTTCAATCTAATTAAAGATTCATTAAAACTTCACTTATTTTTAATCTTTTCAAAAATCAATATCCGGTCTTTAACCGGGTTAAAGAACCAATGTCATCTAAAACACGGTTCACGATAAACCCAAAATCACATTCTATTGTTAATCGGGTTAAAGAACATTTGTTATTCAAAACACCGCTCACGATAAACCCAAGAACTAATTCAAATTCAGTTCCAATTAAATATTATTTAATTGATACACTTCATTAAATCTAAATAGAAAGATTTAATCTTTTTCTCTATTGGGCTTAAGAATCGGTGTTAATGAAGACACCATTCACGACAAACCCAAATCACATTTGATACTAAATACAAGGCTCTGAATAGAAAATATACTGGCTTATATTCAATATCAAATTCTACGACCAACAAATATCGTATTGGAAATAGCGATATAAATATATCTTTCAAATTTCCATAACAATATCTGCATAATCACGAAATCCAACATCGAAATATTCCGAAGATAATTTCGATTCATATCCACCCCAATTCACGTATTGGGAATTTTGATTATTTTTAAAACCACTTTCAAACTCAATTTATTTATTTCAAAAATAAATTGATTTTAATCCTAGTTCAAAACTAGTTCATTTCGATAAAAAACTATTTTTTTCTTTTCAAATGTGGAATTTTTCATCCCAGTTCTTCACAAACTATTTCTTATGATTTTACACAAATTAAAGACATTTTTAATAATTTTATCAAGGCCCGTATAGTCGATTTCCATCAACGGCCATCGAACTGCACTTACAACGACCTTTTCCAAATTTGATTTGGACATAATTCCAAATCCAACCGTTAGATTTCTAATTTCAAATATTTGTTAGAAACTCTTTTCGATACGAACCCAACGGTTCCTGTTTTAGGAGAATCCGACGGTCGGATCTCCCGCAACGTCAATTCGAAGTCAATGGTCGAAATTCACGAACTGCCGCGGCGCGGCGCATTTTATTCAGGCCATTATATATATATAATATATATATATGTGTGTATATATATATATTTCGTCGATTTCAATTCAAAACGAATTTTATAATTCGGTTTAAATTCGTTTTCAAAACCATTTCAACTCTATATTCAATTTCAAATAAAAATTGAATATTTCATATCATTACTATATAAATGATAATATTTTCAAAACGTTATATTTTGAAATCACTTCTTTTTCTATATTCATTTTAAAAACGAATATAATCGTTATAAAAATCGTTCACGTCAAAATGGCGCATCTCTAGTCAACACGGCTTTATATATTTCAATAAATTCGTTATTCTATTCAACAAATGAATATTTATTCCATTCAACACATGAATCTATATTTCTTTCAACAATGAATATTCTCAACACATGAGCACTGTCAACACATGACTATTATATTTTTTTGATATATTTTATAAAACTGTGGTATCTATCTTTTGATTTTTTAATCAGACTCCAACTGTAAAGTAGTAAGAGAATGATTCCCTAGGTATTAACGCCGAAGGCTGGAACCAATATCAGATCAATAACCTGGAAACCACTCATCTTATCTATTTTCCAGTTAGTTTCTAACTTTAAATATGATAAAGATGTAAATTTTATTGTTAAAATATTTCTTTCAACACATGATAATTTTTAACACATGATTATTTATTCTATTCAACACATGAATATATACTTCATTCTATTGTTTATTTTCCCAATTGGAATGAGGCCCAATCAATTACCATATAATGTTAATTATATGGATTCCATACAACACATGTATATAATCACAACAATAAATAATCAATCATCATCCAAAGTGCACCAAACTATATAAGCATCAAATATAGATATCTAACGCTTATAACAGCCTGTCAATCAATTGATCGACATACAACTAATCAATCGGGATGAGTGGACTTCAAATATCATCCCAACACCCGTGTGGGGTTTCAAATCAACAAACATATTTTTATTCGCACACACACGTTAAAAACAATATTTTTAACGATAAAATATTTTTAACTATATAAATATTTTATTTCACGTCACACAAACAATTTTCATCACAACAAACAATCAAACATACAAGCCATCCATGGTCTATGGATGACGGGTGTCAGGTGCTGCTAAGCACCGTCTGCATCCTAGTATATATTTTTAACTAGAAAAGAAGATTTAAAGTGAGAAGTTCTGACCGAGGGATCAACTCCTCCAGTTTTATTTCTGAAATTCTGAATATTTGGATTTTTGCCCGTACTTTCAACATAATCTTTGTCACGCTGTTCACATATAAAAATCACATTCTTATTATTCAGGCTTATTTATAAAAATCCTATTTTTACATCGCCACTTCGTATATAAAAATCGTATTTTTATATCGTTATATAATAATAAAAATTGTATTTTTATTATATCGCTACATATACAAAGATCAAATTTTTAGTTCGCTATATATATAAAAGTCGAATTTTTATATTCTCTACCTTATAAAAATTATATTTTTATAATTTCCACTATATAAAAATTATATTTTTAATCTCTTACATTAATAAAAATCATATTTTTAACTTCTTGCTTATATAAAAATTATATTTTTAACTTCTTAAAAATCACTTCTTTTTGTTTTCAAAAATCACTACTATTCGTTTTCAAAGATCACTTCTTTTTCATTGCTAAATATATATAAAAAAAATCCATTTCTATATAAAGGTCGAATCTTTGTCGTTATAAAAATCTAGATAAAGTATCACATATAAAAAAAACTCGCCTTTTCCTTAAAAAAAAATCATCTTTCTTAATCTAAAAATATAATCTTTTTAATTATAAAAATTTATTCTTTTTACAAATAAAAATACACACTTTTCTTAAATAAAAATATAAACCTTTCTACATTTAAAAATATAAACTTTTACATGATAAAAATATAATCTTTTATATTTTACATAATCATATCTTTATACCTTTTGTAAAAATTTCAATTTTTCCATAACAAAAATTTGATCTTTCCTTTTCATCGTTAAAAATATATCCTTTTCATCGTTAAAAATATATTAACTATTCATTGTTAAAAGTATTAACTTTAAAGCTTTTAATCTATAAAAATCAAATCTTTACCACCTTAGAATCATGGTTTTTCTAAACAAAATGCATAGGTTAAAATTAGAAAAAAATAACTTACATTGCTTTCCCAGGGTTTTTGCTGTTTGAATTGGAATTGGGAGTCGCGGTACTGGTGTGCCTAGGGGGGAAAGAGGAGCCGAGCTGCTGCAGATGGTCGGGGGGGGGAGGGGGTCTTGGCGTCAACAGCGGAGGACTTCCGTGGCCTAGGGGTTGCAAGTTTCGATTAGAGGGGGCGATGAAGAGAGAGAGAAGCAGAGGAGTCTGAAGGAAGAGAGAGAGAGGCAAAGTATATATATTATATAAATATTTAATTAATTTAATTATCCCACTAGGTTGACTTTTTATCCGAACCCCTAATGACGTCCAACAACTGTCGCCCCTAGCTAATTACCCTGATTCCGAACACAATGGCATATATATCGTAGGCTGATTTGACCGTTTCGATCAGTTTTCATCAAAATCAACATATAAACCTATATATTGAATTTGAACGCACATTTCAATTTACTGGGGTCACATACTAACTCGAAAAATTACAGAAAAATATTTTCTAGCTTCGTACTGACGATACAGTCCTAACAAAACTAATTTCGTCAAATTCTGAGACCACTGGAAAAATGGCCATTTTCCAGTCGATCAAAATCAACTGAAACCGGTCAAACGCGTTTTCCTTTGCCATGCCGACATATTGATTCGAAAAATTATGAAATTTGAAATCTAGCAATCACTTGACATCACGGATCCAACAAAAGTGGTTTCGTCGAAATCCGAGGTCGTTTGCAAAATGGCTATTTTCGAGGGCCGAAATTCCATAGCGACTATTTTGAAATTTCAACTGGACATATCTTTTGATCCCAGCTATGAAATTTAGATTTTTCGGATTCGTTGGAAAGATATTCTCTATTAGATTCCATTATTTTTGGTTTCACCAAAATCCGGATTGTTTTGCACCCGGTACATTCAATTGAAGTTTGAAATCGAATTATCGAACTACCGCGCCATTTTCAATTCCTTTTATAATTTAAAATAAATATTTATATTCTAACGACGACGTATATCAATATATATGTTCTAATTCTATTCAAAATAAATTTCTCGTCGATATTATTTAAAATAATTCATTTTAAATATTCAAAATTCAATAAAATTGCCAAAATAAAAAATTTAAACGGGCTCGCATTTTCCGGGTTGTTACAAATCTTTACTCAACAACTAATCCATTTTCCTATTCAGCATATATATATATATATGCGCATATCGAGGCTAAAAATAATTTTTTTAGCCAACAAATGTTTATTTCATACATGGTTATTTTTAACACTTCATATACATGTCAAAAATATTATTTTCAATGAACGAAAATTTATTTCAACACACAGTTATTTTTAACACTTCAGATACAAGTCAAAAATAATATTTTCAATGAACAAATATTTATTTCAACATAGATTATTTTTAACACTTCATATACATGTTAAAAATAATATTTTCAGTGAACAAATATTTATTTCAAATATGAATGTTTTATATGCTTCATATTCACAATAAAAATAATATTTTTATCGTTCAAACAATTTATTTCAAACATGAATATTTTATATACTTCATGCATATAATTAAAATGTTTCTTTTTTTGTTTCAACAATTTATTTCAAACATGAATATTTTATATACTTCATACATATAATAAAAATGTTATTTTTTTCATTCAAACAATTTATTTCAAACATGAATATTTTATATACTTCATACATACAATAAAAATCTTACTTTTATCGTTCAAACAATTTATTTCAAACATGAATATTTTACATACTTCATACATATAATAAAAATGTTATATTTTCCTTCAAACAATTTATTTCTACCATAAATATTTTATATACTTCATACATATAATAAAATTCCTTCAAACAATTTATTTCAAACATGAATATTTTATCTAATTAATTTTAGAAAATTTCGGCATTACAACAGCAGGGTATTTAGCACCGGCACCGTGTCCAGCACGGCTCCTCTGCTATCCTAGGCGTTGCAGCATTAAAATAATTTCATTTCCATAATTTCACAATACCATTTATTTTCACAACACAATGAATATACGACAAACACAACCAATTTTGTTGCAACCACAATCAATCATTCACAATCACAATCCAAACAATTTATATCGTCCATGGTCTATGGACGAGGGGAGTATGCATATATATATATATATATACATACATATATATATATATATATAAACGTATTTATTTCCGTTTCAGTTTCATTCAAGCATATATGAGTTATACGACGTATGTATAATTTGTACATCACTTATATAATTTATACAACGCCCATATATGAGATATACAATGTATATATATCTTATACTTCGGTTATATAATCTATACATCGCTTTTCTATTCCAATTTGAATTTAGAAATCTCACTTTGGGTTCTACTCCTTCTAATTTTGTAGAGAGCTCCAAATGCATTTTAGTCTCTTCTAGAATGTAGTGTACGATGTCACGGTCCCAACGTCTCTTGTTTCACTGGGTTTCGACAACATACGAAAAAGATACGACTTTTATAAATAAATTAAACTTCGCAACACTTTAAAGTGTTATAACCCTTTAAAAATATAAAGGTCGTACCTTTCAGTTTTGATTCAAACTAGGGTTTTGATTTATCTTCCAATCGGTGAAGCTTTGAGCCGATCAGATTATACCATGTCGAAGAGCTTTGGAAGGTGCGCCACACCCAAAACGGTGGCGAACTCGCATGCATCACGGTGGTGGATTTCAACGGTGAATGACATGAGTTTGGAGGTGAGTTTCCCGAGAAATACACCACGATAGGAGGTGATCTAGTATGGATTTGAAGCTGGGAGAAATCTCTACAAAATCTTCTAAAGGATTGTTCAATTTTATTAAGTGGATTGAGAGAGATCGAGGAGTGAAGAAATCAGCTCGTTTCGTCATTTATTATAGGGTGTTTACGGGTTTTGATCGAAATGAATTAGGTCAACGTTGAATCCTATTGGCTAATATATTTATATTTTAATTCTTTTAATTTCGAAAATACCCCTTAATCCATACGAACTCCAAATCAAACGCAACGACCGTCGCCCCTAGCTAAATACCCCCATTCTGGACATAATGGAATATGTTTTGTAAGCCCGTTCGACTGTTTTTGTAAGTTTTTCTTCAAGTTAAAATATAAAACATTCAATATTAGATTTGAACGTACATTTTAATTTATCGGGGCCCATACCGATTCCAAAAATTCCCGAAAAATAAATCGAGCTATGTTTGGACGATACGGTCCCAAAAAAATTAATTTCATCGAATTTGGAGACAGTTTAACAAATGGCCATTTTCTGGTCGATCCAATTCGCACTGTATTTGCAAAATACGTTTTCTTTTGCCACACTCACATATTAATTCCAAAAGTTATGGAGTTTTAAACCTAGCAATAAATTGACATTACGGATCCAACCAAAGTGGTTTCACTGAAAACGGAGGTCGTTTGCAAAATGGCTATTTTCAAGGGCTTTATTGTTATTTAAAAATCAAAATTTTTAATTCTGACGTATTTTCTACCAAAATTACTCAAAACAAAAATTTTAAATTGGTTTTGATTTTTTGGGTTGTTACATAAATCCTAGCTTAAACTCAAAATTAATTTTAAAAACCAAAATCTCCACCGAACTTCGACATATTGTATTCCAAAACGAAGATCACGATGAGTAGAATCCAGATCTACAATTCGTTTTTGCATGCAAGAAGTGGTTTGACTGGATATAACAATTTTGTCTCGGCAATTGGATGAAGCGGATGATGATTGTTGGTGGATTGTCAATTGGAGGGTGCCATCGCGTAGAGATCAATGTCAGGACCTCATATATGCCATTCGTTGGACATTTACGTGGTTGGATCATCACAAGAAATTAGATTAGGGTTCCAATTCCTAACCTCTAAGGATGGCGGCGCGACCACCAACTTTTACTAGAGGAGACAGCAGTGGGGTCGTAGGCGAGGTGGAGGATGGGCCTGCCATTGGTGCTGGTATCGAAGTTTGAAACGGTCGGGAGAGGGTGGTTGGTTGCTCGCAATTTGGGTTTTCGTACGTGTTACCATAACAACATGAGGTAAGGAGCTGGAATGTGGTAGGAAGAGATGATGTGGAAAAAGTGCTAAGGTGGTTAAATATTTTTATATATTATGTATATGTATATATATATTGATTGTACTAACATTAATAACTTGCACAAACAAGGTCGGATTTGAACGTGGTTTGTTGCGCTGCTATTGTGGTGAAATTGCGGACGTTCTGGTACTGATTTGGCTGTGTTTGGAGACTGTGAGTTTTTGGGCTTTGGTTGTACTTTCTACCGACTAAAGATCCAATGGTGAGTGAATTTCTCGTTCACAATTAACTGAATTATTCCAATATTGATTAAATTAAATTACGAAATAAATTTGGTTGTATGGTTATGATTGATTGTTGATTTGTTGCTTAAAACGACATGCAAATGTGTTAATGTGCAAATTGAAGTTGATAAAAAAAATTTAATTAAATTAAATTTCTAGTTAAAAATCCCGATCCTTGTAAACCAGTGAACGAAGTAATAATTACCGTTTAAATGAAATGGTTATGATGGATGCCTTGGTTTGAACTTGACTGCTGAACTGATATTGACACTAGAATGTTCGGCTGATCTGTATATTGTTATTACAAGTTTACTTCTGTCAATTTATCCCATTTTACCTTAGATGCTACGAGCATCAAATAAACCCAGGATTTATCGTTTTAAATTAAATTAAGAACAAAGGTTGAAACGATAGATATATGGTGACCCTGATTTGGATTGAAATGATATATATCCATCCCTGAAATATCAAAAAATTAAATTTAAATATCACTTGGCCATAGGATAGAAAATTTTATACGCACATCGGTTTGTTAAATGTTTTCAGATATTTGAAATTTTATTCGATGAAAATTCTAAATTTAAAGAAATGTGTCGATATTCGATAAATCTATTTTTTTAATCTGAACCTTAAATGTTTACAGAAATCATTAAAAATAATATCCAAAACAAGTCGGAAATTTTAAAATGGTATGTTGAATAGGATTTTGAGTTATTCAAATTAAATGATGTAAAGTTCGAATTAAATAATTCTCTTTGAATTAAATTTTGGAACAAAAGTTATTTGATGATATTCAGAATTGTTTTGAATTCATTGTGAACCCGGATTTGAAGCCTTTAAATCGAACGGTTGGTGTGGACGATGTTTGAAAATGAGATGGGAAAATTAAATAACTCCATCGAGATTGGAATATATATATTTCAAGTTATTGAAATTGAAAGAGAGAAGCAATTATAGTTTAGAACTATTTTATAAAAATATATATATACCATTAGTTTTGTAAATAAATTATATTCTATTATATAAAGTTATTTGAGTAAATTACGTAACATATATACTATTAGTTTTAAATAAAGTTTATTATATTATTTAAAACCATTTTAATTTTAGTAAGTTTTAAAATATGTAATGGTTTAAATTATCTTATTATACTCTAACTATTTTCATATATATATGTAGATACATTATGAAGGTTTAATTTTATAATTGCCTATTTTCCTACTTATATTAAATAACTGTAATTTCTTCCAAAATGGGAATTGGGTTGATTTAGACCGTTGATTCAAAAAAAGATGTGAAATATATTCTACCCGAATATAAATGAGATTTTGAAAATGATTATAATGAGTTGATATGAAAAGATTCTATTAGAATATAATTTGATTTTGAATAAAATCGATTTTTAAGAAATAATAATCTTTGATACGAAGTATATGCTACTCGAATATAAGTTGATTTTGAAATATTATTTGAGTATAATATAATTATGAGGATCCCAAAACCCCGTGACACGGTGTTAAGGATAATCATTGGAATATAACACATTAATCAACATTAGCAGTTCACAGATAATAGCATAAACAGAAAGTAGAATAATTTACACACATATGACTGCAGAATCATATAGATATCATCACATCAGAGAAGCACAGTACAGGATACAACTTATTGCATAATGATACATAATCAGTCACCATCGCCTGAGGCGGAATCATATATAAAGAGTACACAAAATAAATATCAGTCTACATCGTCGATGGCGGAATCATAATATAGATACAATAATGGCGGAGAAAATCCAAGTCAGCACGGTGTAGTCAAGCCTCGCCATGAGCCAAAAGTGCGTCAGAAACCTGTTACTAGGCTGCCCGTGTGAAAATGAGGGCACCCGAGTTTGCAAGGTGAAACAAACTACGAGTCAGTCATGGGACTGGTATGAGAAATCTATTTAACTTATTAACAACAATAATAAGGCAAATCAAAGGACCACGCCACTTTCGCGGAACGGGTTTACTCCAATGAGTGCTAGTGCATGAAATAAACTAAATGATTAAATCATCGCAATGCTTTTTATAAAATGAAGCCATTATAAGACTCAGGTCCCATCACACAATGCAACGCAAGCCGGAGGATAGAGTTTTACCTTATAATGGCCAAAAATGCTACATACGTATAAAACAAAAGTGTTTGATATTATTACTAGTGCATATATGTTTCAAAAGCAAATTCAATCATAAATATCAATCCTAGACGGCATGGGTACCATATATCATGTCGCCATACTAGTAATACAATCACATTCGCATATTTCGTGTTTGAAATTGGATTCCTTCACGAGTCGAGGCAAGGGGCAAGCTCCTCTCCGGTTCGATACACTCTAGTAAATGCCTCGGGACCGCACACAGCAATCCCCTGGATCCTCCAAGGCCGGTCCTCTCTTACTTTTGAGGATTAATTATTCCTGAACACACGTTTCCCGGTCCTTACAGACCTATAATCGAGGCGCCTCGTATTCCAACAACCACACAGGTGAAAAGTGGATATAAATGTCAGGGCTGGGAGGTCACTGACACCACCATAGCTAGAAAGAAACGTCATGCACTCCTTGGGTCCTTCTCCCGTTTTTGACTAATACCGGGGTGTGAGGCTCAAGAATTCACGTTATACACCAAGCTACGTCACACAGACCATGCTTTGATCGTCAACCACAAGACTTTGCTTTGCAACAAAAGCCTTGATCATGTGCCACTTAGGCGTGCCACATAGGCAATCCACTCCATGCGACTGATTTCTATCAATACATAACCTCTGAGCTCGTACGTCTCAGAGAAGGGCGTTAAGCAAGAGAATAAATTCTCCGCTGCTAAACAGATATATATTTAACAGAGATCAATCAACACAAAACAAAATCCAATGTCAGACACACAGTCCATTTACAAGTCCGTTCTGGGTCTGAACGAAACCGGAGGCACCAATTCCTCGCATATCCGTACAATCAACAGTATGTTTGGATGGCTACTACTTCAGTTCCTTCATGGTAGCTACTCCAATCACGAGCATCAGTAGCGCCCATCCATCCAATGTGAAGATCGTCGGTCTTCAACCGTCTTCCACTCTTCGACTTCTCAACGTCGATCGATTATTTGAAATGAGATAAACTCGGCCTTTTCAAATAACCCACATATATTTAGATTTTCAAATCAATTATTCACATGGTTGGACTATTCAACATTCACATTTCAGTTCTTTGGTTATAATTTTCATGTCAAATACATTCAACAATCACATATCAAGCAAACACAACAAAATTGGTTTATTTCCACTCTATATCATCTATAGTATTTTATAACGATATATCGCCATTTTTATTTAATTTAAAACGGCCCAATTTAATTAAATGGCGACTCAGGCCATGCCGGTGCAATGGCGCTGTTTTTCACTAAATTTGTTTTACACATATCTGGAAATCTAACCGTTGGATCTTCACAAATTTTATATCATTAGGAAGGTCATTTCAAAACGAATCCAACGGTTTCAGTTTTAGGAAAATCCGACGGTCGGATCTTCCACACTAGCCATTTGAAGTTACGATTTCAATTTACGAACTTCAGCGTCGTTATTCGATTTAATTTAATTATATTTATATATATATATATATATAAATATAATCGTTTCTGGCGCTGTTTTTCTTCAGATTTGAATTAAACATTCCAGACAATCCAACCGTCGGATCTTCACGAAGTTGGTGTCGTTGGAAAGATATTTCCAAGGCGAACCCAACGGTTGCATTTTCGGGAAAATCCAATGGTCGGATTTCCCGCACTAGTCGTTTGAAATCACGGTTTCAAAACACGAACTGCACGGCCACGTTTTGTTTTAATTTTATTTATATTTATATATTTATATAAATATAGTTCATTCAAAAATTCCCATATCGTTTTCATTTCAATTATTTCACTAACGCCTTTAAATTTTGGAAAATTTCGCCATAACCTCCTTTGTACGGGAGGGGCTGGGAAAATTCCCAAATAGCCACACGGGCGTCTCATGTCAAAAAGAAAAAGAAAAAGCCAAGCGCTAGCCAACAGGCTCATAAAATCATCACCCAAACAAAATAGTAAATGTGTACCTATTTGTCGGGCACAAAATTTTATTCCTCTTCTCTAGCCCCTTTGCTATAACCTGTTCAATAAATATACATGTACATATATACAATTTTTTTTTACCACTTATCATTTTCCATTCAACTTCATATTTGATTTAATTTGGTTTAAAAACACCATTCATTCTAATGTTGCATGCATAGGCTAAAATCATATCATTAGCTAATTAATGTATATTTCAACTCATGCACATTTATTTGAACAAGTGGCTATTTTTAACACTTCACATTTCAAAGATGATAATTTGGCGAACTAAAATAGATTTCAACACATGACTATTTTATTTAGTTCCTATGCATGTTAAAAATAATATTCCATTCACAAATATTTATTTCAACGTCACCATATCTCTTGCACATCACAAATATGATAAAAATGATATTTTTATCATTTAAATTATTTATTCGACAAATGGATGTTTTCAACACTTCATAGTTTGAATAAAAATGTAATTTTTATTGTTCGAACTTTTTATTTAACAAATGAACTTTTCCACTACACACACTTCTCAACACATGAGCATTTCCACACATGGATATTTTATTTATGTTGTTCATATTAGAAAGATGGAATTTTTATTGTTGAAATTATTTATATAAGGCGAATATTTTTAATACCTCATATATATTATAAAAATGTGATTTTTATTGTTTAAACACTTCATTCATTCACAAATGAATTTAATTTTCACACAACACTTTTCAACACATGAACGTTTCCACACATGGATATAGTTTCAACATATGACTTTAATTTCAACGCATGAAAATAATTTCAACATATGAAAATTATTCTGACACATAAAGATTATTCAAAATTTCGGCAGCATAACGGCAGGGTAGTTAAACCGGCATTGTCCCTAGTACGGCTCCTCGCTCTACCTTAAAACCTCGCGGTTTTTGACAATGGGGATTCATGCATCTAATTCGCACGCAGGCGGCATGTTTTATTTTTTACTTCCACAAATTTTTCCAATTCATTTCAATCACCAATGGGTATTTTTCAACCACAACCAAACAATATCAACCACAAACAATTATTCAACCATTCGTATTTTTCACCCAATATTTCACACCAATTCACAATAATAAATGTCGTCCATGGTTTGTGGACGAGGGGAGTGTGTGTGTGTGTGTGTGTATATATATATATATATAATTGCTATTTTTCACTTGCTTTTCAACACATATATTAATTATTCTATGCATGTAAAATTCATACTTCGCTTATATAGCTTACACTACGCATGTACATGAGGTATACACCACGTATGTAATTTATATTTCGCTAATATAATTTATACACGACATTTTCCATTCAAATTCATATTAATTTAGATTTCTCACATTGGTTTTCGGAGTGCTAAAATTCGTAGATGATTCAGAAAAACCAACGGCTTCTTCTATGTGTAGAGAGCTTCCTTGCGGTCCCGATGTTTCCTGTTTCATCGAATTTCATCAAAACACCAAAAAGATATGATTTTTCAAAGTGTAAACATCAAAAAGAACTCACCTTTCACGATGGTTCAAAACTAGGTTCGCAGTTTTCGCGAGAACCGAGGCACGAGGTGATGATCGGCGAGTTGGACGTGGAAGAGGGAAGAGAGGGTTTCCTGTCGGTGGTGGTTTGGTGGCGTTCGGTGGTCGGGATCGGCGGCGGCGACGCTGGGAAGGTCGGGGCTTTGGAGCCTCGATTCAGGCGGAGGAGGGGTCGGGGTGGTAGAGCTGGGGTCGGATCTGACGAGGAGGCGAAGGCGAAGCGAACGGCGGTGGTGGCAGAGGTTGGAAGCGGCGGTAGCGGCGGCGATCGGGCCTAGATGGGGGGAATGGGTTTCGCCGTTGATTTTGGGGTTTTTTGTTTTTTGTTTTTAAAAATAACGAATGGAGAAATATGATTGGTCGATGGTTTTAATAAATTTATAAATAGTGTTTTCTCAAACGAACTCCTTTTCAAACCCAACGGTTGTTGCCCCTAGCTAAATACCCCCATTCTGGACACAATGGGATATGTTTCGTAGGCCAATTCGACTGTTACAGTCAGTTATTTTTCAAATTAAAGTATAAAACATTTAATTTTTAACTTTGAACATACATTTCAATTTGCCAAGGCCACAAACTGATTCGAAAAATTCCAGAAAAATAAATCTAGCTATGTTTTGACGCTACGGTCCCAACAAAACATGTTTCGTCGAATTCTGAGATTGTTTGAAAAATGGCCGTCTTCTGGTCGTTCCAATTTAACAGAAATTGACCAAACACATTTTCTTTTGCCACGCTCACATACTAGCTTCAAAAATTATAAAATTCGAAACCTAGTAATAGTTTGACATCCCGGACCCAACAAAAGTGGTTTCGTCGAATTCCGAGGTCGTATGCAAAATATCAATTTTCCAGGGCTATATATTCTATATAGCGACCATTCTGAAAATTCATTCAGCCATAACTTTTGATTCCCATTATGAAACTTCGATTTTTAGAAAGGTATTGATAAACAGATTTAAATATTTTTGGTTTCACAAAATTCCGTTATATTCTCCACCCTGTACAGTCAGTCCAAGTCTGAATTCAAATTTTCAAACTGACTCACTATTTCTAATTCACTATTTTATTGAAATATTCTATTTCAATTGTTCAAATTCCTTTGAAATCACCAATTTAAAACTTTTAAATTGGCCCGTATTTTCCGGATTATTACAATAATGATATGAAATATGTTCTATTAGAATATAAATCCGTTTTGAAATGATTGCAATGTTTTAATATGAAATTTTATTCTATTTTGAATAAAAAATTGGGTTTGAAGCAAACGTGATATTTTGATATGAAAGTGAACCTTTGCGAAAAAAATATAAGAACCGATCGATGTGAAAAATGTAAACGTTAGGTTATTAAAGAGACCAGATCGGATATTATCATACTCTCTTGCAATTCCAAAAACCACTTTAATAACTGTGCCCGTGGCGGAGAATCCAGAACAAAGTAGGATGGTTTGGATGCGATTACTAGATTTGTAGAAAGAGAACAATGATGGATAACCTTGACCTTCGAGACATAATTAAAATGACTAAAACATGAGCCGTACCGTGACTAATGAGATTGCATCTCTGATCGGACAGCTTCTTCCATACTATCTCTATTACATTGTGATCGATTTTGGGTGCCCTTTTGAATATGGGAGTGTGTTCCGAGGTGGGCGGTAGTTACGGCTATGTTTACCACCGGTTCAGGAGTGCAATTGGTAGATACCTACCCTGGGTATTGCCTCGCGTGCCTTGTCATATTTATCCTGATCGAGCCCCTATGATTTTGATTTAACGTTGTCGTATTGCGGTGCATCCTTACATACCGACATATTGGTGTTTTATATGCAATGTGTACGATAATGTTTGTAAATGGCGTAAGATTAAAAAGATAACCCCGCTTACACTATTTTTATTATATTTGCTTTACTGTGTAGACACTATTATAATAGCGTATTATACTATATACCTAAATAGTTTAACGGATCCTTGAGAGATGGAAAGAAATCCTGTAACATCTTTTAAGTTACTGCACCCATGACAATCATGTTATTTCGTATTTTAATTGACTAATATGAGAATGATATTGTTCTGAACCGGTCAGCAGAAGTTGTATTTAGTGAAAATTGTGACAGCTTGGAGGATGAAGACGAAGATTTGGGGCGTGTGTATATATATATATATTATGAGTATGTAACACCCCGTAGATTTAAAATATTAAAATTAACAAATTTAAGGACACTTTATTTTTAGAAGAAGAATTAAGTGAAACGAGTTACGCCGTTGAGTTCGTCTCGGAATTCTGCTTGAGATAGAGTCCGAGTTTGCGTAAAACGGGCTCTATATGAAGAAGTTATGGAGCTTAGAAGATTTCAAGTTTAAACAGAAATTAAATTAAAATAATAATTAATAATCTAAAACCAGTTCGAATTTTGAACCAGCATAATTCGGTTGAGCGGGAAATTTCCGGCTTAGGGGTGTCGACCCCCCTATAGGGGTGTCGACATAGGTGTCGACCCCCCTATAGGGGAGTCAACCCCTGTCGGCCAGGTTGGGCTGACGTGTTCGGGTGACGATTTTTCTGATTTTAGGGCTTACGTGGCCTCATTTGGTTGGCTGAGTGATGTGTCATTGTGAAATGGATGGTTTAGATTGAACCTAAACTAATCTAAGGGCTCTAATTAAACCTACACATCTATGTAAACACCCATAAACCTAAACCCTAATCTAAACTAAATTCATTCATAAGCCGCCACGCTGCTGCATCCTAAAATAAGCTACTCTCTTCTCCAACGAATTAAAGCTTAGAAATTGTGAAAATGGATTCTAGAACAACAACGAACAAATCTATTCTTTCTTCTATCACTGTGAGTACAGTTGCTTTCACAAGATAATTAATTATAATTATGATAAGTTGTGATGTGGACTGTATGAATATGCCTGTTGAATCATATGCTATTAGCCAGTTCTGTTATCATCTATTTTGTTAATATATGCCAGTTTGTTATCATATGTAATTAGATTAATTTTACAATGTTAATTCCTATGTTTAATTACAAATGCTTGATTAGATTCATCTATGCAATGATGTTTATCTATGCAAGTTATGCAAGTTCATCTATGCAAGTTTATATGCAAGTTATGTTCATCTGTGCAAGTTTATGCTTATATGTTTTGATCCATGCCAATTCTTATGTTTAGATGTATGTCGTTTACATTGCATATGTTAATTGGATCCATCTTATATGCTATTTCACGTTTGTATGCTTAATTAGATTTATGTTGTTTTATGCCAAGTTTGTGTTACACTTGCTTAATTAGATCTATACAGTTTTATGCCAGTGTGGATGTCATATGCCTCTTTCTTTTCCATTTCTTATGAGTTAGGCTAACAACGAGCCTAACGTATTATGTGAATTATACGTACAAATGACGTGGGAACGTTGGGGAATAGTTAGGGAAATATTAAATATTGGATATTATGTAATTGGCATAAATTGGTTAGTAACCATGTAATTAACTTGAGACATAAATTGGTATAGTTTATATACATGGAAATTAGGGACATAATTTGGAGGATAATTATGAACATATCATGAATTGGAAATAATGGACAATTTGAAATAGGGATATTAATTAAAATTGGGGTTGAATAATAAAATGAGATAATGAACATGCCTAACCCGAGGTTAGAATGAGTTTGTGGTGTAAAACTGCTCGGAACCGCCCGGCACATCCAGCAACCGCAACGACAGGTCTAATGTGAGAGGTTAGTGCATCAAACCCAAAACCCGAGGTTAGAATGAGTTTGCAGTAGAAGTCTGCCCGGAACCGCCCGGCACATCCAGCAACCGCAAACAACAGTTATAATGTGAGAAGTTGGTGCATTAATAAATCAATTAATGCCAATGAACAGACATGCTAAGAATGGTAAGGTTAAGTGCAACGTCCCGCATTTTTTGTCGGTTTGTATTTGAATATTTAAATCAGTTTAAATATTGGATATAAGTGGATTTATATATTAATTAAAACGAAGTTGAACATAGAAAAATATATATTAATTATAATCGAGCTCAGAACAACGTTGCAGTTCGTAATTTAACGTTCTAAACTTCAACTTAGTGTACAGGACCCGTTATTAATCGGATTTCTGCGAAACAAGAAACGTTGGAATCTGTTGAACAGTATCTTTCTAACAAAAGTGAAAAACCAAGATTTTGCATTACATATTGCAAGATGTGTCCAAATCAAATATTCAGAAAGTCACTATGAAATCATATATCGACCGTAACAGTTTATTTGATATAACTAGATATCGGATTCGAATTTGGACATGGTTCTTTTGAGGCGTAGTGATAATTTAATTTTTATAATTTTACTGTAATTTTTAATTAATTAAATACACAACTTTTTATTTGGAGTATTGTGCACCCTATATCGATATTTTGGGGTTTCAAAATATGAGTCCACCTACCGATATTATTATATTTTTGGGATCGTGGCACCTCGTTGATCACGACCGGATTCTTATTTCTGTCCATTGCAGCTCATATATGATAAATCTTTGTGCATTGCTTTATGCATTAGTCCCATTTAAATTAAATATAAAGTAAATAAAATATGTATATATATAGTTATTCCTTAACAAGCTGAGCACATTAAACTCAAATTCCCGGATAATTGATTGTCACAAGACAATAATAGTAGTGATCAAATTGGTGGCCACACATGAGACCTCTTCACGTATAAAAGAAAGAAGGAAAATAAAGACATAAAATAAGGTTAGATAAAATAAAACAATATGAAAATATTTACTTTACTGTGAAGTATTAGAACAACTATACTAGACACCTACCCTATATTCTAACATCACCACACCATTCTCTCGCACAGTGTACACCTCAAAAATTAAACCTAAGACCCATACCCTTGCAGCTACTCTTTCTTTTCAACCATACTGAAGTCTGTACCCACGTTCTCTTTGATATTGTACCCACGTTCTCTTTGCTTAGCAATGAAGAGTAATCCACCAACCAATATTACTTCGAAACCAAGTAATAGCAATCCTATCCTAACCTACCCATCACTGCTAAATGCCGAGCCATACCATGTACCTTTCTCTATATAAATTACTTAAACTTAATGGCAAAGTAATACAAACCTACCTATGATCCATGACTTGTCAAATATCAACACGACTTGTGCTAGTAATCTAAACCACCAACCTAGAACGTGCAAGCCAAGGCTTCTACATGTATATAAACAAAGATACTGCTTCGTTTTTCTTCATTTGGAAATTTACTTTAAGTTTTTCATGGCTTATAAATAAATAAATAAATATGGCGTTAAAAGTCTGGGGGGTATTAGTGATATTTTTCGCACTACTGTGAATGGCGTGAGTTATCGAAGTGGTGGTGGGAGGTTAGAGACTGTAGAATGGGTGGAGTTAAGTTCGGACTGTGCTATGTTTTTAGAGGAGCGGATGCAACCTTGAAAAAGGGGATCGAGTTCACTTCGGTGGCACTGTTGTAGAGAAAACGCAACGGTACAGTGGAGCGAGATCCATGAGTTTTTGTATAAGGGGTGTTTACAACTTTAGAAAAAAGAAGTAGAAGGCATGATAGAAGATGACGCAAGGTATAGGAAGTGGGTAGTTGTTTTATAGGAGAACGTGTTGAGGGTATTGCACGTTAATGAGGTTGGTTTTCGCATGGGGGTTTAGTTCGGTGTACATGATTTAATGGTGCCTTGCTTGTGGTGTAAAGGTACTATGAAGGAAAGGAGGACACGTTCTGTTAAAGACATACGCGGTGGTTAAAGGATGAGTTCAAGTAATGGTACGGACACTTATAGTGTGGTTGGTACATGAAAGGAAAAGAATGGGATGCTGTACTGATGTTTAAATGGAAGAGGACGTCATTTGGTTTGGGCAGAAAAGGTACATGCGGCCATGATGATTTGGAACGTTGATGTCTGTTGTTTGTTGATTAAGTAAGACAGTGGGGTGGTGACCGAGAAGCTTGCATTCTGTAGTTCAACAATCCAGTGGATATCTAATATTATCGAATATAGTTTTGGTACATTGAGCAAGGAGGGATCCAACACGATAATGGGAATTGAAGCGCCGGGTATAATCAACTGACGCAAATCGTTTTTAACGGTTAATGCGCCAAAGTGAGTAAATTCACTCACTCTAATCTATTTTAAAATATTATAATATTCTAAATGTTGTTTGAATGCTGTGTGATGGTCGTTTAGATAAATTACAGTTAAAATTGGTTAAAAATTATATATCGTTGCATATGTACACATCACCAGTTGAATACTGATTCCGTCGATTATAAATATCCCCTAGTATGGAATCAGTGATAATTGTTTGACTAACATCTGTGGATGCAGAAACCGGTTGGAAAAATCCAACCGGATTCCTCGATATTTATACGAACTGTTTGTTTTGTATGCACTGTTCGAACCCGAATTACATTTAAAACCCCGTGTGAATATTGATGTTGGATGAAAATTCAGCATTTGCTTCGATAGATAAATAAACGATATCGATTAAGAAAGTGGTAACAGTCGGCCGTGAACCCGTCGTCTTGTTAAGAAGTTGATTAGCCGTCAGGCAAATTAACAAAGTTAATTATAAAAATTTTATTTTTATAATTAAAGTGAAGTTTTAAAATTATAATAGAAGTTCTATTATAAACCAGTATTTTAGAGTTCGTTTTTATAAAGTAAAATAAAAACGATTTGTTGACATTTAAATCGGTTTATAAAGCAGAAATTATCCTACGATCAAATATTTGGATAATTATTTTAAGATGAACAATTTAGAAATATTATTAGATATATTAATCTAATGGTAAGAAGTAAATAAAATCAGTTAACGAATTTACTGATGGAATGAAGTTGATTTAAATCAACTATTTAACTGAAAAATGATTATTAGATTAACTGGGTCCTTGTAAAGAAGTTATAAATAGAAACTGTGGAATGAAGTTAAAGCGAAGAGTTAATATTTAAAATAAATAATCATAAACAACGAAGATTTCGAAGTATGAATATGGTGTTATAAAACCATATTCCCAAATAAAACAAGAAAATACGATTTGATGTATATTATAAGTAATAAGGGATTAGAGTACAGACTTATATCTGTTCTAAGGTAAGAACGTTGTCGATCAAGGTCTGAGAGGTAAATGTAATACCCAACTTGAACGGCTTCACTAGTATCGAGGAACGATATCAGTTTGTGACGGAAAGAGATGTCAAGATTTGTATAAAAGGAATATGGCAGCGTATTTCAAATCTTAGAACTATAGCGATAAAATAAACGCTGTTGACTAGACATAAGCGTGACTGTTATGTCAAAATTAGTTATAAAGGGAAATATTACAGCGTATGACAAGGTTGAACTATAACGGTAAAATAACGTTGTTGACAAGGTAAGTGTAACTGTGATGTTGAGATTAGTTATAAAGAGAATATTACAGCGTATTGCAAGTTTTTACTATAGCAATAAATTAACGCTGTTAACCAAACTTAAGCGTGATTTTTATATATAGCAGCATTTCCTAGGAAATGAAACAGTTCGATCTGAAACCCACTTATTCTAAAAGTAATAGGTAATGGTGTTTGTCCAAAGGAAATATAAGAATAAGTTTAGAAAGCGAAATTGGAGAATCGTGTTAGAAAACGATTACAGCATTTCGATGTTCGAAATGTGATTAGAATTAAACCATTAGGATTTGGAACTATAATTCGACGAAGTCGAATGTATTAAATTAAATTATTTTAGGAATTATAATCTGATAGGATCGTTAATACTTAGCTTAAACCAATAAATTATAATAGGATATTTAATCAGTATAAACTTGATAAGAAGTTGTCTTAGAGAACGTAGTTTATAAAGTGGATTGGGAATATAAAGTATGAAAGAGATTTTGGTAAACGATATAATGGTATTGATTTTCTAAATAAAGAGTTATTTAATAAAGGTGTTCAGATTTCTATAATAGTACGATATTCACCTTTTAAAGTGAATAGTGTTTTAAAAATGAACGTTGGATATATTAAAATGTTTATAATGAAATTGGAATATTTTTCCAATGTAGATATTGTATATTATCCAAGTGTAGAAAATAAAGAACGAGAAAAGAATGGAAATGTTTCAAACATTTATAACGTATACATCAGAAATATGGGAGGATAATAGTTGATAATAACTGGGAATGTTTTCCAAGAATGTGAAAAGGGTAAAACGGGATTTTAGAAATATCTGGTAAGATATGGGAATTCGAATAATAAAAATGAATGTTAAATAAAAAGTGCCCGTGGTTGTGTGATGTTTAGTATAAATTTGAATAAATGTTTGTTTTTACTTCGATAGTTAAATAACTGACTATCGAAGTGTTTTGACCATCGTTGTCAATACGGAGAGACCGATTGGATATATTATCCGGAAACCACTCCGTATAGGCATAAGCGCTGCGAATTATATTACGCTGAAGACAATTGAAGACGGAGTGAAATGCAAGGGTCGTCCAGTTCCAGAAATGATGCTTTCTGTTTGTCCAGTCCCAGGACAACTTGTATGGACGAGTGTCTGACATAGTATTTCCAACGGTCACGCCGTTGATTTTTACGAATATACCAAGTTGGTGGGGAGAAGGTAACTTCTCTTTATTCTACACCTAGTGTGCATTTGTGTAATCAATATGTGATTACGGATTTGACGATGTGGCATTCAAAGTAAATGGTGATCAGATGTTCTGAAAATAGACGTAGGCTCTAGCCTCACAACCAGGAAGTAACAAAAGTTGGGCTAGGCAGCATGGCTAGTTGGGTCATCCCCAAGCAGGTTGTGTTGTCACCGATCTAGAGAAAATTCATATTTATACTTCCTTTTCGATTATGTATCTTCGGATGATGGTTGGATGGCCTACAACCGTGGTGGCAATATATTCGCGACACTCAAGCTAAATGAGTGAGCGGTCATGTGTGGCCGGGTTGCAAGACGTTCTTGTTGAATCCTGAGTGTAAACCCTCTAAAGTACATTGATCGGAAGGTGCTCCCATACCTTGTCTGTTAGAATCCATTCTCCAATAAGCGCCCTGCGGTTTTGATTTTATACTATATATATGTGGAACGTGAGATGCAAGCATTCTGCTACTTGGTTATTTACTTGATTAGACATTATTATAATATCACTGAATTTTGATATAAAAATATGTTGGAAACCGTCCATATTTATGTGTGGGCTGGTCTTATGTAACAACCCGGAAATTGTGGATGAATTTAAAAATTTTATTTCATAAAATTTTGTTAGAAAATACGGGAGAATTTAAAAATTCTATTTTTAAATTAAAATAATAATAGTAGTTGAATCCTTGATTTTATTTTACAGGTTCAATATAATTTTTAATAAGAAATTGACACTAAGTTGAGTGTCAACTATAATATATGTTTGATTTGAGAAATTAAATGATAAAATCTATTTGTTTATTTATATAGTAAATTTCATGCCTGCATGTATCTTTATTTCAACCTGGTAACTTTTCATTTTCTTAACTCACTATGCATTCAAAAAAAAAAAAATGTTTTGATGTGATAATTAAAAAAAAGGTTCTTTTTATTTGCATTTGAAATATAGGATTTGTCATGAGAACATTTTTATTAGTAATGTTTATGTTAAAATAAGAAGGTCACTTTTGTTAGGAAGGTTAAATTGGATTAAATATGTCATTAGATTTGAAATGTCATGAAATGTCATTTATGTCATCTATTTAGAGAATTAAACATTTCATCTATTTAGAGGATTGAAGATGCCACTTTTATTAAAAATGTGCATTAGAAATGTCAACAAAACATGTTAGGTTATACATTTTTGTGTGGTGTTCGAAAGGTACAACAAAATATACATTTTTGTTGAATGTGAATGGACAAAATTAAACTCATTAATTTAGTCACATTAGAATTTACAAATGTATCATTTTTATTTGCATTAAAAAGTTGCAATGAAATGTATCGTTTTTATCACATTAAAAAGTTGCATTTAAATGTATCATTTTTACTACATTGAAAAGATTGAAAGAAAAGTATTATTTGTTTATAATAAAGGGACCAAATTGTATTAAATAACTTACATAAAGGGGGTAAAATTAATAGAATTAAATATAATAGAATACATAAGGACTAAACAACAATTTGCGAATGTCTATATAATATCTCATAGACCCAACCCCGTAACCCTAATGAAACCTAGCCTCCTTCTTCATAGGTTCATGGTGGCTCTCCTTCACCTCCTCTTTCTCTCCTCTTTCCAACCACACCCCCCAACACCCCAGGCGCACGTGCGCCTCCCCTGGCCGCACCTCCTCCAACTGACGGCGCCTCGTTTCGTGCATCCAAGCTCCCGAAAACTGAAGGTGAAGTTTTGAACAATAGTTGAAAGTCACGGCCGTGACTTTAAACAAGAAGAAGAGGGTATATTTTTAATTTAATTATTTAATTAATAAATTAAATTTATTTCCAATCTTATTCTGACCATAACTAATGCGTACATCAAAGAAATTAACGATTTCAGAAGCTGTTTGATCGTAGAGATCAGATCTACATTCCTGGACTGACACGAGGCCTTTCTGAACTGTTTGAAAATTTGGACTAAATCTCCAACGCATGTGAGATTTCTGATTTTTAATTAATATAAAATTTTAATTAAAATTGTTACGTAAGTTATCTGTGATGTGATGATTAAGTTTATTATCTGTTGATGTGATGATGTATGATATCATGTTGTGGACTTTTGTTTAGATCTGTACTTCTGATGCATTCCCGATAAATCCTCATCGTTTTTGTTTTTGTTTTTATTTTTATTTCTTACATAAAAATATTAAATCTTTATTTTGTTTATCCTTGTTAGAAAAGAAGAAAAGGCAAAATTTTGTATACAAATAAAAAGGGAAATTATTTTTATGCTATTTTGTTTACATAAGAAAAAGACAAATTTTTGTAGACAAAATAAAAAGGATTATTTTATGTCCAATTTTGTCAACAAATAAAAAGGACAATTTTTAACACTATTTTTGTTAACAAATTAAAGGGACAATTTTTAACATTTATTTTGTTTGTTAAAATAAAAGACAATTTTTATGTAATTTTGTTTTGTAAAATAAAAGACAATTTTTACATAATTTTGTTTGTTAAATTAAAAAGGACAAGTTTTATGTCATTTTGTTAACTTGATAAAAAGGCAAATTCTTATGTTGTTTGTTGACATAATAAAAGAACAAAATTTTGTTCTCATTTTGTCAACTTAAGTAAAGGGACAATTTCTATCTTTGTCTTCATTTACATATAACAGAATGTAAGTTTAATGATCTTTATTTTCATTTACAAATAAAGATGAGGCTTGTATTGTGATCCATCAAAAGTACACCACAATTTATGTAACAACCCGTATTTTTCGATAACGGGTTAAGACGAGAATCAAGGCAGAATTTAATTTTAAATTCTGAATCAAGTAAAACGGGCTATGTCATTGCGTTCGTCTCGGAAAAATACGCGAAATAGAGTCTGAGTTTTCGAGAATCGGAGTCCGTATGACCAAGATATGGCCTCGCGAAGTTTCACGAAAAATTCCCAAATTAAAGTATACTTAATTAAGTGAAATGGGTTGCGCAGAGAAATATATATATATATATTGATATATATATATATATATATATATATATAATTGAAAATTAAATAAATAAATATGCAAAATTGTTCAAAACAGCGAATTGGGAGAGGGGAATAACCGAACCGGCCGATTTTTGAGGTCGACCCAAGCCCGCTGGGTCGACTAGGGGTTAATCCAGGGTGTTTGGCTGTCAACCCGTGGGCTGATTCGCTCAAATGCAGATTTTGCATTTGGATGGTTCTCATGGTTCATCTTTAATCTAAAGGCCCTAGATGGTTCCTACACTTGACTTCTTCCCCAAGACATGCTTTGATGACTTGGATTGAATCTAGGTTTAATCCTATGGCCTAAAACACTTGCCTGATCTATAAATAAGACCCTAACCTATCCTAAATCCTCATTATTCATTCATGCAACTAAACTATGGCAAAATTTTACCACTCATGGTCTCCACTCTCTTCATAAAATTTCTAAATGGTTTCTATGAGAGATTTTCCATGCATACAAGTGTTTTCAAGCTTGTATGAGTGTCATTAGCTTGCATTCAAGTCAAGTTTCTATCTTTGCATCATAAAGCAAGGGTTTTGATCATTTTGGCTCAAGGGTTTTTATGTTAGAGCTTGCATTTTGGGTCTATTTGATTGCATAAGGGCTTTGTCATATCTTTTGTGCCTTCATAGCAATGTAAGCCCTTTCCCTACTCTTAGATATTAACTATGAAGTTAAATGTTCATGTTGCAAGTTTGGGTTTGATCATTGAGTATGATACATGCTATCATGTCATGCAAGTTTATGAAGTCATTATCTTGATCTTGTGAGCTAAAAGCTACAACCTTTATGTTGAAATGTTGCATTAGGCAACATGAGAACCCTCATAACCTTTATGTCAACTTGCATATGAAGTCATAACCCTTATATGATGATATATGCGAGTTACTAGTCATCATTCCATATTTTTTGTCACCATGATTCGCTTATGTGCCAAGTTTGGGTTTATGCATGTTTTGAGGCTTAAGAATGTAACATGCAAGTTAATGAACACATTTGTGCCTCATTTGCCACCATGATTAACTTGTGGCTTAATATCCATTTTTGTCATGCCTTTGCCAAGTCTCTTCTTTTAATCCATTACGTTGTCGCGAACGTATATGCGTGTTTAAAAGCGTTGGGTTATGTTATGGGTAATTTCTAATGACATGAAAATACAACTTGAAAACATGACTTGAAATATAACATGGAAGTTAACATGTAAGTATGCATAAAAACATAAGCTTGGGAATTTACCTATTAAGTTAGGTCTACCCTTTGGGAATTTACCTATTAAGTTAGGTCTACCCAAATGCTTGAAAACTTGTAACATGTTTTGGGAAACATGATGGACATGACACTTAGATAATATAAGTGTGGCCAACTCGAGGTTGGGTTGAGTTTGCAACGTAAAACTACCCGGAACCGACCGGCCTAACTAGTAGTTGCAAACAATAGGACCCAATGTGAGAAGTTGGTCATGTTGTGCTTGAACCCGAGGTTAGACCAAGTTGTGGTGTAAAGCTACCCGGAACCGACCGGCTTAACTAGTAACCACAACAAAGTCTAATGTGAGAGGTGAAGGTGCATTAAGTAATTAATGCCACATGATAGGGTTAAGTTAATTTGATTAATGACTCTTAACCAAATATGACATGGAAAAATGGGTTAAGTAATTTGATTAGGCTAATTATACTTAACAAAACATGACAAGGTTGGGTAGGTTAAGTAACTTGATTTGCCTAATGACACTTAACCATTTTTATATGACTAGTGGGTGGGGTTAAGTTAACCAACACTTAATCAATCCAATGCGATAACTTGGTAAGGTTAAGTAAGTTTTCTTAATGACGCTTAACCGAAAAATACGGTTAACGAATGGGGTTAAGATTAGACTCAACTAGTCTAAACATGGAAATCGGATGGGGTTAAGTTAGCCTAGACTTAATTAATCCCACTTGGTAGTTTAATGGGGTTAAGTTAAACACTTAACTAATCTAAACATGATCAATTGATGTGGTTAAGTGACCTATACTTAACCAATCTAACTCGTGAATTTATTGAGGTTAAGTTAACCTATACTTAACCGATCTAACGTGAAAACATGATAAGGCTAAGTCACGAATCGCTTGAATACACTTGACCGATTTGACTGAGTAAATTGATAGGGTCAAGTTAATATATACTTAACCAATCTATAATGATAATCGGACGAGGTTAAGTCGTGAATTGCTTAATACATACTTAACCAACGTGAGCATGGTTTGTAGGGTTAAGTCTTGGACTTGGATTCTTAGCCAATTTTGACATGATTTGAAGACGGGTTAAGTCTTGGACTTGGATACTTAGCCAATTTTGACATGATTGGTAGACGGGTTAAGTCATGAACTTAAGTGACACTTAATCCATTATGTAAACCCTAGTTCTGAGGATAGGGGATAACCGTAGTTAACAAGGATAACGGGAATAAGGCTAAGTGGTAAACCTTAGTTGAGGAATAACTAAGTAATGATTCTTAGTCAAGGAAATTTAGACCAGTTCATAGATAGATGAGTAACCTGATACGGTAGGTCATCGTTTAAGTATACGAGTAGGAGCAAGTATCTGATTTAGATAAAGGCTCCAGCGAACTGGGTAACGAAGCAGCGGCTTCGGGGAACGTGAGGGTATTCTTGGTATCCCTCTATGAGCTGCCAGGTGATTATACTAGGCTCATGAGAGGTTAAGGTCTGCGTTAGAAGAACCAAGAGTATGCCTTGGTTGCTATGCGAGCGACCTAAAGACGGGGATGGATAGGGGATAGTCGACCATACACGGTCGTACCCTAGATAGCATTTCGTCAGACTACCTACCATCTTTGGTCAAGCGTGTACGTACGGAAAGGCAGAGAACACCCAATAGACCATAATTGCTATCTAATTATGGTTGCGGTAAGGCTAGGATTGTGGGTTGGCCAGTAGTGTGTTCTCATACAGGATTTATCCTGTCTTGTCTTTCACTAGTTGAGGGAGGGGTCGCGTGGGACCATAGCCACGTATAGAAAAACAGACCTTAGCATCTGCATCGGCAGATAAATCGAAAGCTCCCGACTGAGTCCTGTATTTCTCGATCTGCCCTGTGACAGGACTCGGATGGCACGATGTGATACATGTGCATACAGTCATGGAAAACGATTCACGACGAATGCGTGGGAAAAAGGGCGCGGTTGATGTAACAACCCGTAAAATGCGAGCCAGTTTGAAAATTTTATTTTGGCAATTTTAATGAATTTTGAATATTTAAAATAGATTATTTTAAATAATATCGACGAGAAATTTATTTTGAATAGAATTAAAACGTATATATTATATACGTCGTCGTTAGAATATAAATATTTATAATTATAAATAGAATTGAAAAGGGCGCGGTAGTTCGATAATTCGATTTCAAACTTCAATTGAATGTACCGAGTGCAAAACAATCCAGATTTTAGTGAAACCAAAAATAATGGGATCTAAGTGATAATATCTTTCCAACGAATCCGAAAAATCAAGATTTCATAGCGGGAATCAAAAGATATGTCCAATTGAAAATTCTGAATAGTCGCTATGGAATTCAGGCCCTTAAAAATGGACATTTTGCAAATGACCTCGGATTTCGACGAAACCAGTTTTGTTGGGTCCGTGATGTCAAATTATTGCTAGGTTTCAAATTTCATAATTTTTCGAATCAATATGTGAGCGTGGCAAAGGAAAATACGTTTGACCATTTTCAGTGGATTTTAATCGACTGGAAATTGGCTATTTTTCAAACGGTCTCAGAATTTGACGAAACTAGTTTTGTTAGGACCGTATTGTCAATACGAAGCTAGAGAATATTTTTCGAGAATTTTTAGAGTTAGTATATGACCCTGGTAATTTGAAATGTACGTTAAAAATGCAATATAATGATTTAAATGTAAATTTCAACGGAAACTGATTCAAACGATCATATCAGCTTGCGATACATATCCCATTGGTTTCGAAATGGGGGTAAAACGCTATGGACGACAGGCGGTGGGCCTCGTTTAGAGGTCGTATGTAAAAGTCAACTTTTCAGAAAATAAAATAATTAAATAATAAAAATAAAATAAAAATAAAAACCCTTTTGTTCTGCCCCCCCCCCCCCCGAGGAGTTCATTCTTCAGAAAATAAAAAAAAGAAAAAAGAAAAAAAAGAGAAAGGGGATCGGACCCGCCCGCCGCCTCCTCCCTGTGCCACCACCGGACATCGCTCCACCCCCCTCCTCGATCCTCAGCACCTCCGACCCTCCCCCTTGCGATTTCCGCAACCGTAGCCCCCCCCCAGCCCAGGATCGACGGAAGGGACGCGACACCCTTTCCCCCCCCCCTCCGCCACAACGCGCCGCGCCCACCTATGACCCCCTCGCCTCGCCTTCGAACCTCCTCCCTCTCAGCCACCGCAACCGCACAAACCCACCCCCTTAAGCCTACTGCCGACAGAGAAAACCCACCCTTTTCTCTCTTTTGAATGCAGCGCCTCCCTCTTCGTCGGTGAGTTTTTTTCCCCAGTTAATTTAGTTTTAAATATATATTTTTTTTCATTGTTTTAAAATCAGTTTTTATTTTCTAAATTCTATTTTTATATATAATATAAAAAAAATAAAAGTTTATATCTTTATAGAAAGAAACGATTTTTATAATGAAGTTAGAAAAGTAAAGTTTGAATTTTTATAGAAGTTAAAGATTTGATTTTTTATAAAAATGCGAAGTTATTGAAAATATAATTCTTATGAAATAAAAATATGATTTTTATATATTGAACTTTGAAATAAAAATATGATTTTTATATATTGAACTTTGAAATAAAAATATGATTTTTATATATTGAACTTTGAAATAAAAATTCAATTTTTATATATGGAATAGCGAAGTAAAAATTCGATTTTTACATAGGTAGTGAAAGCGAACAACGAAGATGACGAAGATGCGGTAGCGATGAAGATTTCTATCAATGAAGTGCCGTGGAGCTACGATAGCTATAGGTGAGAATTTCTCACCTTTCAATCTAATTTTTTTCTAGTTATATATATATACTAGGATGCAGACGGTGCTTAGTAGCACCCGACACAATCGTCCACAGACCATGGACTTGTTTGTTTGGTTGCATAGATTAGTTATATGATGTGATTTGAATTTGGTTGTTTGGTGATTTTGATTGATGTGTGAATGGCGTGGGCTTTCACTAGACCGGGGTTAAGGCTAGGCCTCGTCCCGTTCCTAGTATCGTGCCGTTATGCCGCCGAAATTTTCTAAAATATGTTAGAAAAATAAAAATATCATTTTATTGAATAAATGAACCGAATAGAATATTCATAGGTTGAATAAAATGTTTTGTCGTTAAAAATATAATTTTTAACGTGAATGTAAATAAATAAATATTCATTTACAAACCGGACGGTTTGTTTATGTACACCTATTTGAAAGACATTGATTGGGACGATAAATTTCACACATCGCCCAACTGCACAAATAAAATCTGTGTTTGATTGTTTGAAACCCTACACGGGTGTTGGGATGAAATTTGAAGTTCACTCATCCTGATTGATTAAATATGTCGATCGATTGATTGACAGACTGTTATAAGCGTTAGATATCTATATTTGATGCTTATACAGTGTAGTGCACTTTGGTTGATGGTTGATTATGTTTCAATGCTATTATATACATGCGTTGTATGAAAATCCATATAATTAACTTTATATGGTAATTGATTGGGCCTTATTCCAATTTAGAAAATAAAGAACAACATAAAATAAAGGTTCATGTGTTGACAATACCCATCCATTGAGATTGGTCATGTGTTGAACGAAATATTTTGATAATAACAACTATTTTGAAAAAGAAATATTTGAAATAGAATATTTGAAAATAGAAATTTATGAAGCCGTGTTTATTAGATTGACGCCATTTTGACGTGAATGATATTTATATCGATTTTATCGATTTTGAAATGAATTGAATTGAAAACGATTTCTAAATGAATTGAATTGAAAACGATTTCGAAATGAATTGAATTGAAAACGATTTCGAAATGAATTGAATTGAAAACGATTTCGAAATGAATTGAATTGAAAACGAATTCAAATTGAATTGAAAGCAAATTGAAATGAATTCAAATTGAATTGAAATTTGAATTGAATAGAAATGAATTTTAAAACGAATTTATAAAGAAGAATTCAATTTTGATTTGAATTGAAATGGAAGTTGAAATTGCTTTTGAAACGAATTTTAAAACTATTTATATAATTCGTTTTAAATAGAAATCAACGAAATATATATTATATATATTATATATATAATATAATGGCCTGAATAGAACGCGCCGCGCCGCGGCAGTTCGTGAATTTCGACAATTTATTTCAAACGGACATTTCGGGAGATCCGACCGTCGGATTCTCCTAAAACCGGAACCGTTGGGTTCGTATCGAAAAAAGCTTTCTAACGAATATTAGAAATTTGAAATCTAACGGTTGGATTTGGAGTTACGTCCAAATCAAATTTGAAAAAGGTCGCTGTAAGTGCAGTTCGATGGCCATTGATGGAAATCGACTGTACGGGCCTTGATAAAATTATTAAAAATAGCAATAATTTGTGTAAAAACATAAGAAATGATTTAGAAAGAATTGGGATGAAAAACTCCATATTTGAAAAGATAAAAATAGATTTTTATCGAAATGAACTAGTTTTGAACTAGAGTTAAGATCCTATTTATTTTTAAATAAATAAACTGAATTTAAAAAGGGTTTTAAAAATAACCAGAATTTCCAATGATTGCATTGGAATGGATTTGAATCGAAATTGTCTTCGTAATATTTCGATGTTGGATTTCGTGATTATACAGACGTTGTTATGGAAATTTGAAAGATATAGATATATATATCGTTATTTCCAATACGATATCTGTTGGTCATAGAATTTGATATTGAATATAAGCCGATATATTTTCTATTCAGAGCCTTGTATTTAATATCAAATGTGATTTGGGTTTGTCGTGAATGGTGTCTTCATTAACACTGTTCTTGAATCCAGTTGGGAAAAAGATTGAATCTTTTTATTTAGATTTAATGAAGTGTACCAATTAAATAATATTTAATTGGAATTGAATTGATATTGATTTTTGGGTTTATCATGAACAGTGTTTTAAATAACACTCGTTCTTTAACCCGATAATCAATGGAATGTGACTTTGGGTTTATCGTGAACTGTGTTTTAAATGACACCGATTCTTTAACCCAGTCAATGATTAAAACTAAGTGGAGTTTTAATGAATCTTTAATTAGATTGAAATGATCGAAAATGGAGTATCACCAGTTTTGCTCCAGGCGATAGTTAAATCTTTAATTAGATTTGAACGTGAAATGGTAATTGAATTTACCGATAACACCGTGGTGTTAGATATGAAGTACTACCAGTTTTACTTCATGGGATGAATAGGTTGGGATTGGGAAATTAAAACAAATGATTACTTCGGTAAGGTTCGCTAATCCCGACTAGTTTGAATTGATATTCAAAAATAGATTAAAGAATAAATTCAAGGAATTTATCTTGGATAAAATTAATGGGAACCTTTCCCTATGAATGTGAAATTTAGAAACTAACTGTCGGTTAGCCAAGCAGAATGGTTTTCTGGATATTGATCTGATGTTGGTTTCGGCCTTCGGGGTTAATATTTGGGGAATTATTCTCTTGATTAATTTACGGTTAGTAACTAATGAATTGGAATGAGGCGTATGTTGTGTTTGTGTAACACTTTTATAATATATACGCGAGTTATTCGGAAAGACCGGGTTTATCCCATTCTGAATAACTGATACGACGATAAGTCGAAGATGAAGACGATGGTCGAAGACCGGAAGTCTTCACGTCGTTTGGGTGATTACTGATGATCTTGATTGGGCTGTACACCCAAGAAGATGGAAACAGTTGGCGATCGTCCAGACGTACTTGGAGATCGATGGATATGCGGGGTACTAGGTGCCTCCGGTTTCGTTCAGACCCAGAACGAACTTGTAAATGGACTGTGTGTCTGACATTGGATTTTAGTCCGTGTGATTGATCTCTATTAAATATATATCTATTTGGCGGCGGAGAGTTTATTCTCTTGCTTAACGCCCTTCTCTGAGATGTACGAGCTCAGGGGTTATATATTGATGGATATCAAACGCATAGAGTGAATTGCCTGTGTGGCATGCCTAAGTGGCAATTGATCGAGGCTTCTGTTGAAAAGCAAAGTCTTGTGGTGATGATCAAAGCAAGGCCTTTGTGGCGTAGCTTTGTGTAACGTTGATTCGCGAGTCTCACACCCGGTATGAACCAAAAACGGGAGAGGACCTCAGGGAGGGCATGCGTTTCTTCCTAGTTAGAAGTGGCGTCAGTGGTTTTACACGCCCTGACGAGTTTGACTTATGTGGTCGTTGCTGTTGCGAGGCGCCTCGGTTTGATCGGACGATCCGGGTCCGATGGAGTCATTTAGTTGGCTCACCTACGCCCCATAGGGCGGGGAAACGCATGTTCAGGGTTTAAGTTTAATCCACATCGGTGGACCGGCCCTGACGATCCAAGGGTCACTCGAGCTCTGATCCTGAGGCTCGGGCTAGGCAGTCTCGAATCGGTTGAGGACTATCTTTTGCCTCGGTTCATAGATGGAAATCCAATTTCCAAATACGTGACATTTGCGGTTCTATTTGTAAACCTATACATGGCGACATAGTGGCATGGGACGCTCATGTCTTCTATGATTGATACTTATGATTTGAAGTTGTTTTATACACTATGCACTTATTATAGTATCAAATGATTTGTTTTTAAACGTATCAAGCATTCTTTGGCTGTTATAAGGGAAAACCCTATCCCCCGGCTTGCGTTGCATTGTGTGATAGGACCTGGGTCTTATAACAGCTTCATTTTTCTTTATTTAGCATTGCGCTGTTTATTTTATGCACTGGTATTCTTGGGAGGAAACTCGTTCCGTGTTATACGGCGTGGTCCCTTGATTTACCTAATGATTTAAAAATAAAGATTAACTGTTTTAGTTCTCACACCAGTCCCATGACTGACCTGGAGTTTATTGTTTTAACCTAAACTCCGGGTGCCCCTATTTTGACACGGGCAGCTAGTCGTTTTGGTTTTGCAGATTTATATTCACAGGATCCTGGTTTACAGCTGGAACGATATCCGGAAAGCTTTGTATCCGTATATTTCTTCTAGTTGTGTATTGTATTATTTTCCGCTGCGATGTATTTAAATTTAATTTAAATCTCTGATATTTCTGTGTAATATTCATTTATACTCTGTATATTCTTGTATTCTGATGCATTGTTGTAATATACAATGAAATGTTCTTTTGTATGCGTTCTATTTTGTCCTGTTCTCAAACGATAGGGCGTTCCGAACGGTCTAGATCGGTTTAGCGACTGGTTCGGACCGAGCGAAATTCCTTGCCGTAACAGTTGGTATCAGAGCTTTGGTTTACAGAGCTCGAGAACAAGACACATTAGAACCATACGAAAGAATTCATCATATATTGGATTAGTAATATCCAATGAGGATGACTCGTTAGAGATGGGGTCAGTAGTATCCTTGAACGAGTATGAAGAGTATATTTTTTAAATGAAAACAATTTCTGTTTTGAAAATTTAAATCAACTATTCGTATTTGATTATTTACTTATATTGATTTTGGACAATTCAGTATATAAAGAATTTGCATATACGCCTTGCAAACGTATATTCAAAGTTTTAATATATTGGATAGATATAGCATCACACTCTAGTCGCCCGAAGATGATATTGATGATAGCGATCGCATCATCAACATTTATGTTCGAGTTTCGAAGGTGTGATTTTCTATATATTTCCATTAGACTGGTGTGAGAACTAAAACTAATATTGCTAGAATACATTGTTGTGATTTGGCATCAAAACAAGATTTTCAGTACATATATCAAAATTATCAATTTGAAACGTTAAATTCACTAATTGATTGATGATTGTGTTGTTTGTTTATTTGGTTGATAATTTTTAACGATTTAGCCTAATTGAACCAAATATTGAACTGTATTGAAAATTTGGTCGCATTTGCTTGCATATATATGTACTTGCATTGAACAGGTCATAGCAAGGAGGCTAGAGCCAGAGAATAAAATTTGTTTGCCCGACAAATAGGTACATGTTTACTACATAATTTACTGTTTTGTTTGGGTGATGATGATTTTATGAGCCTATTGGCTAGCCGCTTGGCTTTTTCTTTTTCTTTTTGAGATCTGAAGGACCGGGGAAGCTATTTGAAATTCCCCGATGCTCCCGGTGCAGGGGAGGTTATGGCGAAATTTTTCGAAAATTTAGGTTGTTAGCCAAATTTTTGAAATTTTTGGAAATTCTCAGAAACTGAAAAGTTGGAGAATGGAAGTCAGATCGAGCGTAGAGTTGATTAATCAAACCACTTTCGACTTTGTTCCTTTTCGGGGACGAAAAGTTTTAAGTGGGGGAGATTGTAACAACCCGTAAAATGCGAGCCAGTTTGAAATTTTTATTTTGGCAATTTTAATGAATTTTGAATATTTAAAATAGATTATTTTAAATAATATCGACGAGAAATTTATTTTGAATAGAATTAAAACGTATATATTATATACGTCGTCGTTAGAATATAAATATTTATAATTATAAATAGAATTGAAAAGGGCGCGGTAGTTCGATAATTCGATTTCAAACTTCAATTGAATGTACCGAGTGCAAAACAATCCGGATTTTAGTGAAACCAAAAATAATGGGATCTAATTGATAATATCTTTCCAACGAATCCGAAAAATCAAGATTTCATAGCGGGAATCAAAAGATATGTCCAATTGAAAATTCTGAATAGTCGCTATGGAATTCAGGCCCTTAAAAATAGACATTTTGCAAATGACCTCGGATTTCGACGAAACCAGTTTTGTTGGGTCCGTGATGTCAAATTATTGCTAGGTTTCAAATTTCATAATTTTTCGAATCAATATGTGAGCGTGGCAAAGGAAAATGCGTTTGACCATTTTCAGTGGATTTTAATCGACTGGAAATTGGCCATTTTTCAAACGGTCTCAGAATTTGACGAAACTAGTTTTGTTAGGACCGTATTGTCAATACGAAGCTAGAGAATATTTTTCGAGAATTTTTAGAGTTAGTATGTGACCCTGGTAATTTGAAATGTACGTTAAAAATGCAATATAATGATTTAAATGTAAATTTCAACGGAAACTGATTCAAACGATCATATCAGCTTGCGATACATATCCCATTGGTTTCGGAATGGGGGTAAAACGCTATGGACGACAGGCGGTGGGCCTCGTTTAGAGGTCGTATGTAAAAGTCAACTTTTTAGAAAATAAAATAAAAATAAAAACCCTTTTCTCCCCCTTAATCTCGTTCTGCCCCCCCCCCCCCCCCGAGGAGTTCATTCTTCAGGAAAAAAAAAAAAGAGAAAGGGGATCGGACCCGCCCGCCGCCTCCTCCCTGTGCCACCACCGGACATCGCTCCACCCCCTCCTCGATCCTCAGCACCTACGACCCTCCCTCTTGCGATTTCCGCAACCGTAGCCCCCCCCCCAAGCCCAGGATCGACGGAAGGGACGCGACACCCTTTCCCCCCCCCCCTCCGCCACAACGCGCCGCGCCCACCTGTGACCCCCTCGCCTCGCCTTCGAACCTCCTCCCTCTCAGCCACCGCAACCGCACAAACCCCCCCCTTAAGCCGGCTGCCGACAGAGAAAACCCCCCCCTTTTCTCTCCTTTGAACGCAGCGCCTCCCTCTTCGTCGGTGAGTTTTTTTCCCCAGTTAATTTAGTTTTAAATATATATATTTTTTTCATTGTTTTAAAATCAGTTTTTATTTTTTAAATTCTGTTTTTATATATAATATAAAAAAAATAAAAGTTTATATCTTTATAGAAAGAAACGATTTTTATAATGAAGTTAGAAAAGTAAAGTTTGAATTTTTATAGAAGTTAAAGATTTGATTTTTTATAAAAATGCGAAGTTATTGAAAATATAATTCTTATGAAATAAAAATATGATTTTTATATATTGAACTTTGAAATAAAAATATGATTTTTATATATTGAACTTTGAAATAAAAATATGATTTTTATATATTGAACTTTGAAATAAAAATTCAATTTTCATATATGGAATAGCGAAGTAAAAATTCGATTTTTACATAGGTAGTGAAAGCGGACAACGAAGATGACGATGATGCGGTAGCGATGAAGATTTCTATCAATGAAGTGCCGTGGAGCTAGGATAGCTATAGGTGAGAATTTCTCACCTTTCAATCTAATTTTTTTCTAGTTATATATATATACTAGGATGCAGACGGTGCTTAGTAGCACCCGACACAATCATCCACAGACCATGGACTTGTTTGTTTGGTTGCATAGATTAGTTATATGATGTGATTTGAATTTGGTTGTTTGGTGATTTTGATTGATGTGTGAATGGCGTGGGCCTTCACTAGACCGGGGATAAGGCTAGGCCTCGTCCCGTTTCTAGTATCGTGCCGTTATGCCGCCGAAATTTTCTAAAATATGTTAGAAAAATAAAAATATCATTTTATTGAATAAATGAACCAAATAGAATATTCATAGGTTGAATAAAATGTTTTGTCGTTAAAAATATAATTTTTAACGTGAATGTAAATAAATAAATATTCATTTACAAACCGGACGGTTTGTTTATGTACACCTATTTGAAAGACATTGATTGGGACGATAAATTTCACACATTGCCCAACTGCACAAATAAAATTTGTGTTTGATTGTTTGAAACCCTACACGGGTGTTGGGATGAAATTTGAAGTTCACTCATCCTGATTGATTAAATATGTCGATCGATTGATTGACAGACTGTTATAAGCGTTAGATATCTATATTTGACGCTTATACAGTGTAGTGCACTTTGGTTGATGGTTGATTATGTTTCAATGCTATTATATACATGCGTTGTATGAAAATCCATATAATTAACTTTATATGGTAATTGATTGGGCCTCATTCCAATTTAGAAAATAAAGAACAACATAAAATAAAGGTTCATGTGTTGACAGTACTCATCCATTGAGATTGGTCATGTGTTGAACGAAATATTTTGATAATAACAACTATTTTGAAAAAGAAATATTTGAAATAGAATATTTGAAAATAGAAATTTATGAAGCCGTGTTGATTAGATTGACACCATTTTGACGTGAACGAAATTTATATCGATTTTATCGATTTTGAAATGAATTGAATTGAAAACGATTTCGAAATGAATTGAATTGAAAACGATTTCGAAATGAATTGAATTGAAAATGATTTCGAAATGAATTGAATTGAAAACTAATTCAAATTGAATTGAAAGCAAATTGAAATGAATTCAAATTGAATTGAAATTTGAATTGAATAGAAATGAATTTTAAAACGAATTTATAAAGAAGAATTCAATTTTGATTTGAATTGAAATGGAAGTTGAAATTGCTTTTGAAACGAATTTTAAAACTATTTATATAATTCGTTTTAAATAGAAATCGACGAAATATATATTATATATATAATATAATGGCCTGAATAGAACGCGCCGCGCCGCGGCAGTTCGTGAATTTCGACCATTTATTTCAAACAGACATTACGGGAGATCCGACCGTCGGATTCTCCTAAAACCGGAACCGTTGGGTTCGTATCGAAAAAAGCTTTCTAACGAATATTAGAAATTTGAAATCTAACGGTTGGATTTGGATTTACGTCCAAATCAAATTTGAAAAAGGTCGTTGTAAGTGCAGTTCGATGGCCATTGATGGAAATCGACTGTACGGGCCTTGATAAAATTATTAAAAATAGCAATAATTTGTGTAGAATCATAAGAAATGATTTAGAAAGAATTGGGATGAAAAACTCCATATTTGAAAAGATAAAAATAGATTTTTATCGAAATGAACTAGTTTTGAACTAGAGTTAAGATCCTATTTATTTTTAAATAAATAAATTGAATTTAAAAAGGGTTTTAAAAATAACCAGAATTTCCAATGATTGCATTGGAATGGATTTGAATCGAAATTGTCTTCGGAATATTTCGATGTTGGATTTCGTGATTATACAGGCGTTGTTATGGAAATTTGAAAGATATAGATATATATCATTATTTCCAATACGATATCTGTTGGTCATAGAATTTGATATTGAATATAAGCCGATATATTTTCTATTCAGAGCCTTGTATTTAATATCAAATGTGATTTGGGTTTGTCGTGAATGGTGTCTTCATTAACACTGTTCTTGAATCCAGTTGGGAAAAAGATTGAATCTTTTTATTTAGATTTAATGAAGTGTACCAATTAAATAATATTTAATTGGAATTGAATTGATATTGATTTTTGGGTTTATCGTGAACAGTGTTTTAAATAACACTCGTTCTTTAACCCGATAATCAATGGAATGTGACTTTGGGTTTATCGTGAACTGTGTTTTAAATGACACTGATTCTTTAACCCAGTCAATGATTAAAACTAAGTGGAGTTTTAATGAATCTTTAATTAGATTGAAATGATCGAAAATGGAGTATCACCAGTTTTGCTCCAGGCGATAGTTAAATCTTTAATTAGATTTGAACGTGAAATGGTAATTGAATTTACCGATAACACCGTGGTGTTAGATATGAAGTACTACCAGTTTTACTTCATGGGATGAATAGGTTGGGATTGGGAAATTAAAACAAATGATTACTTCGGTAAGGTTCGCTAATCCCGACTAGTTTGAATTGATATTCAAAAATAGATTAAAGAATAAATTCAAGGAATTTATCTTGGATAAAATTAATGGGAACCTTTCCCTATGAATGTGAAATTTAGAAACTAACTGTCGGTTAGCCAAGCAGAATGGTTTTCTGGATATTGATCTGATGTTGGTTTCGGCCTTCGGGGTTAATATTTGGGGAATTATTCTCTTGGTTAATTTACGGTTAGTAACTAATGAATTGGAATGAGGCGTATGTTGTGTTTGTATAACACTTTTATTATATATACGCGAGTTATTCGGAAAGACCGGGTTTATCCCATTCTGAATAACTGATACGACGATAAGTCGAAGATGAAGACGATGGTCGAAGACCGGAAGTCTTCACGTCGTTTGGGTGATTACTGATGATCTTGATTAGGCTGTACACCCAAGAAGATGGAAACAGTTGGTGATCGTCCAGACGTACTTTGAGATCGATGGATATGCGGGGTACTAGGTGCCTCCGGTTTCGTTCAGACCCAGAACGAACTTGTTAATGGACTGTGTGTCTGACATTGGATTTTAGTCCGTGTGATTGATCTCTATTAAATATATATCTGTTTGGCGGCGGAGAGTTTATTCTCTTGCTTAACGCCCTTCTCTGAGATGTACGAGCTCAGGGGTTATATATTGATGGATATCAAACGCATAGAGTGAATTGCCTGTGTGGCATGCCTAAGTGGCAATTGATCGAGGCTTCTGTTGAAAAGCAAAGTCTTGTGGTGATGATCAAAGCAAGGCCTTTGTGGCGTAGCTTTGTGTAACGTTGATTCGCGAGTCTCACACCCGGTATGAACCAAAAACGGGAGAGGACCTCAGGGAGGGCATGCGTTTCTTCCTAGTTAGAAGTGGCGTCAGTGGTTTTACACGCCCTGACGAGTTTGACTTATGTGGTTGTTGCTGTTGCGAGGCTCCTCGGTTTGATCGGACGATCCGGGTCCGATGGAGTCATTTAGTTGGCTCACCTACGCCCCATAGGGCGGGGAAACGCATGTTTAGGGTTTAAGTTTAATCCACATCGGTGGACCGGCCCTGACGATCCAAGGGTCACTCGAGCTCTGATCCTGAGGCTCGGGCTAGGCAGTCTCGAATCGGTTGAGGACTATCTTTTGCCTCGGTTCATAGATGGAAATCCAATTTCCAAATACGTGACATTTGCGGTTCTATTTGTAAACCTATACATGGCGACATAGTGGCATGGGACGCTCATGTCGTCTATGATTGATACTTATGATTTGAAGTTGTTTTATACACTATGCACTTATTATAGTATCAAATGATTTGTTTTTAAACGTATCAAGCATTCTTTGGCCGTTATAAGGGAAAACCCTATCCCCCGGCTTGCGTTGCATTGTGTGATAGGACCTGGGTCTTATAACAGCTTCATTTTTCTTTATTTAGCATTGCGTTGTTTATTTTATGCACTGGTATTCTTGGGAGGAAACCTGTTCTGTGTTATACGGCGTGGTCCCTTGATTTACCTAATGATTTAAAAATAAAGATTAACTGTTTTAGTTCTCACACCAGCCCCATGACTGACCTGGAGTTTATTGTTTTAACCTAAACTCTGGGTGCCCCTATTTTGACACGGGCAGCTAGTAGTTTTGGTTTTGCAGATTTATATTCACAGGATCCTGGTTTACAGCTGGAACGATATCCGGAAAGCTTTGTATCCGTATATTTCTTCTAGTTGTGTATTGTATTATTTTTCGGTGCGATGTATTTAAATGTAATTTAAATCTCTGATATTTCTTTGTAATATTCATTTATACTCTGTATATTCTTGTATTCTGATGCATTGTTGTAATATACAATGAAATGTTCTTTTGTATGCGTTCTATTTTGTCCTGTTCTCAAACGATAGGGCGTTCCGAACGGTCTAGATCGGTTTAGCGACTGGTTCGGACCGAGCGAAATTCCTTGCCGTAACAGTTGACGGTTAGCGTAAATCCCAGTGGCCCTGGGTGGTTGAGCCAAAACCTAGATACGAAAACGTGCAATAGGTAAGCGTAATCCCTAGTGGCCCTAGGTAGCATAAGTCCTAGTTGTACAAACGATAATTCACGTTGGAAGACCCTAGCTAGGTTTAGGGTAATAGTCCAAACCGATCTTAAGGATCATGGAACTATGTTAAAGTAATGTAGAATCTCATGGGAAAGCCCGTATGGTCTACGGCAAGGGACTGAACATTTACATGGAATAAAACATACAAGTTGAGTAACCTATATATGCGATATATTAGGTTGACATGGACCATTACACGACTTTTGAATGAGGGTCATTATTGGTTAACACATGATACGGTGGGGATACTAGTACGGTAGGTGCAGAGCTAAAATGCAGGATAGATATCTTGGGACGTTATACGTGATAGATATCTTGGGGATATTATACTTGATAGAAACCTGACGATGTGATACCTTGTTTTATCTTGACATCGTAATTTATCATGACACCTTAGTTTATCTGAGTTCAGTAGTTCATCCTGTTATTTTGATTTAGCTTATCAATCTTGTTATCATGCTTATGTTCATCTCAGTTTCTCATGTCAATTAACTTTACTAGTTTTTATGCTAATAGTAGATAGGGCTTACTCAGTCTTTTTGACTGACCCGTTTTGTTTCTCCTCTTTTCTTCCGTTTCCCCCCCAGGTTACAGGGAGGAAATACTGTTGTTTAGTTCGGACTCCTTCTGCTTGAAGGTCATCATGGATGGCTTGGACTTTTCTTGGCTAATGGCTACTTTACTGTTTTTACTTGGGGAATAATTTATGAAAATGTCTTTATGCTTCTTTACTATTGCAAGACAGGTTTTGATGTACTCTGATGTAAAAGGCTTTAGACCTTATTTATTCATGTTATGAAAGTTTGATTTTACTTCCGCTATTTTATATGTTCTGTCTTGTGATATTTCTGTGCATGTTTACCAATAATGCCCCTCTAAAGCTAGTGCATTCCTTTGCGAGTGACCCTAGCGGAGGTGGGTTGTTACACGTGGTATCAGAGCAGAAGGTTACCAGACTGGGCAAAAGTTTTTAAAGACCTTCTGAAAACTATTTGAAAAAAAACCGTTTACAAAGAAGCATTTTTCAAGAAAATTTTCTTTTAAAAGGAAAAGGCTACTCCCCAAAGGCCATTAGCACTATCCTTGTTTCCTTAATTGAGTCTCTTTTCCTTTCTTTCCTCCATCTGTAGTCACAGTAGTTTTAACTGCGACTAGTCTTTTCTACCTACGAAAGTGCTTTCCATACGATGGAGGTGGTTCTCGAGAGACCAGTGGCCGCGTTATAAGAAAGGATCGTGAGAAAGAAGGATAAAGGATAAGAGCTTAAGGATGAGCAACTTGTTGGTATGGCTTAGTCCTCAAAGGAGGGAGAAAGATGAACAATGAAACCCATGACGAAAGAGTACCTTTGGCATGGTAAAACGGGGCGGATAGTTAAGTATTATGGGACAAGGACAAGATCATCGGGAGGGCAGTAGTATGCTCTCATTTCTAGAGTACCTCGGAAGGAGGGTAACAATCTTGTTAAAGGTTTAGCTTTTCTTCTCTATCATCCCGTTAGGACTTCGTTGTTCGTATCATTTAAGTCTGCTTCGATAGTTGAGTCTCTGCACCTTAAGTACTAGCGTAATAGAGAATCCCATTTTTGTCTCAAAGTCCTATTGGAGAATCAGTCCATTTATACATGACTTGTTTGGATTTGGGAATGTCTATGCCAAGTGTTGAGTTTGGAAATAATGCTTATGTTTATAAGCTATGGATGGATTCTAGGGATGAAGTGGTTATCCAGTAGGGCGTGCCACTCTCGGTTTTGATATGAGGGTAGTTAGACCTTTTGACTAGCCTTGGTAATGCCCTCGAAGTATTGGGTAACCTTTTTGAGGTTCTGTCATGACTAGTTACTTAGAATCCCTTGATGCCTCTATTGGAAATTTGAAGCCCGATCGAGTGGTGTTCGCCAATAAGACGGATGGTTTACTTCATTTATGCATGGGTTATAGAGATCACCCTAGTAAGTGCGCATGATAACCTGATTGACATCTGTTTACTTTCAAGAGAAAGTTCTTCTACATGGAATGCCTTATAGTATATAAACGAGATCCAAGATTCACCAGTGAATTTTGGAAAGCTTGCATGAGATCATGAGTACGCAGTCATGTTTGCGTCAAGTATTCTAGGAAAAGGATAAGTGCAAGTGGAACGAGAGGCGACGAAGAAATGAGTTCCAGCTCATGTTATGGAAACAGGAATAAGAAGCTACAAAATGGCGAAGTTAAAAGACGACTTTGATGGTCAAAGACTAGATACGCGCATGATATCTCTTTTTGGGAGTATATCCTTGATCCCTGTTTTATGTAGAGCTTACTTGTAGGCTATCTTTTGTGGACATCCTCTCGGTCCTATTCTCCGTTACAAACCCTGTAAGGAGTTTGTCCTGTTTATCTTCTCGACCCTGTTTCAGGGAATTCTAGGTAGAACCCTATGGATGTAAACATGTATTTGAAACATGTTATGATTGATATGGTTGCAAGTTGTTGCAAGTGGTTGCTCGTGGATGCGTGAATACACATTAGATACTAGCTCGACTCGGTCACATTTCATATTGCATATGCACGAGTATTTATACTTGTTTATGGATGAAATCGAATGTATTATCATGCGGTTGTTGCATATGAATGAATGATTGTGCACGCATATAGTATCTATATGACTAGGACTATTTGCATACATGGTGGATTCATGGCACTATACATATTTTGCATTAGAAAGATTATTCAGGCCTGATCATTAGCATTAGCTAAGGAACATGTACACACACGTTTTGCATATATTCATACAGCATTAGAAATCATCTAAGGACAATGGTTGCTTGTGGATGATGTTTTGAGTAGATGGATGATGGATGGTAGGATATGTTCTTCCTAACTTGGAGATTTCGTGGACGAAATCCTAAAAGGTGGGGCGAATGTAACAACCCGTATTTTTCGATAACGTGTTAAGACGAGAATCAAGGCAGAATTTAATTTTAAATTCTGAATCAAGTAAAATGGGCTATGCCATTGCGTTCGTCTAGGAAAAATACGCGAAATAGAGTCTGAGTTTTCGAGAATCGGAGTCCGTATGACCAAGATATGGCCTCGCGAAGTTTCACGAAAAATTCCCAAATTAAAGTATACTTAATTAAGTGAAATGGGTTGCGCAGAGAAATATATATATATATATATATATATATATATATATATATATTGATATATATATATATATATAATTGAAAAATAAATAAATAAATATGCAAAAATGTTCAAAACAGCGAATTGGGAGAGGGGAATAACCGAACCGGCCGATTTTTGAGGTCGACCCGAGCCCGCTGGGTCGACTAGGGGTTAATCCAGGGTGTTTGGCTGTCAACCCGTGGGCCGATTCGCTCAAATGCAGATTTTGCATTTGGATGGTTCTCATGGTTCATCTTTAATCTAAAGGCCCTAGATGGTTCCTACACTTGACTTCTTCCCCAAGACATGCTTTGATGGCTTGGATTGAATCTAGGTTTAATCCTATGGCCTAAAACACTTGCCTAATCTATAAATAAGACCCTAACCTATCCTAAATCCTCATTATTCATTCATGCAACTAAACTATGGCAAAATTTTACCTCTCATGGCCTCCACTCTCTTCATAAAATTTCTAAATGGTTTCTATGAGAGATTTTCCATGCATACAAGTGTTTTCAAGCTTGTATGAGTGTCATTAGCTTGCATTCAAGTCAAGTATCTATCTTTGCATCATAAAGCAAGGGTTTTGATCATTTTGGCTCAAGGGTTTTTAAGTTAGAGCTTGCATTTTGGGTCTATTTGATTGCATAAGGGCTTTGTCATATCTTTTGTGCCTTCATAGCAATGTAAGCCCTTTCCCTACTCTTAGATATTAACTATGAAGTTAAATGTTCATGTTGCAAGTTTGGGTTTGATCATTGAGTATGATACATGCTATCATGTCATGCAAGTTTATGAAGTCATTATCTTGATCTTGTGAGCTAAAAGCTACAACCTTTATGTTGAAATGTTGCATTAGGCAACATGAGAACCCTCATAACCTTTATGTCAACTTGCATATGAAGTCATAACCCTTATATGATGATATATGCGAGTTACTAGTCATCATTCCATATCTTTTGTCACCATGATTCGCTTATGTGCCAAGTTTGGGTTTATGCATGTTTTGAGGCTTAAGAATGTAACATGCAAGTTAATGAACACATTTGTGCCTCATTTGCCACCATGATTAACTTGTGGCTTAATATCCATTTTTGCCATGCCTTTGCCAAGTCTCGTCTTTTAATCCATTACGTTGTCGCGAACGTATATGCGAGTTTAAAAGCGTTGGGTTATGTTATGGGTAATTTCTAATGACATGAAAATACAACTTGAAAACATGACTTGAAATAAAACATGGAAGTTGACATGTAAGTATGCATAAAAACATAAGCTTGGGAATTTACCTATTAAGTTAGGTCTACCCTTTGGGAATTTACCTATTAAGCTAGGTCTACCCAAATGCTTGAAAACTTGTAACATGTTTTGGGAAACATGATGGACATGACACTTAGATAATATAAGTGTGGCCAACTCGAGGTTGGGTTGAGTTTGCAACGTAAAACTACCCGGAACCGACCGGCCTAACTAGTAGTTGCAAAAAATAGGACCCAATGTGAGAAGTTGGTCATGTTGTGCTTGAACCCGAGGTTAGACCAAGTTGTGGTGTAAAGCTACCCGGAACCGACCGGCTTAACTAGTAACCACAACAAAGTCTAATGTGAGAGGTGAAGGTGCATTAAGTAATTAATGCCACATGATAGGGTTAAGTTAATTTGATTAATGACTCTTAACCAAATATGACACGGACAAATGGGTTAAGTAATTTGATTAGGCTAATTATACTTAACAAAACATGACAAGGTTGGGTAGGTTAAGTAACTTGATTTGCCTAATGACACTAAACCATTTTTATATGACTAGTGGATGGGGTTAAGTTAACCAACACTTAATCAATCCAACGCGATAACTTGGTAAGGTTAAGTAAGTTTTCTTAATGACGCTTAACCGAAAAATACGGTTAACGAATGGGGTTAAGATTAGACTCAACTAGTCTAAACATGGAAATCGGATGGGGTTAAGTTAGCCTAGACTTAATTAATCCAACTTGGTAGTTTAATGGGGTTAAGTTAAACACTTAACTAATCTAAACATGATGAATTGATGTGGTTAAGTGACCTATACTTAACCAATCTAACTCGTGAATTTATTGAGGTTAAGTTAACCTATACTTAACCGATCTAACGTGAAAACATGATAAGGCTAAGTCACGAATCGCTTGAATACACTTGACCGATTTGACTGAGTAAATTGATAGGGTCAAGTTAATATATACTTAACCAATCTATAATGATAATTGGACGAGGTTAAGTCGTGAATTGCTTAATACATACTTAACCAACGTGAGCATGGTTTGTAGGGTTAAGTCTTGGACTTGGATACTTAGCCAATTTTGACATGATTTGAAGATGGGTTAAGTCTTGGACTTGGATACTTAGCCAATTTTGACATGATTGGTAGACGGGTTAAGTCATGAACTTAAGTGAGACTTAATCCATTATGTAAACCCTAGTTCTGAGGATAGGGGATAACCGTAGTTAACAAGGATAACGGGAATAAGGCTAAGTGGTAAACCTTAGTTGAGGAATAACTAAGTAATGATTCTTAGTCAAGGAAATTTAAACCAGTTCTTAGATTGATGAGTAACCTGATACGATAGGTCATCGTTTAAGTATACGAGTAGGAGCAAGTATCTGATTTAGATAAAGGCTCCAGCGAACTGGGTAACGAAGCAGCGGCTTCGGGGAACGTGAGGGTATTCTTGGTATCCCTCTATGAGCTGCCAGGTGATTATACTAGGCTCATGAGAGGTTAAGGTCTGCGTTAGAAGAACCAAGAGTATGCCTTGGTTGCTATGCGAGCGACCTAAAGACGGGGATGGATAGGGGATAGTCGACGATACACGGTCGTACCCTAGATAGCATTTCGTCAGACTACCTACCATCTTTGGTCAAGCGTGTACGTACGGAAAGGCAGAGAACACCCAATAGACCATAATTGCTATCTAATTATGGTTGCGGTAAGGCTAGGATTGTGGGTTGGCCAGTAGTGTGTTCTCATACAGGATTTATCATGTCTTGTCTTTCACTAGTTAAGGGAGGGGTCGCGTGGGACCATAGCCACGTATAGAAAAACAGACCTTAGCATCTGCATCGGCAGATAAATCAAAAGCTCCCGAACGAGTCCTGTATTTCTCGATCTTCCCTGTGACAGGACTCGGATGGCACGATGTGATACATGTGCATACAGTCATGGAAAACGATTCACGATGAATGCGTGGGAAAAAGGGTGCGGTTGACGGTTAGCGTAAATCCCAGTGGCCCTGGGTGGTTGAACCAAAACCGAGATACGAAAACGTGCAATAGGTAAGCGTAATCCCTAGTGGCCATAGGTAGCATAAATTCTAGTTGTACAAACGATAATTCATGTTGGAAGACCCTAGCTAGGTTTAGGGTAACAGTCCAAACCGATCTTAAGGATCATGGAACTATGTTAAAGTAATGTAGAATCTCATGGGAAAGCCCGTATGGTCTACGGCAAGGGACTGAACATTTACATGGAATAAAACATACAAGTTGAGTAACCTATATATGCGATATATTAGGTTGACATGGACCATTACACGAATTTTGAGTGAGGGTCATTCTTGGTTAACACATGATACGGTGGGGATACTAGTACGGTAGGTGCAGAGCTAAAATGCAGGATAGATATCATGGGACGTTATACGTGATAGATATCTTGGGGATATTATACTTGATAGAAACCTGACGATGTGATACCTTGTTTTATCTTGACATCGTAATTTATCATGACACCTTAGTTTATCTGAGTTCAGTAGTTCATCCTGTTATTTTGATTTAGCTTATCTATCTTGTTATCATGCTTATGTTCATCTCAGTTTCTCATGTCAGTTAACTTTACTAGTTTTTATGCTAATAGTAGATAAGGCTTACTCAGTCTTTTTGACTGACCCGTTTTGTTTCGCCTCTTTTCTTCCGTTTCCCCCCCAGGTTACAAGGAGGAAATACTGTTGTTTAGTTCAGACTTCTTCTGCTTGAAGGTCATCATGGATGGCTTGGACTTTTCTTGGCTAATGGCTACTTTACTGTTTTTACTTGGGGAATAATTTATGAAAATGTCTTTATGCTTCTTTACTATTGCAAGACAGGTTTTGATGTACTCTGATGTAAAAGGCTTTAGACCTTATTTATTCATGTTATGAAAGTTTGATTTTACTTCCGCTATTTTATATGTTCTGTCTTGTGATATTTCTGTGCATGTTTACCAATAGTGCCCCTCTAAAGCTAGTGCATTCCTTTGCGAGTGACCCTAGCGGAGGCGGGGTGTTACAATTTACATCATTGTGTTACCTTGAATATTATGACGCCAAACCATCATTGTGTTATTTTGAATGTTATGATGCCAAACCATCATTGTGTTATTTTGAATATTATGACGCCAAAACCATCGTTGTGTTATTCTGAATATTATGACACCAAAACCACCGTTATGATAATTTGAGTATTGTGACACATATTTCATCGTCGTATTATATGATTGAAGTGAATCAAATATTGGCATTGGGAAATATAGTTATTTTTGAAATGTTGACACTAGAAAGGACGTTTACATTAGAAATAAGTTTGCCTTTGCATTTGCATCCTAAAATGCAAATATTACATAGAAATAGTAAATTTACATTTTTTTTCGATGTAAAGATTAAAATGAATATTAATATAGAATAAACAAAATTAGCATTTTTGTTTGCATTGAATAGAATAAACAAAATTAGCATTTTTGTTTGCATTGAATTGAATAAACAAAATTAGCATTTTGTTTGCATAGAGAAGAATTAGACAAAATATACATTTTTGTATATTAAAAGTGAATTAGACAAAGTGGACATTTTGTATATTAAGAGCGAATTAGCGAAATGGTTATATTTTCACAATGCAAATATGACATTAGAATAAAAATACCATTTATGTTATAATAATGTCATGTCATATGAATAAAAATACTTATTTTTATTCTGATATTAGGATTGTTAAACATGTCATTTAGTTAGTCATGTTATGCTAATATAAACATGTAATTTTAGTTAAAAGTATTGTGATAAATAAAAATGTCAATTACATAGGATTTGTGCATGATAAATAGAAATGTCGCTTTTTACCTTTAGAATTGACCTATTTATCAAACTAAGATAGTGGGATTAAAATTGACATTTTTGTCAAATTATAGCAGTTGAATTAGAATTGACATATTTGTCAAATTATGATAGTTGGATTAAAGTTAACAATTTTGTCAAGATAAATTAGTAGCGTTAAAAATATACTACTTATCAATATAAATTAGTTGCGACAAAAATTCACAGGTTTATAAATATAAATTAGTAGCGTCAAAACTCGCATTTTTGTTTAAAGTAGATAAATGGATAAAAACAAAATAAACATTTTGTTAAGAAGAAATAATAAAAAGGATTAAGTATTTACATTTTTCAATGTAAAAGAATAGGGATTAAGCATTTACATTTCTTATGTAAATACTTAAGATGAAGTAATTGAAACATTTATTTACGTTTAGGTAAATAAATAAGGTAAAGTAATTTAGACATTCATTCACAAATAGGTAAATAAATGAGAAAAGAAAATAAAAAGGAAAAAAAACATTTATTCCATTTTTCTTAATATGAATTAGTATGCTTAACCCGAGGTTGGATTGAGTTGTGATGTAAACCTGCCCGGACTCACCCGGCTGTCCAGTAATCACAACAATACCTATCCAATGTGGGAGGTTAAAGCATATGTGAACTATTTAGTGTAAGTAAAATAAAACATAGAAAAAGTAAGACATTTATTTACATTAGATAAATAAAAGATTAAATAAAATTATACTTTTATGTAATTAAAGAACATGTTTTTACATTGTAAATAAAATTACATTTCTATGTAATTAAGATTATAAGATTAAACATGTGAATTAGAATTTATTTACATTTTCTTATGTAAACAAAAAGGAATAAAAAGAACCAAATTGTGGATGGTAATTATTTACATTTTCTTATGTAAATAAAAATAATAAAAAGAAATGTTAGAAAAGAATTAACATAAGATATTCTTTTTATGTAAAAAAAAAGAAATATTAGAAAAGAATTAAAGAAATACATTTATTTACATTTACTATGTAAATAGGATTGGCAAGGAAATTGAAACCATTTATTTACAAATAGCGTAAATAAATATGAATAAGAAATTAGATACATTTATTTACAATTAATGTAAATAAATATAGCAAAAGTAAAAGTAAAACATTTATTTACAAATAGTGTAAATAAATAAGATAAAAGAAAAGTAAAAACATTCATTTACAAATAGTGTAAATAAATAAGAAAAAGTAGAAGTAGAAAAACCATTTATTTACATTTGGGTAAAGAAATAAGAAAGGGAAACTGAAAACATTATTTATATCTAGGTAAATAAATAAATGGTAAGAAAGAATATTTATTTACATTTAGAGTAAATAAATCATAAGATAGAAAAAGATTATTTAATTATTTATTTACATTTAGTGTAAATAAACCAAAGATAGAAACATAAAATCTATTTATACTTGGTGTAAATAAAGCATGAATTAAAGTGAATTTAAAAAGCACATTTTATTTACATTTTAAATGTAAATAAAACAGAGTAAAATAAAAGTGATATTTTTATCGTCATTTTAAATGCGATAAAAGAATAGACGTTAATAGTTGAAATCGCCAAACGATTTATATATATATATATATATATATATATATATATATATATATAAAAATTAAACGGAAGGCGCGCGGGAGTTCACGTATCGACAATCGTAACTTTAAACGATTATACTGAGAGATCCGACCGTCGGATTTTCCCAAAACTGGAGCCGTTAGGACCGCTTTGGGAAGATCTTTCCAACGACATAAATTTCGCCAAAATCCAACGGTTAGATTTCAAGTTATGTGTAAATCAAATTTGGTTGAAAACAGCGCCAGGGTCGCCTATCGACCCGAAGCGTCGTTAAATTATTTAGGCTATTTTTATATAAATAAAAAATAGCGATAGGTCGTTATCAAATATTAATAACGATATGAAATGTTTTCAAATTATATATATATATATATATATATGCGAGAATCATTTGAGAAGACCGAGTTCAATCCCATTTCAAATGATTATACGACGTTTTAAATCTAAGAGTTGAAGACGGCAATTGAAGACCGACGATCTTCACATCGAATGGGTAACTAGCGTTGAGGTCCTTGATTGATTTGCTCCCAAGACGGCGCTAAGATGGTAGTTATTCGGACGTAGTGTTGATTTGTACGGATTTGACTTTCGCTCAGACCCAGAGCATAAGTTTATAAATGGAATGTATGTCTGACGTTGTAGTCCTTTATACTACATTCGTTGATCTCTGTTAATATATATCTGCTTGGTGGTTAACACCCTTCTCTGAGACATATGAGCTTAGAGGTTATATATTGGCAGAAATCAATGGTATAGTAGGGACTGACAATGTGGCATGCTAAGATGCATTGATCAAGGCTTTTGTTGAAAAGCAGGGCCTTGTGATTGATGATCAAAGCATAGACTATTACGGCATAGCTTTGTGTATATCGTGACTTCGCGAGCCTCACACCCCGGTATGAGTCAAAAACGGGATATGGACCGTAGGGAGTGCACACGTTTCTTTCTAGCTAGAGTGGTGTCAGCGACCTACCAGCCCTGACATTTTACCTATTTGGATGATGGATTTTGAGGCGCCTCGGATTTTTATACGCCGATAGTGGTCATATTATAGGTTCAAAGGAACCGGGAAGCGTGTGTTCACGCATAACCAATCCACTGCCGATAGGCGGGGACCGGCCCTACCGCATCCAAGAGTTCACTGCGGGGGATCCTGAGGCATTTGCTAGAGTGTCTCGAATCAGAGAGGAGCTTGCCCCTAGCCTCGACTCATGATGGAAATCCAATTTCCAATATGACCTTGCGGTTTTGATTGTAGAACTAGTACGACGACATAATATATGGTACCTATGCCGTCTAGGATTGATATTATATTTGAATGTTTTATATATATATATACACACACTATGTAACGACCCAAAAATCCGGTAGAATTTGAGCTGACCAAAAACACAAGTCCAACCCCAAATATCACGGAAATTCGAACCATTAATAGAAGAAGTTAGAGGGTGAGGATAGATAAGATAGAAACTTAGAATAGAAGAAGAAGAAGAACACAACATCAGAGTAACACGAATCTCACAGCGGAACGAATAACATATAATATATATAACATAACTTGAAATATACATCTGTAGTTGAATATACATCAATATCAAAGTACATCACTTACAACACAGCAGAAATAACTATAGCTATATGATACTGAAGCCTCCTGCTCCAAGCTCTTACAATATATCTGTAAATTCCCGACTACTTGACTGCCCGTACAAATTTAGGCACCCAAGAGTTTAGGGAAAACAACAAAGTAAACTCCGGGTCAGTCATGGGACTGGTATGAGTAAACAGTTTAAAACAGTTTCAGAAAACTAAATGATATCTCATAAGACCACGCCGTATAACACGGAATGGGTTTTTCCCTTACGAGAATCCAAACACTTGATTTATCTTTATATCAAAACTCTTTTGATATTATAATAATGTCTAAATCAAGTAGATAACAATCTAGTGGAACGTTTGCATCTCACGTTCCACATATATATACAATCAAAACCGCAAGCACGTATTGGGTATTTGGTTTTCCAACTATGACAAGGTATGGAACCACCTTCCGCTGGTATATCTCTAGAGGATAATACACCGAGTTCAACAAGAACATCTTGCAACTCAGCCACACATGACCGACCACTCATTTCGCTTGAGTGTATCGAATGTATATCACCAACGGTTGGGATCAGCAACCGTTTCCCGAATGGGACAGCATCGACAATAGATTTTTAGAAGTAAATGAAACTCTAGATCAGGTGATTATACATCCTAATAGGTGCGACCTACATAGCCATGCTGCTTGCCCGATTTCTGTCATTTACCGGATGTTGAGGCTAGAAGCTACGCTTTATCATCACACCAGATTCACTTCGAATGTCACATCGTCAGATCCATCGAAAATCACTAATTGACGTCTACAACAGTACATTACGTGTCAGCTAAAAGAAGTTTCCTCCTCCGCTTCCACTCTTGGTACAGTTGAAGAAATCAATGTACGTGACCTTTCTGGAAATACTTTGTCAGACATTCATCCATACAAGTCACCCAGGAACAGGATGAACTGAAGGCACTATTTCTATTAATAGAAAAAGTCCTTGCACTCTACTCCGTCTTCGATTATCTTTATATAATCTGATTCGCACGCTACTGCCAATACGGAGTGGTTCTTCGGATAATAATCCAACCGGTCTCTCCATATTGACAACGATGGTCAAAACTTCGATAGTCTGTGATTTAACTATCGAATAAAAACAAGTGTTTCGATAGTCGATGATTTAACTGTCGAATAAAACAAGTGTTCATCCAAACATCCAACAATCACTGAACCTTTAATTAATATTCCATTAATTAAATCTCTTTTCTATTTCTTTATCAATATTTGTTAATCAAATATTTCAATAACCATATTGCCCTTTTACGTTCTTTGGAAAACATTTCCATATATCTCCTTCTTTTTATTTTCTAAACTTTAGAAAATATATGTTATCTATAATTGGAAAATATTCCAATTACTTACCTCTTTTCCAATCTTGTTTATTCCTATACTTAGGAAATATTTAACATCTATTTCCAAGCTTACATTTCATTTGGGTTAAAACAGATGTTGTGTAAAACATCGTTACGACAACCCAAATACAGTATTTAACTAATTCTTATTCCACATTGATCTTCGAGCCTGAATCTTGCTACTTATCGGTATATAATGAAATCAACCAAGTTGGGGTATAATTACCTCTCAGACCTTGACTGAATAACATTTAACGTCAAAACAGACAAGACTACTTACTCGAATAATCAATACCATACAACTGATTATTCACCTTCAAACACATATGCATTTTCTCTTCCTATTCCTACAAGATTTTATTCTTATACTTCCCTTTTTAATTATACTATTATATTTCTAAGTTCGTTTCCTTATCGACTTCTATATAATTTGATATGTTGATTTCTAACTATCAAATTATCTTAAAAATATTCTATCTCCTTAAATTCCCGGAAAAATTCCCCATAACCTCCTTTGTACAGGGAGCATCGGGAAATTTCAAATAGCTTTCCCGGTCCTTCTTATCTCAAAAAGAAAAAGCCAAGCGGCTTGCCGATACGGCGCATAAAATCTCATATGGAAATTAAATGCGTACCTTTCTTTCGGGCATTCTATTTATTTCACTTCTATACTTTATTCCATACCTGCCTCCTGTATATTTATGCCTGTCCAATCTATTTTAACTATACCAATCGTTTTAACTCAATTTGTTAATTAAGTCTTTAGTCCATTTCTCTTTTAATATTTGAATTATATATTCAAACTCCAATTCGCTTCTATTATTCAAATACCATAGTTTAAAGTCCGTTTGAATTTCTATATTCAAATCTATAGTTTAAAGTCCGTTTGAATTTCTATATTCAAATCTATAGTTTAAAGTCCATTTGAATTTCTATATTCAAATCTATAGTTCAATTCCTTATATTCAAAGTCCATTTGAATTCTCGACATTATTTATAAACAACGTTTATAACTTCAATTCAAATCCCACCTTTCCATTTATAAACAAAGTTTATAAATTCGATTCAAATCCCATATTTCCATTTATAAACAAAGTTTATAAATTCGATTCCCATCCCATATTTTCATTTATAAACAAAGTTTATAAATTCGATTTCCATCCCATATTTTCATTTATAAACAACGTTTATAAATTCGATTTCCATCCCATATTTTCATTTATAAACAACGTTTATAAATTCGATTTCCATCCCATATTTTCATTTATAAACAACGTTTATAAATTCGATTTCCATCCCATATTTTCATTTATAAACAACGTTTATAAATTCGATTTCCAGCCCATATTTTCATTTATAAACAAAGTTTATAAATTCGATTCCAATCCCACCTTTTCATTTATAAACAAAGTTTATAAATTCAATTACTTGTTTTATATACCTTCAAACAAGTTAATATTTTCTATAGTCTTATTTAAAATTCAAATTCCATTTATAAAAATAGAATTTCCTTTTTAAAATCTCAAATACTCTTTTCGATATTTTTATAAATCAACATTCAAGCCCCATTGATATTTTAAACAATCAAATCAACCAAATTTCAATCATTTGATTTTTAACACATCATATATGAATATATATGAAATCAAACAAACAACAACAGATAATATATTTTTGAGGAATCCAGTTGGATTCCTCCAACCTGTTTCCCTGCATCCACAGACGTTAGCACATAAATAATACCCATCCTGCTTCGAGGCAGGATATTGCGGTATAGAAGGTCATCCACTAATCATAGCGTGGGGCGTATAGGGTAATCATCCGCTAATGAAACCGCGAGCATCCGCTAATGAAACTGCGGGAATCCAACCAATCATCAACCCAATATATATATATAATAGTCAACCAATCCTAAATAACTATATATATATTTTAAAACAATCAGACTAAACAGCATTCAAACAAGCAACAACAATTATTTTTAACGATATAAAAATAATTTCTAAATAAAAGGTGAGATTTACTCACATGATTTTCTGTTGTCATTAGCACATTTTCTTCGATTAAAATCAACCAATATTTAATTTCAACACCTTATTCCATTGTTTCAAATTGGTATCACATTATTCCAAAATGCCATCTATTTTCATATGAGTTTAACGAAGCTGACGGCATTCATATCTGATTTTATTCGAATTAGAAATTCATTTTATAAATGGTCAACCAAGTTCTAATATAATTAAAAATTTAACTAAATTAAATTAATTACCTAGATCTTAATCTCTCTTCTCTAGATTGTATATACACTAACCAACCTTTACTTCTGCCAAAAACCATTCTCAGGTTCTTCTTTACTACCACATTTCAGCACCTACTATCCACAGTCGACCACCACTTCAATCTCAGCATCAATCAGAAAAACCAATCTTCACTACTCTCTTCCTTCCACATACTGCTTTGAATTTGAAGGGACCATCCCTCCATTTGGAATCGCGACCTGGGTCTTTTCGAGCTCTCGAGCTCAATGTCGCACAAACCAAGACAAGGTCAGAGCGCCTCCTACCCGTTCCAATCAACTCGTCCCCTTTTAAGCAACCCAGCGCCTCACCATCTTCCAATTCGAACAACCCTAGTTCCCAAAATCGAAGTCTGACATCCCCCTTTAAATGCGACGTCGAGCTCGCCTCCAAGTCTCAGAGGTCTGAATCGCGATAACCATCAGATTGATGTCGAGTGTTAGTAGACCTCGCGATTTAAATTTGCGATATTGGATTTCGATTTAGATCTCTTTACAGTGAAGAATTTCCGATTATTTTTGAGGCAAGTGAAAGAAAAGGGGATTCTGATATTTTGAGCGAGGTCTGAGAAACAACGGGGAAGGTGTTCGTGATTTTATAAAGGAACAGAGGATAAAAGAAAGGGCCACGTTTTGCTTTCAATTTGAGGACATCAGAGAAGCACGGGGTGGTTCGTTACTGGACATAGGAGAAGCTCGGTGTGTTTTGTTCTGGTCCACCCAAAAAGAATCCATTTTAAAAATATTTTATTTTATTTTAAAATTCGGTATCCTCTAATTAAAATACTTCGTTGACTGCGAGCTCCTTTCTGACCCAACAACTGACAATTCTAGGGTAATACCCCTATTCCGGACACACCGAGATAGGTCACCAAGTCCAATTCGATTATCTGTAGAAGATATTAATTTAAATCAATATAAATTAATTTCAGACAATTTATTCTCCTTGATAATAAATAAATATTATCGTTATTATTCAGTTTTGAATTTCTATTGACTATTTGAATATATTTCAGTATAGTCTGAACTCTTGAATTCAATTAGCTTCGTATTTCGAAAATTATATAAATTCAAAGTAAATCATATTTCGGCTTTTAAATCGATAATCAAATATAAAATTTCTTTTATATTTTTATTTCAATATTTAAACCTCATTAAATATTCTAAATTTACCGACGAAATATCCGGGTCATTACGTTCTTCCCCACTTAAAAATAATTTCGTCCTCGAAATTGCTAAGGTAGAAAAAGTGCTACAAACCCATTAACTTTCAGAACTTATTTATGTTGATATTCAACATTTCAAACTTCCTTACGTACCTTTCTTTCGAATAAATCCTTATTCGATAACTCCTCCCTTCGAATAACTATATTCGATTTACTCTCTTTCGAATAACTAGATTCGAAAACCTTTTTTCGAATAAACTATATTCGATTTACTCTATTCAATTTACTTTTATCAATTTAATCTATTGGATTTAACTCTTTTGGATTTAACTCTTTTCGATTAACTCCATCGAATAACTAAATTCGATAACTCCTTCGAATAACCAATATTCTATAACTCACTTCGATTAAACTAATCGATAACTCTTTTCGATTAAACTATTATCGATAACCCCTTTCGCTTGACTCTAGATCGCAGCGATCACAATGGTTACGCCTGATTCCCCCAGGAAACATCTGACCGCCCTAGGCTATCTGCAGCCCTGCGAATTACGCTAGCAGTCGTATGAAATGGTAACTTATCCTGAGTAACTATGTTTGACCAACTCTATCTCAATAACTATATTCGATCAACTTTAATTGAATAACTAACATTCAATTAAATCCTAATTCGATTAACTAGGTTCAATTAACTTTATCTGGTTAACTCTTAATTTGGATAACAAATATTCGATAAATTCTAATTGAATAACTAATATTCAACTAACTCTACGGATTAACCCTAACTGATCAACTCCAACTGGTTAATTCTTACTCTAATCGATTATTTCTAACTCTAATCGACTATTTCTAACTCTAATCGACTTCCCCTATTCGAATAACTCCTATTGGATAACATTTATTCATTTATAAAGATTTACTTTTAGTAACGGTTCTTCACTTTATAAATGTTCTTTTTAATAACGTTACTTCACTTATACAAGTGTTATGTACCCTTCTATTTAAAACTATCGGTGCTAAAAAACCAATATCTCTTCTCTATATAAGTTCAGACTTATATATTCTATTTATCGAATGATAAATATTTAATTTAATTTATAACTGTTATTTATAAATTAATCCTTTCTATTTATCTGTTAAAAACAGATTCCCATTTTCCATTCATCTTCTGAATATTCCTTTGGTTTATTTCTATTTATTTGACAAATAAATATCTCATCTTAACATTCTATTTATTTAACAAATAAATATTTCCATTGAATCTATTGGTAAATGTTTTACAAATATTCCCTTCTATTTGTTTGCACATAACTTTATTTGTTTTACAAATACATTTCCTTTTTTCATTCCCAATTCATATTTCATTCACATTGATTTTACTCAATTTATTCATTTTGATTTATTTAACTTACCTAAGTTAAATTTTCAATCATTCAAATTCCCATTAACTAGTTGCTAATTAACCGTTTTGCCTATTTCACCCTTTTTATTTGAATATAACTTGTTCAAATATATGTCAACCTAATTATAACTAATCTAATTTTTTTTTTCAACTCGAGTTATATATTCGATTTCGAATATAAATTCTCCATCTCTTTCACTTATCCAGAAACCCAATTTCGATTCAACTTTCCTTAAACTAATTACTCTTTTACTTAGTTAATTCTATTCAATAATCAGAAATATGATCATTGTTTCCCAAATCATTTTATCTACTTCACTTGAGTTCACATTTACTTTATAACTCAAGTCTATATTTTTCTCATGGCCATTCGGATTTTAATTACTTTAAAAATCCTTTTACTTATATATATATAAACCATTGTGGTTTTAAATGGTTTCTGGCACTGCACTTTTTGAAATTTGATTTTGACCTATCTCAAAATCTATACGACGAAATCCTGATTTTTCTCTTTCATTAGAAAACTATTGTTCAACCGGTCCCGACGATTCTTGTTCAAAGAATTCCGACTTAAATCGAGTTCTGTATACTAAATTAATGTTCGAATCGCCAATTTTCGAACTGTCGCGCTACGGCGAGCTCGTTTTAATTATATTTATAAATATAAACGTTTTAACTTCGTTTATAATAAATTCAACTCCATTCTGATATATTTTTAATATATATCAAATCCATTTTTCCATTTCAACATAATATTCCCGATCTATTTCTCTTCAAATATTCAAGTCCTCTACATTTGAAATATTCAAATTCCATTTGAATTTCTTTATTCAAACTCTATATTTGAATTTCCTTCTATTTAATTTCTATTTGAATTTCCTCTATTCAAATTCGCTTTTAACTCCTTTGAATTCAAATTCCATTTCAACGCCTTTGAATTCAAATTCTATTTCAAACTTTATATTTTCTTTGAATTCTAATATTCATCCTCCACTTTATATTCTCTTTGAAATTCTATTTAACAAAATTCCATTTGAATTCTAATATTCAAATCTCTATTTGATTTTTCTTTATTCAAATCCATTTGAATTCCATTGAATTCAAATTCTATTTCACTTCTATTTGAATTATATATATATATTCAAATTCCTTTATTTTATTTCTATTTGAAATCTATATTCCCATTTCACATTTCAAAATTCCTTTGAAGTAATATAAATATATACATATATTTATATCTATCTCAAATTCAAAACATCTGAATTTTCAAACAACTTGTTTCTTTCAAACAAATTTCCATCAAAACTTTTCTAAGGCAGCAATTCATCACTTGGAAACTCGAAAATGAACACTGATGATGTTGCGACCATCATCAGAATTATTTCCCAGCTACTGAATGAGTCCAGTGTTATATTACTCGACATTTATTCAGATAAATATTTTCCAAACTCCCAGGATTTTAAATTCTTAATTCTGGTTTGAATTCAATTTCAATTTATCACATTTGTATATTTGATTTCATATACAAATTCCATTGGTTATATATAACTATTTCTGTTTTATAATCTAATTCGATTATAATCCTAACAATCAATTCAACTATTTAAAAACAATATCGTGTCCAATCTTCTGTTCAAGTGTTTATAAACTCCTATCGACATCGTGGCGTCCCACGATTCGACCAAAATTTATAATCCACTCAACAGACTAGTCAACACAATATAAAATGGTTTTTATATCAAATAACAAATACGCTCTCTCGTATATATATACACGCTCAACTCATTCTAGGATACTACTGATCCTATCTCTAATGAGCACATTCCAACAAGCCTAGGTATTCGCTCAACCTAAGCTCTGATACCAACTGTAACGACCCAAAAATCCGGTAGAATTTGAGCTGACCAAAAACACAAGTCCAACCCCAAATATCACGGAAATTCGAACCATTAATAAAAGAAGTTAGAGGGTGAGGATAGATAAGATAGAAACTTAGAATAGAAGAAGAAGAAGAACACAACATCAGAGTAACATGAATCTCACAACGGAACGAATAACATATAATATATATAACATAACTTGAAATATACATCTGTACTTGAATATACATCAATATTAAAGTACATCACTTACAACACAGCAGAAATAACTATAGCTATATGATCCTGAAGCCTCCTGCTCCAAGATCTTCCAGTATATCTGTAAATTCCCGACTACTTGACTGCCCGTACAAATTTAGGCACCCAAGAGTTTAGGGAAAACAACAAAGTAAACTCCGGGTCAGTCATGGGACTGGTATGAGTAAACAGTTTAAAACAGTTTTAGAAAACTAAATGATATCTCATAAGACCACGCCGTATAACACGGAACGGGTTTTTCCCTTATGAGAATCCAAACACTTGATTTATCTTTATATCAAAACTCTTTTGATATTATAATAATGTCTAAATCAAGTAGATAACAATCTAGTGGAACGTTTGCATCTCACGTTCCACATATATATACAATCAAAACCGCAAGCACGTATTGGGTATTTGGTTTTCCAACTATGACAAGGTATGGAACCACCTTCCGCTGGTATATCTCTAGAGGAGAATACACCGAATTCAACAAGAACATTTTGCAACTCAGCCACACATGACCGACCACTCATTTCGCTTGAGTGTATCGAATGTATATCACCAACGGTTGGGATCAGCAACCATTTCCCGAATGGGACAGCATCGACAATAGATTTTTAGAAGTAAATGAAACTCTAGATCAGGTGATTATACATCCTAATAGGTGCGACCTACATAGCCATGTTGCTTGCCCGATTTCTGTCATTTACCGGATGTTGAGGCTAGAAGCTACGCTTTATCATCACACCAGATTCACTTCGAATGCCACATCGTCAGATCCATCGAAAATCACTAATTGACGTCTACAACAGTACATTACGTGTCAGCTAAAAGAAGATTCCTCCTCCGCTTCCACTCTTGGTACAGTTGAAGAAATCAATGTACGTGACCTTTCTGGAAATACTCTGTCAGACATTCATCCATACAAATCACCCAGGAACAGGATGAACTGAAGGCACTATTTCTATTAATAGAAAAAGTCCTTGCACTCTACTCCGTCTTCGATTATCTTTATATAATCTGATTCGCACGCTACTGCCAATACGGAGTGGTTCTTCGGATAATAATCCAACCGGTCTCTCCATATTGACAATGATGGTCAAAACTTCGATAGTCTGTGATTTAACTATCGAATAAAAACAAGTGTTTCGATAGTCGATGATTTAACTATCGAATAAAATAAGTGTTCATCCAAACATCCAACAATCACTGAACCTTTAATTAATATTCCATTAATTAAATCTCTTTTCTATTTCTTTATCAATATTTGTTAATCAAATATTTCAATAACCATATTGCCCTTTTACGTTCTTTGGAAAACATTTCCATATATCTCCTTCTTTTTATTTTCTAAACTTTAGAAAATATATGTTATTTATAATTGGAAAATATTACAATTACTTACCTCTTTTCCAATCTCGTTTATTCCTATACTTAGGAAATATTTAACATCTATTTCCAAGCTTACATTTCATTTGGGTTAAAACAGATGTTGTGTAAAACATCGTTACGACAACCCAAATACAATATTTAACTAATTCTTATTCCACATTGATCTTCGAGCCTGAATCTTGCTACTTATCGGTATATCATGAAATCAACCAAGTTGGGGTATAATTACCTCTCAGACCTTGACTGAATAACATTTAACGTCAAAACAGACAAGACTACTTACTCGAATAATCAATACCATACAACTGATTATTCACCTTCAAACACATATGCATTTTCTCTTCCTATTCCTACAAGATTTTATTCATATACTTCCCTTTTTAATTATACTATTATATTTCTAAGTTCGTTTCCTTATCGACTTCTATATAATTTGATATGTTGATTTCTAACTATCAAATTATCTTAAAAATATTCTATCTCCTTAAATTCCCGGAAAAATTCCCCATAACCTCCTTTGTACCGGGAGCATCGGGAAATTTCAAATAGCTTTCCCGGTCCTTCTTATCTCAAAAAGAAAAAGAAAAAGCCAAGCGGCTTGCCGATACGGCGCATAAAATCTCATATGGAAATTAAATACGTACCTTTCTTTCGGGCATTCTATTTATTTCACTTCTATACTTTATTCCATACATGTCTCCTGTATATTTATGCCTGTCCAATCTATTTTAACTATACCAATCGTTTTAACTAAATTTGTTAATTATCTCTTTAGTCCATTTCTCTTTTAATATTTGAATTCTATATTCAAACTCCAATTCGCTTCTATTATTCAAATTCCATAGTTTAAAGTCCGTTTGAATTTCTATATTCAAATCTATAGTTTAAAGTCCGTTTGAATTTCTATATTCAAATCTATAGTTTAAAGTCCATTTGAATTTCTATATTCAAATCTATAGTTCAATTCCTTATATTCAAAGTCCATTTGAATTCTCGACATTATTTATAAACAACGTTTATAACTTCAATTCAAATCCCACCTTTCCATTTATAAACAACGATTATAAATTTGATTCAAATTCCATATTTCCATTTATAAACAAAGTTTATAAATTCGATTCCCATCCCATATTTTCATTTATAAACAAAGTTTATAAATTCGATTTCCATCCCATATTTTCATTTATAAACAACGTTTATAAATTCGATTTCCATCCCATATTTTCATTTACAAACAACGGTTATAAATTCGATTTCCATCCCATATTTTCATTTATAAACAACGTTTATAAATTCGATTTCCATCCCATATTTTCATTTATAAACAAAGTTTATAAATTCAATTCCAATCCTATCTTTTCATTTATAAACAAAGTTTATAAATTCAATTACTTATTTTATATACCTTCAAACAAGTTAATATTTTCTATAGTCTTATTTAAAATTCAAATTCCATTTATAAAAATAGAATTTCCTTTTTAAAATCTCAAATACTCTTTTCGATATTTTTATAAATCAACATTCAAGCCCCATTGGTATTTTAAACAATCAAATCAACCAAATTTCAATCCTTTGATTTTTAACACATCATATATGAATATATATGAAATCAAACAAAAAACAACAGATAATATATTTTTGAGGAATCCAGTTGGATTTCTCCAACCTGTTTCCTTGCATCCTCAGACGTTAGCACATAAATAATACCCATCCTGCTTCGAGGCAGGATATCGCGGTATAGAAGGTCATCCACTAATCATAGCGTGGGGCGTATAGGGTAATCATCCGCTAATGAAACCGCGGGCATCCGCTAATGAAACTGCGGGAATCCAACCAATCATCAACCCAATATATATATAATAGTCAACCAATCCTAAATAACTATATATATATTTTAAAACAATCAGACTAAACAGCATTCAAACAAGCAACAACAATTATTTTTAACGATATAAAAATAATTTCTAAATAAAAGGTGAGATTTACTCACATGATTTTCTGTTGTCATTGGCACATTTTCTTCGATTAAAATCAACCAATATTTAATTTCAACACCTTATTCCATTGCTTCAAATTGGTATCACATTATTCCAAAATGCCATCTATGTTCATATGAGTTTAACGAAGCTGACGGCATTCATATCTGATTTTATTAGAATTAGAAATTCATTTTATAAGTGGTCAACCAAGTTCTAATATAATTAAAAATTTAACTAAATTAAATTAATTACCTAGATCTTAATCTCTCTTCTCTGGATTGTATATACACTAACCAACCTTTACTTCTGCCAAAAACCATTCTCAGGTTCTTCTTTACTACCACATTTCAGCACCTACTATCCACAGTCGATCACCACCTCTTCCTTCCACATACTGCTTTGAATTTGAAGGGACCAGCCCTCCATTTGGAATCGCGACCTGGGTCTTTTCGAGCTCTCGAGCTCAATGTCGCACAAACCAAGACAAGGTCAGAGCGCCTCCTACCCGTTCCAATCAACTCGTCTCCTTTTAAGCAACCCAGCGCCTCACCATCTTCCAATTCGAACAATCCTAGTTCCCAAAATCGAAGTCCGACATCCCCCTTTAAACGCGACGTCGAGCTCGCCTCCAAGTCTCAGAGGTCTGAATCGCGATAACCATCAGATTGATGTCGAGTGTTAGTAGACCTCGCGATTTAAATTTGCGATATTGGATTTCGATTTAGATCTCTTTACAGTGAAGAATTTCCGATTATTTTTGAGGCAAGTGAAAGAAAAGGGGATTCTGATATTTTGAGCGAGGTCTGAGAAACAACGGGGAAGGTGTTCGTAATTTTATAAAGGAATAGAGGATAAAAGAAAGGGCCACGTTTTGCTTTCAATTTGAGGACATCAGAGAAGCACGGGGTGGTTTGTTACTGGACATAGTTGAAGCTCGGTGTGTTTTGTTCTGGTCCACCCAAAAAGAATCCATTTTAAAAATATTTTATTTTATTTTAAAATTCGGTATCCTCTAATTAAAATACTTCGTTGACTGCGAACTCCTTTCTGTACCCAACAACTGACAATTCTAGGGTAATACCCCTATTTCGGACACACTGAGATAGGTCACGAAGTCCAATTCGATTGTCTGTAGAAGATATTAATTTAAATCAATATAAATTAATTTCAGACAATTTATTCTCCTTGATAATAAATAAATATTATCATTATTATTCAGTTTTGAATTTCTATTGATTATCTGAATCAATTTCAGTATAGTCTGAACTCTTGAATTCAATTAGCTTCGTATTTCGAAAATTATATAAATTCAAAGTAAATCATATTTCGGCTTTTAAATCGATAATCAAATATAAAATTTCTTTTATATTTTTATTTCAATATTTAAACCTCATTAAATATTCTAAATTTACCAACGAAATATCCGGGTCATTACACACTAATAATAATATCGTTTTCACGTATCAAGCATCTTTTGACCATTATAAGGTAAAACCCTATCCTCTGGTGTGCGTTGCATTGTGTGATGGGACCTGGGTCTTATAATGGTTTCATTTTTCCAAAAAAAGCATTGCGCTATTTGACGATTTCCTTTATTATTATGCACGGCAATCCATTGAAGTAAACCCATTCCGCGTTAGCAGCGTGGTCCTTGGATTTGCCTTATTACTATTAGTTAAACTAGTTAAGAATTCTCACACCAGTCCCATGACTGACCCGTAGTTTGTTTCACCTTGCGAACTCGGTGCCCTCTCTCCACACGGGCAGTCGAGTAGCTTTTTGCAGATATCTTTATCTCTTTAGCAGGATCTTGGATCGAAGCTTAAAGGTGTGTCCTGAGCAATGAAGTCTTCCGCTGTGTATTGTATTAATTTCTTGTAATATAATCTTCCGCTGTAATATATTTATTCGATGTACTCTGATATTCTGTACTCTGATGTAATGTTATTATAATGTTGTAAAAGTCTTTTGTTATTTTTTCTGATGTTGTAGTATGCCCAGAGTTAATGCATTCGAGAATTTCTAACTTTTGGGTTAGACCTATGTGGTTTATGGTCGATCCAACGGGTGGGAATTCTCGGGTCATTACATCTTACTATTATCTTCTTGTTTTGAAAAGGATTTTCATAAGTTAAACAGTATGGTTGGAATTTACTCACACCAGTCCCGTGACTGACCTAGAGTTTATTTTGTTTGTTTTCCCTAAACTCTTGGGTGCCCAAATTTGTACGGGCAGTCAAGTGTTTCAGAATTTTACAGATTCACTTGGAGGAGCTCAAAGCAGATGGCTTCACCATTAATATTTAGAGATTATTTCCGCTGTGATATGATGTATTGTACTCTGATAATGGTATGTATATACAATACTGATTTGTATTTCAAACTTATGTTATATAATACATTTTATTCGTTTCACTGTGAGTTCGTGTTTACTCTGACTCTGTTCAGTGGTATTCTTGTTCTTCTTCTATTCTATTAGTTCTATCTTTTCTATCTCACCCTCTAAATTCTTCTATTAATGATCTGAATTTTCGTGCACTTTGAGTTGAATGTGTAGGATATTAGTCAGCTCAAATTGGTACGAATTTTCCGGCCGTTACATTAAGTAACATATGAATAGGCGACACTTAACCAATACAACATGTTAATTAAACAAATGGGTGGGGTTAGTTTAAATTGAGAACATTTAACCGTTATAACATGTTGATTAAGAAAACCTAGTAACGGGGACCCATTTCAGTAGTAACCCACATAGATATATCATGGTATCCTGAACTAGACATGGTGGGGCACGATTACTGGGCTCATTATAAGCGGTCAAAATAGCGGCGGGTGGTGCGTCAGTGTAGGTTCCGATGGAGTACGGGCGTGCACGTGCTCCAGAGTGGAAAAATCAGGCATTGGGCATCAGTAGTTATACATCGTGCATCTTGAATTGTATCGGGTTGCCATCATAGGTATTGATACACCCCATGGTGGGACCGGCACAGATATCTACAAACAAGCGGGGCCAAATGACACAAGTAATAAATACACACGAGTTAGGGAGATGATTGAATGGGGAGGGTAGTGGGTACAACTAGTGGAGATAGGGGCAGGCGACACCTATGACAGCAGCTAGGGGTTCACGAAACTACCATTATTATTATTATTATTATTATTATTATTATCATTATGATTAGTAAGAGGGATCAACTTTTAGGGTAAATAGGGTTGGTGCGGTGTAGTAATTATCCTATAGTGATTAGAAGCGCAATCAACGTTTATCTTATTCATCTTGCTTACCTTATCATACATGCTTATGTTACATTCATTTCTTACTTTCAAGTTTATGTTCTTATCCTATTACTTTAATAATTATATTGTTAAATTTACTGGACTCGCCAGACTTTATGTCTGACCTCGTTTGTTTTGCCACTTTTCTTTCCGTTTCCCCCATGGTTCTCAGGTTGGGCCTAGTGGAGCTTGGTTTGGATCTCTTTCTCTCTCTTTTGGAAGTGCTTGGATTGCTGAAAGTAAAAGTTTAGCTTATCTCTTTGTATGGCTATTTGTGTTAGGGTTATGCTTTTTGTTTTATGTACTCATAAAATAATTTGTCAAGATGGATATTAAGTGTAGTTGGTTTTATTGTTGATTTTGGTGTTGTTACCAAACTATTTTTCCGCTGCAATGAAGTTGTTTTAAAATTTTAAAGTACCGACATATGTACCTATCTCGTTATATTCTGTTTTATGCACTTATAATACTCCATGAAAGTTAATGCATTCCCTTTGTGAGTGACATTAATGGACGTGGGGTGTTACACGTGGTATCAGAGCTGAATGTTACCAGAATAGATAAAGGATTTTAAAAAACTGTTTTTCAAAAACATTTTTATAAAGAAGTATTTTCAAAAACATTTTTTAAAGAAGGAGTTTTCAAGAGAACGGTTTATTATGAAAAACATAATCCCCAAAAGCCATATATCTTTTTTTGATTCTTTGTTTCGAATCTCTCTCTTTTCCTTGTTGAGTCCCTTTCCCCGCGTGTTGATGCTTTTTCTAAGATATGTAAGGACTTTCATGCGATGGGCGGAAAACCATTTCATAGGACTTAGACGTTTGTCGAAGCTAGAATTGGCTAAAGGAAATAGAGGACTCGTTTGGTATCTTTGAGATAGACGATGGAAGGAAGGTTCAACTGGCTGCTTGGTCGATGAGGGAGATTAGGCTAAGGAGCACAACCCAAGGATGAGGAATTTGTTGATATGGCTTTAATCCACGAAGAAGATAATAGAGAAAGTGGAATGAATAATTAACCCCATGACAAAAGAAGGTGTCTTTATTGTGGTATAATGGGCCATGTAATTAAGGACTGTAGGAAGAAGAAAAATCCTGGTTTTTTTCATTGCGGTGAGGCAGGACATATGATTAAAGACTGCCAGAGGAGGCAAGGACAAGGGCAAGCGCAAAGGACAGGACCTACTTCAAGAGGATGGGTTCATGCTCTCTTGGCACCATGACAGGAGAGAGATTGAAGCATTTTTGTTGAAAGTTTGATTTTACTATTTGATCATCCTATTCGAACTTTGTTTGGCTCTAGCGCTTAGCATCGTTCATATCTGCTTCGTTAGTTGAAACACGGCACCTAAATGCTAGTTTAGTTATGGATCCCATTGTAGTCTCAAATCCTATTGGTGGTTCGACTCATTTATCTATGCTTTGTTAGGATTTGAGAGTGTCTATCTTGGGCATTGGGTTTGAATGCAACACCTTCGTTCTTGGTTTCACGGGCTATAGCTTGATTCTAGGGATGGATTGGCTAGCCAATTATGGTGCCATCCTAGAATGTGAAAGGAGGGTAGTTAGATTGTTGACTCGCTGTGGGAGGACCCTTGATATTTCTTATGACCCTAGAGGTCCGGTGATGCTTAGCTACCTAGAATCACTTGACACATCCATCCATGATTTGGAATTTGTTCTTGTAGTCCCTGAGTATGGTGACGTCTTTGATGTGGTTCGGGGTTTACCTCCGGGGCGCGGGATAGACCTCCATATATACTTAGTAGATAATGCAAAGCCAGTTGTGTAACAACCCGTATTTTTCGATAACCTGTTAAAACGAGAATCAAGGCAGAATTTAATTTTAAATTCTGAATCAAGTGAAACAGGCTATGCCATTGCGTTCGTCTCGGAAAAATACGCGAAATAGAGTCCGAGTTTTCGAGAATCGGAGTCCGTATGACCAAGTTATGATCCGTCAAAGTTTTCAGGGTTTTCAAGTTTGAAAATCACCTAGGAAGTTCAAGTTTTGGGGTAGGCGGGAATTTTCCCGCCAAAGCCCATGTCGACAGGGGAGTCGACAGGGCTGTCGACACCCCTGGACCCCAAGTCGACAGGGCTGTCGACTTGGGTGTCGACTGGGTCCAAAAACACAACTCCGTGTTTTTGTGGCCTGGTGCACCTGGATGCAGTCTTGGTCTGGTCTGATGGGCCTGTGATGATTTCTGTGGCTTAGATTAATCCTAGATCTAATCCTAGGGCCTAAAACTATCCTAATCTCTATAAAAAGACCCTAAACCTAACCTAAATCCCTAAAAATCAAACCTAGCAACTAAGTGCTGCCAAAATCAATCTTGATCATGGCCTCCATCTCCAATCCCTAGAGCCTATGCATTCAAATCGGGTTCAACTCAAAAGGTGCAAGCTTGCTACACCACATAGAGGCCAAATCAACGTTGCTATGCGAGTTTCATGACGGATCTTCATCAAAGGAGCCACCTTTCTTCGCCAAAACGATTCATGCTCTTAGTCCTCTTGCCATACTATGTATGTTCTAGCTACTTTTGGATCAAAACGGTATTTTTAATGTTGACATGGGATAAAATGAGGCTAAACATGATTATGCGAACCTATATGAATCTTACCTTGCCTCTTGTATTCATGTTTATGATTTTAGGCCATGTGAGTGACTTAATCATGCCTCTCATGCTATGCATAACCTAGTTTATCTTGCAAGTTTGGATCTTTATGCATGAAATGCTAGCATGAACCTTTAGGAACCACTTTACTTGTGAAACATTGGCTAAGACAAGATTTTGGGGCTTATGCATGTTTATGAACCCAAACCCCTTATGCTAACATGCAAGTTTGTGGCCAAATCCTTTATGAGATTATGCATGATCGTGGCCAATCCCCTCTTTTAAGTTGTGCATGTTTATGGCCAACCTTTTTTGATAATATGCATGTTTGTGGCCAAATTACCTTATGACACTATGCATGTTCATGGCCAATCCCTTTATGATGTTATGCATGTGGAAACCAAGCCATTTTTGGCATCATGCATGTTTTGAGACCAATATGTGACATAGTATCCTTACTATGTTGACTCGCTTTGCTTGCGTTGGGAAAACACGATTTGGGTAGTTAGATAAACATGAACATGTCGCAAAATCTTAACTTGAATATGACATGTGGTTATACTTGAAAATATGACTTGAAAGATAACATGGAGGTTGGCATGTAAGTATGCATAAAAACATGAGCTTGGGAATTTACCTATTAAGTTAGGTCTACCCTTTGGGAATTTACCTATTAAGTTAGGTCTACCCAAATGCTTGAAAACTTGTAACATGTTCTGGAAACATGATGAACTTAGATAATATAACTGTGGCCAACTCGAGGTTGGGTTGAGTTTGCAACGTAAAACTACCCGGAACCGACCGACCTAACTAGTAGTTGCAAACAATAGGACCCAATGTGAGAAGTTGGTCATGTCGCGCTTAAGACCCGAGGTTAGACTAGGTTGTGGTGTAAACCTACCCGGACCCGCCCGGCTTAACTAGTAACCACAACAAGGTCTAATGTGAGAGGTTGAGGGTGCATTAATTAAATTATTGCCACATAATAGGGTTAAGTTAATTTGATTAATGAGGCTTAACCAAATATGATATGGACAAATGGGTTAAGTAATTTGATTAGGCTAATGATACTTAACAAAACATGATAAGCTTGGGTAGGTTAAGTAACTTGATTTGCCTAATGACACTTGACCATTTTTATACGACTAGTGGCCTAGGTGGTTTAACCCAAACCGAAATATGGAAGCGTGCAATAGGTAAGCGTAATCCCTAGTGGTGCTAGGTGGCGTAAGTCCTAGTAGTTCAAACGATGATTCATACGGAAGAGCCTAGCTAGAACAAGGGTGACAGTCCAAACGATTTCAAGGATAATACGACATGAGGAAGCCCGTACGAGGTACGACAAAGGACTGAACTTATATACATGGAAAGAAACGTATGATTTGAGTAACCTATATATGCGATATTAGGTTGACATGGACCATTACACGACTTTGAGCACGGGACATTCATGGTTAACACATGACGCGGGTAGGGATACTAGTACGAGAGGTGCAGAGCAAATATACATGTTAGAACTAGGAAGAATATACATAATAAGATACTGTGGGATGTTAGACGGGGTAGATACCTTGGGATAATGTACTCGATAGAAATCCGACGATGTGATACCTTGACTTATCATAACACCGTAGTTTATCATGATACCTTAGTTTACCTTGCCGCAGTAGTTCAACTGGCTACCCTGGTTTATCTATCTTGTAGTTATCCTTATGTTTACTTTCAGTTTATGCATGTCATGTTACCTTTACCTGTTTTTATACTGGAAGTAGATAGGACTTACTCAGTCTTTTTGACTGACACGTTTTGTTTCGCCTCTTTTCTTCCATTTCCCCCCCAGGTTTCAGGGAGGAAACAATGCTGTTTAGTTCGGACTTCTTCTGCTTGAAGGTCATCATGGATGGCTTGGACTTCTCTTGGCTATGGCTACTTTACGGTTTTACTTGGGGAATAATTTATTAAAAAGTCTTTATGCTTCTTTACTATTGCATGACAGGTTTTGATGTACTCTGATGTAAAAGGATTTGAACCTTATGTATTCATGTTTATAAAGGTTTGATTTTACTTCCGCTATTTTTATATATATGTTCTGTCTTGTGATATTTCTGTGCATGTTTACCAATAATGCCCCTCTAAAGCTAGTGCATTCCTTTGCGAGTGACCCTAGCGGAGGAGGGGTGTTACAAGTTGCATTACCAGTGTGCCACATGGCTCCTAGAGGGAGGAGGGAACTCAGTAAGTAAGTAGGGGAGCTACTTGAGAAAGGGTTCGTAAGAAGAAGTGTCTCGGAGTGGGGTGCTCTAGTTGTTTTTGCTATGAAGGCTGATGGTTTGCTTAGATTGTGCGTGGACTATAGAGAGTTGAATAAGCTCATGAAGAAAAATAGACACCCGTTGCCGAGGATAGATGATTTTTTCGATCAGTTGGTTGGTGCTTCGGTTTTCTCGTAGTTGGATTTAGCTACAGGATTTCATCAATTAAGGGTGGCTGAGGATAGCATAGATAAGACTGCATTTAGGATTCCCGACGGTTTCTTCGAATGGCTCGTCATGCCTTTTGATTTGACGATCATATTTTGTGGACTTGATGATGAGGGTGTTTAAGGAGTTTCTAAACAAGTTTGTGCTAGTCTTTGTGGATGGTATTTTGATTTTCTCTAGAAGCGAGGAAGAGGATGCCCTACATCTTAGGGAAGTCTTAGAGACCCTACGAGCGCATCAACTCAAAGCTAAGTTCTCCAAATGTCATTTTTGGAGGAAAGAAGTGAGGTTCTTAGGACATGTGTTCTCTAAGGAAGGGATAGTTGAGACGACCCCAAATCCCGTACTGACAGAGACAAGGGTTATCTTTGGAATATAACACAGAAACAGAAAATAGCAGAACAAAATTAAATAAATGCACCAGATAAAGAACAATAGAATATACTGGATAAAAGTAATCATCAGAGTTACACAGTATACACGATCTTACTTAGTACAAATACAGTTCAGCTATACATAAATGTCTACAGCGGAAAACAAACATAATATGTACAATAGGAGCTGAACAACATAAAAAGAGATAAATGATAGAATCCATCTTCAGCTCCAGCTATCCAGAAAGAACTAGCTAAACCTGAATACAAGGCTGCCCGTGTAGAAAAAGGGGCACCCGAGTTTGAAAGTGAAACAAACTACGAGTCAGTCATGGGACTGGTATGAGAAATCTGCTCAACGCATATATAATATGGCAAATCACAGGACCACGCCACTCTCGTGGAACGGGTTTACTCCATTGGATTGCCAGTGCTTTAAAACAAATCTTTCTTTTAAACATCGCTATGCTTTTTATAAAAATGAAGCCGTTATAAGACTCAGTTCCCATCACACAATGCAACGCAAACCGGAGGATAGAGTTTTTACCTTATAACGGTCAAAATATGCTTGATACGAATAAAACAAAGGCATTTGATATTATTGCTAGTGTCTATATGTTTTGAAAACAATTTCCAATCATAACTATCAATCATAAACGGCATTAATGCCCCATACCACTATGTCACCATATATATAGGTATACAATCAAAACTGCACAGTCACGTATTTGGAAATTGGAATTCCGTCATGAACCAAGGCAAAAGATAGTCCTTACCGAGTTCGAGACAATCTAGCCTACCATGTATCAGGATCAGAGCTCGAGTGACCCTTGGATCGTCAGGGCCGGTCCACCGATGTGGATTAAAATGCCTGAGCAATACGTTTCCCCGCCCTTTGTGGCGCAAACAAGCCAACGAATGACTCCATCGGACCCGGATCGTCCGATCAAACCGAGGCGCCTCGCAACAGCAACAACCACACAGTTGAAAAGTATATAAATGTCAGGGCTGGTAGGTCACTGACACCACCCTAGCTAGAAAGAAACGCAAGCCCTCCCTGATGTCCTCTCCCGTTTCTGGTTCATACCGGGGTGTGAGGTTCGCGATTCTACGTTATACACAAAGCTACGCCACACAAGCGGTGCTTTGATCATCACCACAAGACTTTGCTTTTCAACAGAAGCCCTGATCACTGCATCTTAGCATGCCACACAGGCAATTCATGCCATGCGACTGATGTCCATCGATATACAACCTCTGAGCTCGTGCGTCTCAGAGAAGGGCGTTAAGCAAAAGAATAAATTCTCCGCCGCCAAACAGATGTATATTTGACAGAGATCAATCAACACAGAATAAAATCCAATGTCAGACACACATTCCATCTACTAGTCCATTCTGGGTCTGAACGAATCCGGAGGCACTAAATACCTCGCAAACCCATCGATCACCACGTACGTCTGAACGATTACCACTCATTATCCATATTTCGGGATGCCTCCCAATCAAGACCTCGGTTACCATCCAAACGAGGTGAAGATCTCCGGTCTTCGACCACCGTCTTCATCTTCGACTTTCAATCGTCGGTCAATTATTTGAAATGAGAATTAACTCGGCCTTCTCAAATAATTCACGTACATTTAGAATTTCAAATCAATTTACTTTAATTGTTGAATCATTCGACAACAGCAATTTTGTTCTTTAATGTAATTTTCACACCAAACACATTCAACCATCAAATACTACATAAATCGAGCTAATTCAGTTTATTTCTATTCCATATCGTTTATGATATTTTATAACGATTTAACGCTATTTTTATTTATTTTAAAATAGCCAATTTATTCAAAACGACGCTTCGGGCCATAACGCGGCCGTGGCGCTGTTTTTCGTCAGATTTGATTTACACATATCTGACAATCTAACCGTTGGATCTTCACAAAATTTACGTCATTAGAAAGGTCTTTTCAAAACGAATCCAACGGTTCCAGTTTCGGGAAAATCCGACGGTCGGATCTCCCGGTACAATCGTTTGAAGTTTCGATTTCAAAATACGAACTACAGCGTCGTTATTCGATTAAATATAACTATATTTATAAATATAAATAAATATAATCGCTTCTGGCGCTGTTTTTCTTCAGATTTGAATTAAACATTCCAGACAATCCAACCGTTGGTTTTTTACAAAGTTGGTACCGTTGGAAAGATTTTTCCAAGGCGAACCCGACGGTTGCGGTTTCGAGAAAATCCCATGGTCGTATTTCCCGTACTAGTTGTTTGAAATCACGGTTTCAAAACGCGAACTGCACGACCTCGTTTCGTTTAAATTTTATTTATATTTATATATTTATATAAATATAGTTCATTCAACAATTTCAATATCGTTTTCACTTCAAATATTTCACTAACGCCTTAAAATTTTGGAAAATTTCGCCATAACCTCCCCTGCACCGGGAGCATCGGGAAATCTCAAATAGCTTCCCCGGTCCTTCTAATCTCAAAAAGAAAAAGAAAAAGCCAAGCGGCTAGCCAACAGGCTCATAAAATCATCACCCAAACAAAACAGTAAATGTGTACCTATTTGTCGGGCACAAAATTTTATTCCTCTTCTCTAGCCCCTTTGCTATAACCTGTTCAATGAATATGCGTGTACATATATATAGTTCTTATCATTTATCATTTTCTATTCAACTTCATGTTTGATTCCCTTTAGTTTAAAAACACCATTCATTCAACTGTTGCACGTATAGGCAAAAATCATATCATTAGCTAATTAATGAATATTTCAACTCATATATGTTTATTTGAACGAGTGGCTATTTTTAACACTTCACATTTCAACGATTCATGTATATAATAGAAATGTGATTTTTATTGTAAAACAATTCATTTGAAAACACTATTATTTTATATATTTCATATTGGTGATAAAAATAGGATTTTTCTTATAAAACAATTTCTTTCAAAACGAGATCATTTCACACAGTTCATATAGTCGATAAAAGGTTATTTTTATTATCAAACAATTTTATTTCAAAATATGAATACCATTCAACACATGAATTTCTAATCAACGCATGAATATCGATTCAACACATGAAGGTTTTCTATAGTTTCTATATATAGATAAAAATGTGATTTTTATATTTAAAACGCGAATACCATTCAACACATGAATTTCTAATCAACGAATGAATATCGATTCAACACATGAAGGTTTTCTATTCAATGAATAAATATAGTTTTAGAAGAAAAAAAATAATTCAAACACATGAATATTATTCAAAATTTCGGCAGCATAACGGCAGGGTAGTTAAAACCGGGACCGTCCCTACTACGGCTCCTCGCTCTACCTTAAAACCTCGCGGTTTTTGACAATGGGGATCATGCATCTAGTTCGCACGCAGGTGGCATGTATATATTTATTTCATTTCCACAAACTAATCCTATGTGGTTTCAACAAAATATTTCCCAACCACAAACGGGTATTTTTCAACCTCAATCAATCAATATCAACCACAAACAATCCCAAACAATCATTCGCTATCAATCAATTTTCACACCAATCACAATCAATAAATATCGTCCATGGTTTGTGGACGAGGGGCGTATATATATATATATATATATATATATATAGCAATTCACTTTTATTTCAACACATATATAATTTTTACAATGCCTATATAACTTATGCATCGAACATACAACTTATACAACGCTTATACATGAGATGTACAACGTTTATATAACTCGTACATCGACTATATAATTTATACATCGTCGTTTTCCATATTGTTTATAAATTAGAAATCTCACATTGGGTTCCACTCCACCAAAAATAGCAGAAGGCTCAGAAAAATACGCGGTCTCTTCTAAAATGTAGAAGGCGTCCACACGGTCACGATGTTTCCTGTTTCATCGAATTTCGTTAACATACCAAAAAGATATGATTTTTCAAAGGTTTGCAACACTTAAAAGTGTTATTTTCAATTGAAAAATAAACAAGCCATATACCAGTTTTTTTCTTCGAAACTAGGTTTTCGATTTTCTCGCGAATCGATGCACGATATCACGATCGACCTTTACCACATCGCAGGTCTTCGAACCAGCTTCCCGGCACCGGCAACCACCTTCAGTTCGACGTCCAGATGAAGCAGGGCAGCAGTTGCAAACGGCGAACTTCGTGGCTTTGATTCGAGCGATATACTCAATGAAAAAAATCAAACTTGGTATGGATTGGAAGGTCTCGACAAACTCTACAAAATTCCCAACAGAATGGAGGTCTAATTTTGAGCTGATTGAGAGGAATTGAGGAGAGAAGGGAGGAAGAAGTTTCCGTCATTCGATCTGGAGTGTCGGGGGGTTTTTCGATTTTTTTTATATTTTTAATTTATGAAATAAAAAATCCTATTGGCCGATGCTATATTAAATTCAAAAATTGAGGTTTTCTTGGACGAACTCGAAATCCAACCCAACGACTGTCGTCCCTAGCGTTTTACCCTCATTCCGAACACAATGGGATATGTTTCGTAACCCAATTCCGCTGTTACGATAGATTTCTGTTGAATTTAAAATATAAATCTTTATATATTCAATTTAAACGCACATTTTAAATTACCGGGGCCACATACTGACTCTAAAAATTCCAGAAAAATAAATCTAGCTATGTTTTGACAATACGGTCCCAACAAAACTAGTTTCAACGAATTCTGAGACTGTTTGCAAAAAGGCCCATTTTTGGTCGATCCAATTTAACTGTAATTGACCAAAACACATTTTCTTTTGCCACACTCACATACTAGCTTCAAAAATTACGAAATTTGAAACCTAGCATTAACTTTACATCCCGGATCCAACAAAAATGGTTTCGTCGAATTCCGAGGTAATATGCAAAATGGCCATTTTCACGGGCTATATAAATTCCATAGCGACCGTTTTGAAAATTCATTCGGCCATAACTTTTGCTTTCCGCTAAGAAAATTCGATTTTTCAGATTCGTTAGAAAGGTATTCACTAACAGATTTAAATATTTTTGTTTTCACTAAAATCCGGATTGTTTTGCACCCGGTACAGTCCGACAAAGTTTGAATTCAATTTTTGAAACTGCAGCCCCTTTTCAGGCCTTGTTTATAATTATAATTAATTATATTCGTTTTCAATTGTCGATTCAAACTCAGTTTTCATCTCAATTATAGAGAATATTTATTTTAAATATTTAAAATCCATTATTTTAGCCAATTTAAAAATTTTAAATTGGTTCAGATTTTCTGGGTCGTTACAATAGCAGTGGATCCCGCGAAGGTGGTAGCAATCCAAGATTGGAAGATTCATAAGAATGCAACAGAAGTAAGAAGTTTTCTGGGGTGGGAGGGCTATTATAGGAAGTTCATTAACGACTTCGCGAAGATATTAGCCCCACTTACTCGGTTGACAAAGAAGAACTTGAATTTCTCTTGGGATGTTGACTGTGGCGATGCTTTCCAACATTTGAAGAGGACTTTGACGACAGCTCTAGTTTTAGTTTTGCCAAATGGGAGCTAATTGTTCACAGTATATACCGGTGCTTGCGGGATAGGGCTTAGAGCAGTTTTCGATGCTAGAGGAAAAGGTGATGTGCAAAAGGCGGTAGGTACGCAGTTACGTTTGAGCATCGCGTATCGTCCACAGACGGATGGACGGACAGGATGGGTGAATAGAATCCTTGAAGATCTTTTGAGGTTATGTATCCTAGATTTTGGAGGGACATGAGAAGAGCACCTTCCATTTGTGGAGTTCGCTTATAACAACAGTTATTAAGCTAGTATTAAGTTTTTTATGGACAACCGTGTCGATCACCAACTTGTTGGTGGGAGTCTATGGATAAGATTTTGCTTGATCCCGTGCTGATTAGAGAGAAACTCCGGAAAAGATGGACTTGATTCGAAGATGAATGAAAACAGCACAGGGCCGGCAAAAGTTAAACGTTGACAAGAGACAAACCGATCTTCTGTTCGATGTTGGAGACATGGTTTTTATTAAAGTTTCACCATTGAGGAACATAGCTCCCTTTGGGGAGTGTGGGGAAATTAGCACCAAGGTTCATAGGACCCTTTCCCATTACAGAGAGGATTGGATAGATGGCGTACAGAGTGAAGTTGCCGGAGAAGCTTAGTGGTGTTCATAATGTGTTTCATGTGTCGCATTTGCGGAAGTGTTTACATGATACTGCGGAAGTAGTGGAGTCGCGCATGCTTAGAGAAGTGGAAGTGGAGCGAGATGCCATGGTTAGACGAACACCTACATGCATCCTTGGATCGGAGGTCAAGAAATTACGCAACCGAGAGGTCAAGTTGGTCAAAGTGCAATGGGTAGATGATCAAGGAAACGCGACTTGGGAGGCGGAAGACAAGATGTGTGCGTCGTACCCTTTCCTTTTTGAGGGTATGTTCTTAATTTCTCCTTTTTCTACCACTTTTTTTGTACTTTTTCAATCGTTTAGTATGTCCTCTCGTTTACATCTTCGATCTTTCGGTAGGAAAATCCTATGGTTTTAAACATGTGTTTGAGACATGTCATGTTTAGTGGATGCAAGTGGATGCAAGTGTTTGTTAGTGGTTACTCGTGGATGCATTTAAACACACACTAGGCACTAGATTGGCTCAATCACTTTTATATTGCATATGAATAAGTGTGCATATTTAAATTAATGGATGTATATTGATTATGTTATTATATGATTGTTGCATTTGAATGAAATGATTGTGCACTCATGTAGAAATAATATGTATCATTAGGATTCTTTTGCATACATAATGGACGCATGGCAATATCATGATTTGCATTAAGGAGGTCAACTGAATCAGTAGACCGCCTGATTTTGCATTGGATAAGGAACATACACACACACACTTTTTGCATATGTTCATATGACATTAGAAACCTTTTAAGGACAATGGATGCATGTGATTGATGGTTGAGTAGATGGATGATTGGATGGTAGGATATACATTCTTCTTGACTTGAATATTTCGGGGACGAAATCCTTTAAGGAGGAAAGAATGTAACACGCAGTAATTTTAAAATATTAAAATTAACAAATTTAAGGACACTTATTTTTTAAAAGAAGAATTAAGTGAAACGGGTTAAGCCATTACGTTCATCTCGGAATTCTGCTTGAGATAGAATCCGAGTTTGCGTAAATTGGGCTCCATATGAAGAAGTTATGGAGCTTAGAAGATTTCAAGTTTAAACAGAAATTAAATTAAAATAATAATTAATAATCTAAAACCTATTTGAATTTCAAAACAACAGAATTGGGCTGACCGGGAAATTTTTCGCTCAGGGGTGTCGACCCCCCTATAGGGGTGTCGACCCCCCTATAGGGGAGTCAACCCCTGTAGGCCAGGTTGGGCTGACATGTTCGGGTGATGATTTTTCTGATTTTAGGGCTTATGTGGCTTCATTTGGTTGGTGAGTGATGTGTCATTGTGAGAGGGATGGTTTAGATTGATCCTAAACTAATCTAAGGGCTCTAATTAATCCTACATACATAAATATATATATATATATATATATATATATATATATATATATATAAACACCCATAAACCTAAACCCTAATCTAAACAAAATTTATTAATAAGCCGCCATGTTGTTGCATCCTAAACTAAGCTAGTCTCTTCTCCAATGAATTAAAGCTTAGAAATTGTGAAAAGGGATTCTAGATCAACAACGAACGAATTTATTCTTTCTTCTATCACTGTGAGTACAGTTGCTTTCACAAGATAATTAATTAAAATAATTATGATAAGTTGTGATCTGGACTGTATGAATATGCCTATTGAATCATATGCTATTAGCCAGTTCTGTTATCATCAATTTTGTTAATATATGCCAGTTTGTTATCATATGTAATTAGATTCATTTTATGATGTCAATTCCTATGTCTAATTACATATGCTTGATTAGATTCATCTATGCCAGTTATGTTTATCTATGCAAGTTATGGAAGTTCATCTTTGCAAGTTTATATGCAAGTTATGTTCATCTATGCAAGTTTATGCTTATATGTTTAGATCCATGCTAGTTCTTATGTTTAGATGTATGTCAGTTTACATTGCATATGTTAATTGGATCCATCTTATATGCTAGTTCATGTTTGTAAGCTTAATTAGATTTATGTTGTTATATGCCAAGTTTGTGTTACACATGCTTAATTAAATCTATATTGTTTTATGCCAATGTGGATGTCATATGCCTCTTTCTTTTCCTTTTATTATGAGTTAGGCTAACAACAAGCCTAACGTATTATGTGAATTATACGTATGAACGATGTGGGAACGTTGGGGAATAGTTTGGGAAATATTAAGTATTGAATATTATGTAATTGGCATAAATTGGTTAGTAAACATTAATTAACTTGAGACATAAATTGGTATAGTTTATATACATGGAAATTATGGACATAATTTGGAGAATAATTATGAACATAGCTTGAATTGAAAATTATGGAAAATTTTAAATAGGGATTATAATTCACATTGGGGTTGAATAATAAAATGAGATAATGAACATGCCTAACCCGAGGTTAGATTGAGTTTCGGTGTAAGACTGCCCGGAACCACCCGGCACATCCAGCAACCGCAACAACAGGGCTAACGTAAGAGGTTAGTGCATCAAACCCAAAACCCAAGGTTAGAATGAGTTTGCAGTAGAAGTCTACCCGGAATCGCCCGACACATCCAGCAACCGCAAACAATAGTTCTAATGTGAGAGGTTGGTGCACTAATAAATCAATTAATGCCAATGAACATATATGCTAAGAATGGTAAGGTTAAGTAACATATGAATAGGCGACACTTAACCAATACAACTTGTTATTTAAACAAATGGGTGGGGTTAGGTTAAATTGAGAACACCTAACCATTATAACATGTTGATTAGGAAACCCTAGTAACGGGGACCCATTTCAGTAGTAACCCACATAGATGTATCATGGTACCCTGAAATAGGCAGGGTGTACTGGGCTGATTATAAGCTGTCAAAATAGTGGCAGGTGGTGCGTCAGTGTTGGTTCCGACGGAGTACGGGCGTGCACGTGTTACAGAGTGGAAAAATCAGGCATTGGGCATCAGTAGTTATACACTGTGCATCTTGAATTGTGTCGGGTTGCCATCATAGGGATTGATACACCCCATGGTGGGGCCAGCACAGGTATTTACAAACAAGCGGGGCCGAATGACACAAGTAATAAATACACATGAGTTAGGGAGCCGATTGAATGGGGAGGGTAATGGGTACAACTAGTGGAGATAGGGGCAGGCGGCACCTATGACAGCAGCTTGGGGGTACACGAAACTAACATTTTTATTATTATCATTATAATTATTAAGAGGGATCAACATTCAGAGTAAATAGGGTTGGTGGTGTGTAGTAACTATCCTATAGTGATTAGAAGCACAATCAACGTTTATCTTATTCATCTTCCTTACCTTGTTATACATGCTTATGTTACAGTCATTTCTTACTTTCCAGTTTATGTTCTTATCCTATTACTTTAATAATTGTATTGTTAAAGTTACTGGACTCGCCAGACTTTATGTCTGGCCTCGTTTGTTTTGCCACTTTTCTTTCCGTTCCCCCCTCCCCCGGTTCTCGGGGTGGGCCTAGTGGAGCTTGGTTTGGATCTCTTTCTCTCTCTTTTGGAAGTGCTTGGATTGCTGAAAGTGAAAGTTCAGCTTATCTCTTTTTATGGCTATTTATGTTGGGGTTATGCTTTTTGTTTTATGTACTCAGAAAATAATTTGTCAAGATGGATATTAAGTGTACTTGGTTTTATTGTTAGTTTTGGTGTTGTAACCAAACTATTTTTCTGCTGCAATGAAGTTGTTTTAAAATTTTAAAGTACTAATATATGTATTTGTCTCGTTATATTCTGTTCTATACACCTACAATACTCCATGAAAGTTAATGCGTTCCCTTTGTGAGTGACATCAATGGACGTGGGGTGGAACAGAGTATTTTTTGACCACTGCACTTTATTCCTCTACATTACTGTATGTATTTGTACTAGTGTAACTCTAATGACTGAGAGAAGTGTAACTCGAATGTATATGTTTATAAATGCTTTTGAACCATTGTTGGTTATTATATTCTGTCCTTCCGCTTTGAGATTCTATGATTGTCTTTTTCCTCTTTCTTCTTTTTTCCCCAATAACTACCTGTATTTGTGATTCGTTTGGGTCGACCTGTGTGGATTATTGTCGATTTGAACTGTAAAAAATCCAGGTCGTTACACGTGGTGTCAGAGCCATGTTTGCGATAACCTTAGGTTTGTTTGGGAATTGGCTCGTTACAGATAGGATTAGTAATATCCTAGAACAAGTTTTAGTGAATAAATGAGAGAGATACTTGTACTTTTGATATAGATTGGTTTTATATTGTATTGATTTGTTCCTTTGAATATCTATAGATTCTGGTCAATATATGGGTCGCTACGGTATCGGTGGGAATTTCTAATTATTCGAATAAAATGAATCGATATAATATGGTTTTGGATTATATTTTAGATATAAATTTGGTTATTAATTATAAATTTTTGCTTGTATTCTTTTTTGGAAGGTGATAATATTAAGTTATTATTAATTATAGCTGCTAAATCTAATAATGTAATTTTGAATGATTTTGAAGAAAAAATAAATTGAAATTTATTAAATATAGCAATTTGCAAAATAACTTGCAAATAAAATGACAATGGACTTAAGAAATTGATTCTGGTACTTGTGAAAATAGTTTTTGCAAAGAGTTTGGAACAATATAGTATTATATGTTAATTATTTGGGAGAGAAATGGTTTTTAAAGGATTTTAAATGGAATAATAATAAGTGCATAATCCTTTCTCAAACATTAGAAATAACTTCTGTAATGAGTGCACGTATTATCTATTTTTATTTTGGAAAGTCTGGGAAGGAGAGATCACTCAGTAATTTCATAATTAGTTTCGATAAAGGATTTGGATTTATATTTTACATGGTATGATTTTTTCTATAAAATAGTATAAGTATATATTATTCTAAAACATAGTTTATAAACCCGGAATCAATGTATTTAAGTTTATCTTAACTAATAATATTAATTTATGTAATAAGGCAACACAATTCATTAGAATTTTTAGATTATGAAACCAGGAAATGGACCTAAGTATTAAGAGAAGGAGAATTTGTCATTGAAATTCTTAAACATGAAAAATAATAAAGTTTAAACAAATTCCAAATTTGGTCCATAGAAGTGTTGGAGGAAATTGAATTTAAATGCGAAACAAAATTCAATTGAAGTCGACTAAAATTAATTCGAAAATTTTATTATGTAAATAAAGGTGGCAACAACTAATGACTTGGGTAATTAATAAGTATGTTAAGTTAGTTCGAGGAAGAAATGAAAAGGAACTTAAGTTTGTTAATAAAATGTGAATTGTCGATAAATTAAAAATGAAAGAAATCAAATGGTGAATCAGTGTGTGTAGGAAATAAAGAAATGGAAAAAATAAATGGGGTAAACCTAATTAGGATAAATACGTTGAATGTAAATATGCGTATGAATAATGAAATGAATGGAATGTAAATCATTTTGCTGAATGGAATATAAATTAATTTGAGTAGAGGAAATGAATTAAATAAAGTTTAACTAAGGAAATCCAATAATAACGGGTTGAGAACTAAATATAAAATTTGTGTTGTATAAACCGTCCATAAATCAATTCATGATTCGAGAGTGTAACAAATAAACTGAGTTAATGGAATAAATTTTAAATGAAAATGGATATGTATATAAGTGAATAAGAAAATGGTTAAATGAATGTAAAGGGTTGAATTAATAACAATTGAACGTAAATAAAATGAACGAGCAATTGAATATAAACGAATGAAATGGAAAGTAATTCGATGTGAATCAAAGAAACAAGGATAAATTGAAACCAAATTCGATGTAAAATCTATTATATGAAAAACGAAGTGATAACCAATTTTAAGTGTTAAAAATTTACCAAAATTTTGGAATCGGAGAGTTTGAAAATCGAATAAAATAAAATCAGTGTTTATTAAAAATCTGAAATGTTCCATATTAGCTGAAGGAAAATAACCATAACATTTGAATGGATGATCAAAATTTGATGATTTCGGACTTTTTGGAAACATTATAAGCTGAAGTGAAACTTTTGTTTGTGTTAGTGGATTTCCATGTTTTCTGGACTGAAAATGCAAGTGTTAGTCGTAGTTCTGTGCGCAGAAAATGAAAACCTGAAACATATATCTATAGTGTTTTGACCATAACTTCTTGATGGATTGTCGGATTTTGATGATCTTGTACAATGTGGAAAGCTCGGGATCTAAACTGAAACTTTTCTTCAATATGCTTTGTAAAATTTTAATGTTTAAATGGTCAAAAATTGGTTTGAACAACTCAGGCCTGCATTTATACTTGTTTGAGCTGAAGCGCTCGCTTTCGCTAAAATGGTGGCAATTTTTGAACGGATTGTCTAAGTTCGAAGACTTTGGGCAATTCGGAGAGCCTAAAATGAATGTAACTACTTTTTCCTATTATTCTTTTGGAAAATTCCATCACTTGAATGGTGATAAACCTCGATTTGTTACCTAGCCTGACGCTAATTTTTTTTGTTTTGTAGTTGAAATGATTAATATATGTTGAGTAAGTTGTGTACATTCATTATTTATTGTAAATATGTCAAATTCTCATGTATATTTGAGTATTATTAGTGGGTACAAAGACTGGCGTTATGTCTTGGAGCTTGCTTGCGCTAAATACTAAAGTGCTAAGATAAATAAATTGCTAATAACACTAAAGAAAGGTACGTAGTTTGTGTATATATATTGTTGTGGTTATATATATTGTTTTCCCCATTGTTTGGGATACCTCATCGTGTGATGAGATGTATATTTGAGTTGTATATGTATTGTTATTTTTCCGGACCTGTTTGTGTAGAGGAGATGCTATCGAAATTTTCTGTTATTTCTGGAGTTAGAAAATTTATGATATTTTATGACTCGTTAACTTATTTTATAAATGATATTTTATAAGTTAATAGATCTGGAATATATATACATATATATACACTCAAGTATTTAATATCTTATCCCGTCCTTTGATTAACATGAAAATGTGTTTATTTAGTACTCTTATATCTTATCTTTTGTATGTAAATAAATATTACTTGGGTATTATTTTGTCACTTTTACAGATATGCCAACTAAGCCACATGTAGTCAGAAAAACAGAAAATAAAGATCAATATGCTGTATATATACATATGAAGATTTGCAGATGAAGACTTAGCATTGTGTTTCTTTGGAGTTTAAGATATGTTTATGTTTGGCTGAATAAATCTAATGAAATCTTATCTCCCAATAATTAGTCACATGCCAAACATGGAAGAGATGAGAGGAATAAATTGGTAATTAATATGGGAGGAATAATTACTAATTAATTGGCCTATATATGCATAGATTGGATTAAGGTTTTAGATTGGCTACCTATTTCTTATAAATATCCATGTAATCTCATTGTAAAAATCATCCTTGAATCAATAAAGTTTTTTTCTTTTCTTTTTTCTGCATTTTTTTATTTTCTTAGCAATTAGTGTTGTCTACACAATTAAAATTGGTAGAACACTATTTGTATTTTGCATTTATTTTCATTAGTGATTGACAGTCTAATTAGATTCAGTGGTAGTCCTAATTTTATTTCCTGTTTGTTATTTAATTTCTGCAATTTCAATTTCTGTTCCTTTTACTGCTTCCTTATGTCAATTGGATTGAATACAGATTTGATTAGATTTAGATCTGATTCAATTCAATAATTGTTTAATTGCAGTTTCAATTTCGTTTGCTTTCAACCTCGAAGATTTGTCTAACTCGCCAAAGAAATTATATAGATAATTTAATTTAATTTACCTCCCTGTGATTCGACCTGCATACTACACGATCTGTGCGCTTGCAATATTATTTCATAAATCGCGCTTTTCTAGTTCGTAGGAAGGCGTCGATCTAGTTTTTGGCGCCATTGCAGTGGAGGCAGTATTTAAATTTTATTATTTATTTAATTTCGGATTCATGTTAGTTTTTTTTCCTTTTGTTTTCGTGTATATATAGAAAAAAATATTCTTGGTTGGATAGATTTGGTACTGTTCAATGATACCGTAATTTTCCAAATATGAGAAAAAAAATTCTTACAAGATTTTCTTTACTTCTTTTCCTTTTTGTTCACTTTTTTTTTCCATTTATTTCTTTCCTTTGTACAACTTGTTTTCTTCTTTACAGTTAGAAAAGAAAAGAAATGCTTCCAATTTCCCTTTATTTCTTTCCATCTTCCTTAAAAAAAGAACGAAAAAAATCCCCTTCCTTTTTATACATACGTCATTATCTTCATATACATCTTCTAATCCCGATCTACTTCACAACCGCCCTCTTCGTACCATCTCTTCAACACAAACATTTACATCACCAATTCACCCTCATCACATTCAGTTCCTTCCTCCATCACCAAATCCCGTCTACATCTCAACCCAACCGCTATTCACAATTCAAACCTGAAAATCTCCTTTTACCCTTCACAGCACTGCTGCCACCACAACGCAATACCCCAGGCACTACACAGCAAACCGATTGCCAAAATGGCTCAACCCCAAACATAGTTCACCGATTCCTTCTCCAACAGATCCACCAAAAGCCATTTACTTCTCTCTATTTTCAAGCCAACCACCAACCTCTTAACTCACCACAAACATCATCAGTTGCTTCTGCGCCCACTCCAGATCAGCCCCACCTACACAAAAATCACCAAAATCACCATACACCACAAACAAAGCTCCACCCTTCCATTACATCAACCCGTTTCAACTCCATACACCAAAACAATCACAACATTCCACGTTCAGATCCCAAGCCCTAAAAACCACAATCATTACCTCAAGTACCCACGTTCTTCACAGTTCCGACCGCCAACCAAAAATCATACACATCCTTGCATATTGCCTCCCATACCTACTGTCGAATCAACAAACTCAACCTCAAAAAGCCATTTCATACACTAATACTCTCCTACCATCTCACAACCACAATTCAATACCACATCTGCCATTCAACCTTCACCGAAATTTTACTCAATTTCTCGCAACAACCAATTCATCGCAACCACTACACAGATCCACCCACATCAAAGCCTCACCCCTCTGTTTTTCCATCATAATACGCTCACCAAAGATCCACCAAAAATCCAATCGCAATCCTATTCGAAAAGAAATGGCCTCCTGCTCCGCCTAACTCGTAGACCCCAATTCGAATCATAACCGAATCCAAGCGTCGAGCCATGTTGAATGGGAGTATCATCGAATCCAGTTCAACTTGAATAAAAAAAACGTCATCTGAATTGATTTTATGCAAATTTTGTTGACTGCTTCCTAATTTTGCGCGAGATCGGATTCCTAAACAAAACAAAGTTGCGTAATTTGTTCCCTGAAAGCTTTGGAGGCTTGATTTGCTTTGGTATAAAAAAATAGAAGGAGAAGATTTATTTACGTGATCCCGATGGTTTATTTGAGGCTATAGAATATGGCGTGGCGCGGGTTGAGTCAGTCTGTTAAGTCCTTTTTTATTTTTTTTATTTTTTGTGAGTTTAGTCTTGTTTAGCTTTTATTTTATTTTGTTTAGTTTGTTCTTTTCAGTTATTATTAGTTAAGTTCAAAATTTTCTTTTTCTTTTTCAGTTTAGTTAATTGTTAGTTAAATTTTTATTTCTTCCAATTGAGTTTTTTTCTTTTGTCAATTTAATTTGCTTTCAAAAAAAAGGAAGAAGAAGAAGAATCAAAGGCCAAAGAAAACAGGTTCAACCAAACGAAGGAATCAAAATCGAGCGAAGCTAACTGTGAAGTTTAAATTCTCTGGACGGACTGCTATACCCACTGTAAAATTTTCTGAACTCTACAGGTTCTGCAGTTTCTTGAGAAGTATAGAAATTTCTTGTAAAAATCTTCTACAGGGGCAGCGGGTTGCTCATAAAATATTTTAAATTTCTTCAGTTATTATTGTCTGATTTTTGTGGTTGACTGATATTTCCATAACTGAAATCATCATTCTCATTGTTTTCAACAACTAAAAATAGACATTTAAAAATAATATAATTGAAATGCGGCGCTTTGTGAAGTTGATTGTCTCGTATAATTGGATCGCGAATATATAGTAGTTCAATTTATTGAACTATTAACAAAAGAGGTTGCATACTACCCGTAAAACATTGGTCGTATCCCTTAGTATTTATACTATACGTGAACGACCATAAGATCCTCTTCCCCCTTATAATTGAGTCAGTTAGTTAATAGAGCACAACTTAGTATTTTATACTATTTTGAAGTGAGAATAATTTATGTCTTGCCGTGACTTCTTTAAAATGTCTGATTCAAAAAAATCACTACGAGAAATGTGGGATAATAATCAGAGTAGACGTCCTCTTGAAGAGAATGAGTATGAATTACAACTCATGAAGCAAGATTTTCCAAAATTTCATGGGCCCAATATCGACAATTTCCAATATTTTCCAAATGACCAACATTTTCAAAATCATGAAAATGATCGAAATTGCGATTTCAATTCAAACATCCATAATTTCGATTATGGGCCACATTCTCATCAAAACAGCTTTGAATCCCAATATAGCTTTGATCAACATCAATATGGGGTTGTAAACTAAAATTCTCAAAATTACAGCCCATATCCACATCTTGAGAATAACCAAAATTGCAATTTTCCATCGAATTTCAACAATTTGTTTACGAACATAATTTTTATAATCAAAATGATTTCCAATATCATTTTTATGAAAATTCAAACAACCACCTCATTGGAAATAATATTGATCATGAAATTGATGTGGACTATAATTTTGAGAATCAAGAAATACAAAACGAGAGCTCTCGAATCAACGATTCTGAAGAATGTCATTTTGATGAGAGGGAAGAAAGGCTAAATAAAAAGATGGATGAACTTCTTTATTTAATGGAATCTTTGAAAGAACAACGAGAGCAACAAAATCAAATTCCAATAAGCGATGAATCAGAAAATAATCCATTCTTTACTGATAGTGAAAATTTTCAAATAACAACTTTGGAAATTGAGAATAACGATCTAAATGAAGTTGTTCAAAATTCAACAAATGATTTGGACTTCGATTCTTTTCAAGAAAAGGATTTAAGCTCAGATTTTGATCTCTCTCTTTCAGGATGTGAGAAACTTGAAATTTTTGAATTTGAACAAAATGAAAATGTTGAATTTTTCAAAAACTCTAAATTGGAAAGGGATTTCAATGAACATGAATTTTTTGGATTGTATGAGGATGAGTTGTCAAATGAGGATGAAATAGAATCAAGCCATGAATCCAAGTTTGAAAATTGTAACTTTGAAGAAACTTCTAGCGAACTTGAAGTTATCAGTGTTGAAAATATGTTGTCCAGTAATGAAATTGAGAAATGTGATCATATAGTCTTGAACAACACTCAGAATTTAAATTTCTCAATTGCAACTAAGTTTATATATGATCAAATTTTTCTGAACAATTACACTAATAAATTTGTTGAACACATTAATTATTTTTGGAATGTTGGCTTGGTCGAAAAACTTCATGTTAGGATGACCCTGGACATTTATCTACTAGATTATAAATCTAGGTTTAATGATGAGATGGTTTTCAAAACCCTTTGCTTATTAGAAAACATGCCTAAAACTAGTGGGAATGGGACCCATCGGGCTAGAACCATGTGTGGGGGAAAAAGTTGGTGGCATTCTTTGCATCGCATGCATCGCAAACACATATATCATTATATATATGATCCATTCTTACATATAGTTAGACTGCATTTCATTCTACAAATCATTTTGCATCTAATCCATCTATAGGTTTTATCATTCAAATTTAGGAAACGTGCTACAGTATGGACACTATTATGTCCAAGTGTGGGGGAAGTCTGCATTTCATTCATTTTCGTTTTTTCTTTTTTTCCGTACTTTTAACTAGGATCATCGTGCATTTTAAATCATAGTAACATACCATAATTTTTTTTCAAACATGACTCATTTTAGATTGATACAAAAAAATAAGTTAAGGATTGTTAATCAGTTGATAGTATTTTTTCTCTCAACTAAGATCGAATATGAATGTAACAACCCGTAAAATCTGAACTAGTTTAAAATTTTAAATTAACTATTTTAGTGGATTTTAAATATTTCAAATAAATATTTCAAATAATAACGACGAAAATGGTGTTTGAATCGACACTTGAAAATAAATATAATTAATTTGAATTATAAATAAGGCCTGAAATGGCGCGGCAGTTTCAAAAATTGAATTCAAACTTTGACTGACTGTACCGGGTGCAAAGCAAAACGGATTTTAGTGAAACCAAAAATATTTAAATCTGTTAGTGAATATCTTTCTAAAGAATCTGAAAAATCGAAGTTTCGTAGCGGGAAGCAAAAGTTATGGCCAAATGAATTTTCAGAAAGGTCGCTATAGAGTTTATATAGCCCGTGAAAATGGCCATTTTGCAAACGACCTCAGAATTCGACGAAACCACTTTTGTTTGATCCAGGATGTCAAATTATTTCTAGGTTTCAAATTTCATAATTTTTGAAGCTAACATGTGAGCGTGGCAAAGGAAAATGTGTTTGGTCGATTTCTATTAAATTGGATCGACCAGAAAGGGCCATTTTTCAAACGGTCTCAGAATTCGACGAAACTAGTTTTGTCGGAACTGTATCATCAAAACATAGCTAGATTTATTTTTCTGGAATTTTTAGAATCAATTTGTGGCCCCGGCAAATTGAAATGTACATTCAAATTAAATATTGAATGTTTTATATTTTAATTTGAAGAGAAACTGACTGAAACAGTCGAATTGGCCTACGAAACATATCCCATTGTGTTCGGAATGGGGGTATTTAGCTGGGGACGACAGTCGTTGGGTTGGATTGGTGTTAGTATGTGAAGAGGGGTATTTTTGAGATTTTAAAATATATAAATAAATCCTATTGGTCAACGCAGATTCTCTCTCCCCGATAAACCCTCCAGGCGACGGCGGAATTCATTCAAACCATCTCTCCTCTTTTTCTTCAAATCCACTCAATAAAAACCCATGGCCCTTTGGAGAATTCTCTAGTACTCCTCACGATCTTCACATCCATATGAAGTTTGGATTTTTTTCGTGACTTGTAGAGCTCGAATCGAGCTCGAGAAGTTGGTGGCTTTCGACCGTCGCCGAGGAGAATTCTGACCATCGAGTGGGCCCCCTCCACTGCGCGCAGGTGCGCGCTTCGTCCCCCTTCGACGTTGCGTTGCCCGATCGTCCAACCTCTTCACGGATTTCGCGAAAAATCAATACCTAGTTTCGAACCAGTTCTGAGAGGTAACGGCTGAATTATATTAAACTATTTAATAGCACTTTAAAGTGCTACGGTTTATGATTTCACTGTAAAAATCATAATTTATTGCTATGTAGACGAAAGTCAGTGAAACAAGAGACAATGGACTCGCGTGGACGTCTTCTACATTCTAGAAGAGACCGGATATTTTTCTGAGCCTTCTGCTATTTTTGGTGGAGTGGAACCCAATGTGAGATTTATGAATTACAAACGATATGGAAATGACGATGTATAAATTATATATTCAAAGTATGAGTTATATAAGCGTTGTACACCTCATGTATAAGCGTTGTATAAGTTGTATGCTTGATGTATAAGTTATATATGCATTGTAAAAGTTATATATGCGTTGTAAAAG